>JAWWLZ010000118.1:5647211-5676389 GCA_035041345.1 Poliocrania exsul | reverse complement strand
TTCCCCTGTGAATTCAGAGCTGCAGCTACTGACCTTCCTGGCAAGGAGACAATTCCACTGCTGGTTGCTGTTGTTGTTTGGGCAGAAGAATCGAGCTATTTAAGAGCTGGTTCCCTCCTGTGTATCATCAGCAGAGGTAAATAACTTCCATGCATCTCTGCTGTGCAAACCAGAGAGTAATTAGGGGGACTGCTCAGGTCATTACACTGATGAGCTGGTGTCTGCTCCTGCCCTTGGAGGTTCAGGCCCTGTGTTGTACTCAGCCCTGCCACGGCTGTTACACATTAGGCCAACAAGAATGTGAGACAAATAAAGCAAAAGCATTATGGATAATTTAAAACTGTGCCCAGGTACACCACCTTCAACAAGATCAAGGCCAAACAGATACATCAATAAGCTAAACTCTACTGAGGTCAAGAATGAAAAAAACCAAAAATAAACCAGTCTTAGCAGATTGTTACATCTGCAGTTGGTATGATCCATTGGGCAGATTTCACTGGCAGGGAAGCTCTCAGGCTCAGTCTGCAGGATGTCTGCAAACACCACCACCTTCAGATCCTGCCAGGAAACCTGAAACACCAGAACTCTTTTCCCTAGACATGCCAGCCAGGACAGCTGCCCTGCCCACAGGCACCAAGTGAACACACCTGCAACGAAGAGGAGACCTTAGTGGGGAGTGTAGGCAGGAAAAGGATGGACTTCAGAAATTCCTGTTGATTCTCATACACTCCTGCTCCCTGCCCTACACACTATTTATGCCATCACCTGCAAGTCATTTCCTTCTGGCCATTCCCCTCACCTGAGGGCTCCTTTCCCTCCCTGAATTGTTTTCTGCATCAGCTCCTTCCTGTGTTAGTGACCAGGAAAGTGCCTTAGTGCAGTGCTGAGTCTGCACAGAGGAGGTGGAAACCCTAAGTGTAAGTCTCTCTAAATTCAGAAAGCATCTTTACATTCCAATGCAGATCTGTGCCCCTGCCACACACATGCATTGATGGGACTGGGCTGTATCTACTGTCCTGTGCTAGTCCATTGGGGCAAATAAATACCAGGTTGGTTACAGTAAGTGGGATGCTTAAAAAAACCCCAACCAAACCCACCCCAAACAATTTACTGTGACAGCTTCTGGTTTAGTACAAAGCTCTAAGTCAGCAGCTTATTTTTGGAAAAAAAATAAAAATAAGTGACCTACCTACCTACAGACATGGTGCAATGAGAGCGTTCCCTATGCTGAAGAGTGCACTGGCTCCAGCTCTCCTGCTGATGCCATTTTTCTGCCAAAGGCACAGAGGACACAGAGGAATCTCTCTGATCAGAGCTGGTTGTGAGGGCAGAAGGGGTGGCATTTGCACAGGAGGTGATCCAGCCCTCGAGGCTTCACCACCACCCATTGTGTACAAGGACAAGCATCACAGGATGATTCAGACCGGGACTGCTGGAGAGCAGGTTTAGCTCCAGGCACCCACCTGTTTGTGCTGCATTTACAGTGGTAATTGTTACAAAATGCCTTTTACACTGAGCTGTGCAGGACATGGTGCTGCTGGAGGACCTGCAGGCTCCTGCAGCCTCTAGACTGGAAAGTGACACATGGGCTCCTGCTGGGCCATCTGTATCCTCACCCCACCCTCTGCATTTGGGACTAACCATAAGAGAAGCAATTTTATTTTGTGCACATGCATGAGATATCCCAGCTCTTTGAGCATCCCGTGCTTTTCCCCCCAGATGCTGGGTCTGATGCTTCTCACTGTGCCAGCCTGAAGCCACACAGGAGCCAGCCTATGAGTCCCTTTTTTATGCTGCTTCCCATCCCACTGAGCTGGGAAGTACCAGCAGAGTGAAGGAGAGAGGGCAGAGCCATCAGCATCTTCTACACATCTGTCCCCCTGCCCAGCTCTCAGCTGCAGGTGAGGCTGAAGCCAAAAGACCTAATGAAGCAGAGAAGAACAGCCACACTCCTGACACAAAAGGCACGGCAAGCTTTCATCTTCTGAGAGGTTAAAAATAAACAGTTTAGCTTTCAGCAAAGTGGTCTGATTAGAGGCAAAGAAAACTACACTGATTTCCATGGAAATGGAATATTTTGTTGTGCTACTTGATCTTGTTGAAATGTATTAAGAACACAAAAGAGTGCAATTTCAATATGTGGAGAGTGCTAGAATACTTTAAAATTTTAAATTCAATTGATTTCTTTTAAAAGAAAGCTGGCTGATTTTAGTTTCTTAATTAGTTCATTACCACTGCAAATGGAGCATGTTCTTAGAAGCTTATAGCAAGATATTACAGAAATACAGAAGCAGCTGCAACCCACAAGAGATATAGACATAGGCAATATCTGTGCCTTAAAATCAGACATTTAAGACCCTCTAGGTCTTCTATCTCCTCTTTAGAAACAGTTCTTTGACTCATAAACCTTGCTAAATTTAAACCCATTACAAAACAGATACTAGTTTCTATGGAAGAAGGATCAATCCCTAAATTTCCTTGCTTTTTTTAATGTGTAGGAATACTTCATAGGAATAAGACCTGCCTACACATGCTCTGGTAGCAAAATAACTCAATTAGCTTGAGCTCTCAGCTCATTACTGTGGCACCTCTCTCCATAGGGAGGGTCCTTTGAAATAAGCAGCGTCCTATTTCAGTTTAACCCAGATAGCAACAAAATAATCACTGAAAATGGGGCAGCACGGCCATGACCTTCACTGTGATAAACACTGAATGCAGGTGTGAAGGAAAGGCTGCTCTGCTGGTGTGGCTGTTCTCTATAGACATGCCCCAGGGTGGCATCATCTCCAACATTTCAACACACACCAATGGGACGTTGCCACAGCATGGCCCAACTGAAAATGTCTATCAAACAAATGCTAAAAATACCTCAAATCTTTGTTCTTAGTTAAAATACCATGTTGTGATGATAATAAGGAAAAAAGTTTCCATTTATTCTTCCGTTTCCTCAAAGAAAGAAATTTCAACAGAAACAATAAACCCTTGAGGTTTTCATTTTGACAGTATGACATTTTTTTGACAGAAATTTTATCTTACTGTAATTTTAGGTGACAGAGCAACTTGAGCTTCTAACCAAAAGGCTGCTGTATTTTTATCTGTATGTTATGTTTTCCCACATGCTTGCAGCTGCCACGTGCTCTTGTTCCAGTAGTGATGACCCAGGAAAGAAACTGGAGCCAGGAAAGATTTGCCCACAAACCACCACAGCCTGATTTAGGACAGCTTTCCACTGCAGACCAGTCACATTAGATATTGATCAGTATAAATTAGCATTGATACTGTGGCTCGAGGGGCTTTGCTTTTCTTTTACTCCTCTCATGTAATGGCCTCATGAAACAATCCTGTAGGTTTTTTTGTGTTATGCTGAGGACGCTGCTTGGCTAAGGCTCACTAGACATTTAATATGAAATATTATCCATGAATACATTCAGGAGTGGATCCACAAGAGATGCAGGTGCTGAAATACCTAATTTTCAGTGCCTGCTAATTTTCCCAGCCCCGACCCAGGTGTCAGAGCTCTTTATTGAATGTACAGGGAAAACCACAGAAGAACAGAAGCAATGGCAGCTACAAAGTAAGAAACACTGATGGGAAGAGTGGGACATAAGTCCCATTCCTGGATGTAATTAGGTGACTATGGCTGATGAGAGATCAGAGCCTATTAATAGAGGAGCCTGCTGAGTGCTGGTGATGGGGGAATGGTTGGCAAACAATTTCATTTTTTAGGATAAGAGTGTTTGCACCCCATTATGGCCATTACAGAATTCTTCCTTTTTTGCCATTTCTTTTCTGCTTACAGACACTTTTTGCCGTTTCCTGATGATTCTCTCTGCTCAAACAGGGTAATACTACACTTTGATAGGCTGGGTCAGCTAAAAGCTCCTCAGGGTTCTGTACTTGCAGCCACATGGATTCGGTGTGCAAACTTAATTGTAGGAGGAACTGGATTTAAGAGCAGCAGATCAATGCCCTGGAGAGTTGTTAGAGTGAAATACAGAGATCTCATCCACAGATAAAAGGAAGAACACCGTGCAATAATGACAGAAAAGGCACTCATCAGCTATATTTTCACTCATTGTGCTGTGTCTGGCAAAAAAAAAATATGGGGTATTCAGTTCACCACTTTAGTAATTTTGCTTTTAACAGTATCTGACTTTGTATTCCATCAGCAGACCCTGCTATGGGAAGCATTTTTTTAGCCACCCAGTGGGTTTCACTGCATACACAGCCTTCTGTTCCTGGCCAAATACATTTCTGCTTCACTGCCTGCAGGAAGATCACCCGAGGAGAGCAGAGCAGAGCAGAGCCTGCCAGCCCCACACTTTCCCAAAACACAGCATTAGGTTTGCATCAGCAACTTTTACATACAGACCTCCTTCATATGTGATTTCCCCCTCTGTATCACCTGCACAGACACGCTGCATTTTACCTGCCAGCTCTAGGCTTTGGCACCCCTGGTGTTACCAGCTTTGTGCAGCTGTGTTGGTGGTTCCTGGGCAGTTTGTCCTGCTGCAGTTGGACATCTCACAGTTCTTATCGAGCTGAAGGGCAGTGCCACTTGGATGGTGCTGAACAGGATCCTCCTGACAGATTTAAACAGGTAATGGGGAAAATTGTGATGAAGCACTTTGGCTTCCCCAGCACACATGGACAGATTGACCAGCAAACCACATCTTTGCTATGTGGGGTTTTAAAAAAGCTAAAACCCTCTTGAAAAAAGCCCATGCTTATTTCTTCCAAAGTAATGATAATTGATTCAGACCTCCCTGAAATGAATTCAAGCTCAATAAAGGTTGTGGCCTGAGGAGGAACTGCACCTTTGCTGTGCAGAGGGATCCAGCCTGTGAAAGCCCTGGCTCTGCAGGTGGGAGTTAATTTCCAGCAGCCTGACTCAGCAATAAAGCAATAAATACAAAATCCTCCTCAGACCTTTCAGACACGAGCACTTGAGAGGCACTGAGAACAGATTAGTGCCCTTCATTATGGGCTCCTTCTAAACAGGAATTTCAAATCCCACTGGTTTGTCTGAATCAGTCTCCATTTTTGACTACAGTTATGTGCAGCACAGAGCTATTCATGCATCTGCTTAGTGCAGCTGGGGACCAGCAGGCTGTAGTTAAAAATGTGGCACAGGTTTGGGGTGTGTTCATTCCCAGGCAGCACCTCAGAGTGCCGTGGCAGCCACCCTGCTCCCTCCTTCCAGCCCTGAGGCAGGACGGGGCTGAGCAGTGCATGACTCTCCTAGGACACTGGCTTTCCTTGCCTTTTCTCCAAGCATTAGGGAGGGAAAGGGCAGGAAAAGGGCTTCTCTTACCCAGAGAACAATATCTGTTCCTTCCACCATTGTTGCTTTTAGCTGACTCTTTCAAAAGCAGGAGTGAACTTGGCTTTCTATTTCTTACTGTTCTCATAGAAGGAAAGCTCCAAACAAGGAGTATTTAGGTCAGCAGAGTCACATTTATAAGCCATAAATCAAACCCAACAGACCTTGAACGCTGATTTGGTGCTGAGAGACCACAACTCTACAGGTCCTGTGAATCCTGATGCCGAACTGCTGGATTTTGTTTCCACAGTGTTCGGGAGGCAAATCAACAAACTCTCCTGTCCCCAGAGGGCTCTGTCACCTGCCACGGGGACGTGCAAGTGCTGACACACTCAGCAGCAAACAGCACAGGCAGCATTTTGTTCACAAAATCCCAGCTTTATGTCAAATAGAACTGTATTAGGTAGATGACAGCAGCAAGTGGCTGCTGTATTCCCTCAGTGCAGGACTCCTGGTCTGCTGCGTGGCTTTGTGTCTTACAGCCCTCTGTTTGTCCTTGTTACACACAGGCATTTGACTTCACTGCCTGTGTTACCCTTCCCTCTGTTCTCTGATGTGATCCTTTGTGTCACCCATGAAGATGAAGTCTGGGGAGTGTCTTTTTAGTCAGGGAAAAGACTTCCCCTTCCTGCACATCACCAGATTTTCAAAACAGAAATAAAACGAGTTACTGCATGACTACAAAGCAATCTCCTTGTGTGGGAAATAGCAACTGAAAAAAAGAATGAGAAACTGGTGATGCGCCCTAAAAAGGTGGGGAAATGTTTGTCCTTTGGTTAACAGAGGAGGAGATGGGTTTGAAACACATTACTGATGTACCCACTAAAACTTTCCAGCAAAATCCACTAATATGCAAACGCTTGCATTCAGGAGTAAATATTATTCAAAAATAACACTGTGCTTACAAGCATCACATTGTGCATAGTCAACATGTGCTAGAGCTGCTCCTGTAGATCTTACCCCTCCATGTCCTGTTTCCCTTCTGCACAGCACTGTTTATGTGTGGGCTCCTCTCTGTGTAGGATGCTTGGCAGTTTTAAGAGAACAGTATTTGCTACATCAGTGAAAGAAGGAGGGGGAAAAGGGGGAGCCCTGCCTCCTGTTTGCACAATTCTCTCCCTTTAAATGGAAAAGAATGATGAAATGTGATGAATTTCTGAAGGAGAGGAGCTGTGAGCCTCGGCTGATGCAGCTCTTCTGATGCAGGGAAGCTGCACTGATGTGCCTGTGTGAGCCACCTCCAGCCCTTCCTTCACTGCTGGCTTTACATGGATGATGCCACTGCTGGCTTTACATGGGTGATGCCACTGCTGGCTTTACATGGATGATGCCACTGCTGGCTTTACATGGGTGATGCCACTGATGGCTACACTGTGTGAAAAGGCAACACAGCTCTGGGTGCAGGCAGGTAGGGCTGCAGTGCCTCTGGTCACTGCAGCAACAGTCCCTCGCTTTTCCAGCTGTTAATTTACTGTTAGAGGGAAGGACAGTGAAGATTCCCACAATGTCTCACAGGAGAGATTTCCTGTGTCTGCCTGACCATCAAAAGAGGGATTTGTAGCTGCCTGGGGCTCATTAGGATCCTGTGCTGTGGTGACAATCAGCCTGGCCGAGTTACAGATAAGAACAATGTGTTTATTTAACCATCTGCGACTTGTAAGAGCTCACCCTGATGAGAAAGGGCAAGTGCACCTCCAGCACTCACTCCAGGCAGGAGCAAGACCCACTTCAGAAGCATATGGGAAAGAGGGAAGTTTTGTTCTTGGGAGTTACCTGGAAATTTTACAAAGCCTCCCTGCTCTGCACTGCCTGAAATATTCATGAGACGCATGGGGATCAAGTACCAGGGACACCATGTGATGGAGAGACAGAGAAGCCAGGTGATACCCTGCTGCCAGACAGGGCAGGCAGAGGGAAAACCACTGGAAAATCCACAGCCCCTCCAAAGGAACACTTGTGGCAAATGGCCAGTTCAGTCTTTGCAGCCATTCCTATGCTGAAATGCACCAGTGGGGTCAGAAATTATAAGCCTGACCCTATTCCCCACACCACTCTCACCAGCAACTTTAAAAGATGTAGAAAGAGGAAAATACAGAAAAAAATCAAAGCCTTGCTGTGGTCTGTGGGACAATATACAGGATAATAGTAAACAGCAGATGGTAATTACAAGCAAGGGCAATATCCCCCCCATTTTTCTGTAACCCTACTCATGGTTTGTGAGGGCAGAAAGTGGTTCCCCAGGGAAGCCCATGAAGTCACTGCACCTGCCTTCTTGGAAGAGGAGATTGAATTTTTATCACACAGAATTGTAGGTGGTTTTTTTCCCCTTCCTTCATGTGGAATTTAGGCTCTTGCCTTAATAAATGATTGCCCTTCCTGATAATACATCCAGTAGAAGTTACACTGGATCTTTCACTGACAGTATCAGGTCAAAGTTGTCTCACTATATTTCTGCTCTGGAAAATCTTCTGTTACCAGTAAAGCAGACAGTGACCTCTCAAAAGAAGCTTCCAAGGAGTCCTATATGCCTCAAAGGGCAGCTGGAAAATTGAGCTTGGAAAAGCTCCATTTTTAGGCACTGCAGATGATCTGGCTGGGCTCTGGTTGAGGCTGCAGTTAAGGGGGGGCTGGTGGTTTGTGAGAGGCCTGAAATACCAACTCTGCTGTCTGTAATTGCATAAGCAGCTTCTCCAAAGGATGGGAAGAAATATCCTGGGAAATTGGCTGTCTGAGGTTAGGGAGATAATAAGTATTTTCAGAAATCAGCACCACTGCCAGAAAATAAAGTGGAAAATCTCCCCCATGGAAACTAGAGAAAGGAGGGTCAGGGATGCTGGGGCAGAGAGAAACAGAGTGAAGAGAAAGCCAGATAAGTGGTAGGGGAAGACTCCTTTCATAAAACAATCTGTTGTGGGGAACATGAAAATTAAGTTGGCTCTTAGAAGAGAGGAATCCCACCCAAAGCTGCTTTTCTGAGGAAGGGGATTATCTTGGCTTGGTTCCCTACAGTTTAAAAACACACAAGGGAATTTAATTAAGCAATGCTACTTTCCTAATTGTTGAGGCTGTTCTCAGAGGCTCCCAAGACTTTCCAGGCTCTGCAGCGTTGGTCTGGAGCAGGGATTTCTCAATTAACAGTAAGATATGGCAAGCAGTGAGGTCTGGGACTCAGTGCCCTGGTCAAATAGCAACTCTGTCAGTTTATGAAATATTGATGTAATTCTGCTGAGATGGAGCCAGACGAGGGGTTTATTTTGCCTGTTCTGTTCCTGCAGATCCACATGGAGTTTTCCATAGGGCATGAGCACAGTCTTTTCTTGCTCTGTGCCACAAGCCCTCCTGTGGTGCTGCTGTGTGCTCTGCAGGGAACACATTCCATAGGCTATGCGGCCCTTACAGCTCACTCTAAAAGTGGGAGGGTACACTAAGACAGCTCAGAGAGTAACAACTTTCAGCTCCTCTGATGGAAAAAATCCCACTGTATTAATTATTAAAATTAGCTTGGCCCCAACTCTAGGTTTACAATCTGTTCAGAATCCCCCCAAACCTGATGTTTGGGGCACCACTAGTCTGTTCTTGGGATAGATTGCATATCTCAATACATAAAAGGCATCTGATTTTACACAGGTGTGACTTCAATTGAAAAATAAGCTGACAAAGTGCTCAGAGCTTCCAGGGCTTGAAATTACATAAAGGGCAAACAAAAAACAATTAAACCCCCTTTAGTTTCATTGCAAACCTTTGCATTTTTCTACTTAGAAGTTCAGCCAAGCAAGCAGCACAAAGCAACCTTAGACCTGAGAGGGGCAAATAATACAATATTCCAATGGCAAAGATGCAAGCCCTCCCCTCCTTGTCCTGCTCCCCAGCTTTGGCTGCCCTACTGACTCTCAGATATTGCATTTTTCCACAGAATCCTCAACTTCTGGACTCCAGATAGGAAACAAAATGTTCTTGTCAGAGATTTCATTGCATCTGATGCTTTCTGCCACAGCACTGACTCTCCTTGGGCAGTGCATCAGCCTGGGGACAAGGCTGAGCACGGAGATACCCACCCACGTGCCCAAGTGGGGATATTCATGCCCAGGCACTGGATGCCACCTCACATTGAGAGGGACTGTGACCCAGATCAGTTCACAGCAGTGTGACACAGAGGCACCTGGACTCAAAAGCAGGCTCAGACAGAGGAAAGATCCCTGGGTCTGTCTGCCAGCTGGTGCTCAGGTGGGGCTGGTGGGAGCACAGGACATGCTCTGGATGTCTCACCCTGCACCACCGGTCCTGCTCAGCCCTCACTGAGCTCAGGGGATCAAACACTGACAGTGCCCAACAGGGGCAGGGCAGGGGCTCTGACTTTAATACACTCTCACTACTCAGTATCCTTATTTTTGTAAACCACCAGACTATCCTCATCCTCTACCTCCTCCCTCCTCCAAAATGACCCAACGACCTGAAGCAACCATTTGGAATTGAAATTTCTGCTTCAACAGTAGACTTGTTACAAAATAAAAAGGTATGGAGAGTGTTAGACAGCTACAGGTATCACTGCAAGCCCTTCTGATAACAACAGGTATCGTGTCTTGCACATGTATCTGTATGAATAGCTTGGATCTCTTCTGGGATTTGGCAGAAATCTAAAGTTGTATTAATGTCTTTTTCTTGCCTCCTCCATAAAAAAAACCCCAACTACCTTTAAAGCAAGGTCCTAAGCTGTCATGAATTCTTACTAGACATGCTGTAATTGCTATTCCAAAAGGAGCAAAGTGCAGAGACAACAACTGCAGAAATAGAAAAGTGAAGCTGTTCTGGAGATTTAAAGCAACCAATACCTGTGTTCTGTCCTCTCCCTTCCAGATGGCTCATGTCTGAACAGCTTTCTGCTATTGTTTTTTTTGGGGGGGTTTGTTTAGCTTTTTTTTTTAATTTGATCTGAGTAACTCATTGATTTTTGTATGGCATGACGTGATGAAATCTGAACTGACGTTACATTTCACTAATGCACAGCTCCCTTGAGCCAATATCAATTTTGTCTGTGATGGCTTTGCAAGGGCAGAGGTCAGCTGAGGGACTTTCCCTTAGCTCTGTCACAACCTCTTCAGTTTCCAGGACACTTATAAATAAATCAGACAGTCACATTTCAAGCAAGGAGCCAGATTCTGAAGAGCATCTCCTGACCCATGAAAAGCAATTTTTACTTGAATGATACTTCAATCAAAACTGATCAAGGATGACCTGACCTGGTCCTTGAATATGAGTAGCTATAAAATCTGTGGAGTGTGCACTGGTGGTTTTTCAGAGTTTGGAAATGCACTGCAGTTTATACACGTGCAGCTCTTACCCTGTGGCTACACCCACTCAGCCATTGCCCCTGCCCTCAGCTTCCTTTGGGACTGGGTGTCCCACAAACACAGCCTGCCCACAGACCATGGGGAACACCCTTTACAGCACAAGGACCTGCCAGCACACACTGGCCAGGGGGACACCACATCCCACAGGGTCTGCCTCAGCTGACTGACCCTCCTCTGCTTCCTGGGTTACTTGCAGAATTAGGGTCACCATCTGTGTTCCCTTCTAGACTCCTTGTCCCTTTCTGGGCAATGAGGCACCACAACTTGGGATTGCCTGGGACAGAGTTTGCTGCTGTGACAAACCCTCCTGGCCCCGAGAAGGAGGCTGTGCCTCCCAGAGCCCACCCAGGAGAGCCCTCCCAGGGGCACTTTTGGTACATTAATGTTACCACAGGACCAGCTTATTGGCAACTGAGAGCAACTTGCCTGGAAGGATGTCAGCCCAGGACCAAAGGAAAAAATAAGTTTCCCTAAGTTGTTTGGATGAATGTAATTTATCAGTATCGCAGCAATGCGAATTTGAACTCTTTGTCTGATGGACTAGGTAGAAAAATCTCTTGTTTTACAAATACAAGACAGACTAACATATGAAGAACTCTAATTACTATTATTATATTTTACTGAGTCTGTTTGGGCTCTCACACTTCTCTGTAGCCTTAGTTGAGTTCAGCCAAATTCTATTATCTGAGGTGATTTTCCCACACAGCATCTGCCAGATCATCCCTAATGATGCACAGGGGTATCAGCTTGACAGGTATTCCCTTTTCATTTTTTTTGGCTCAGAGTATGATGCAAAGCAAGCTGAAGCCTCCCTGCTTCTGCCTGTGATGCAGCAGAGATCCCTCTCTGCAGGCAGGGCTCAGGGCAGGGGAAAATGCAGAGCAGCTCTCCAGCTTGGCTGTCACCAGTGCCACCAACCCTCAGTGAATCCCTCCCTCCCTTTGCAGCCAACAGCTCCTTCCCACCAGCCCTCTGTATTTATATTGAGTTAAATCAGTGTATACATGAAGCCCATCAAGGACTTGAGATGCCAAATATTGCATTTCACACTGAGAGTGATCCGAGGTGGCCCCAGCAGAGCCAGCCCAGGGGAACATTTGTACTGGGGCAGGATAGGGATTCATCCCAGGCTGGAACCTCCATTTTCCACCAGAGCCATGAGGTCCAGAAGAGGCTGTTGGCCCAGTAAGATAGACAGGACAGTTTAAAGGTACATCAGGCCCAGGAATCACCCTTTATCTGGCCAATGCTCTTGGGTCTCCTTGCATCACTCTGCCCCAGATGGGTCCAAGAGGGTGGAGAGGAGCACACACCACCTGAAAGGCCCACAGCATTCCCAGGGAGAATGCTCAGCAGAGATTCTCAGCAGTACTCCTGCAAGGACAAGTACTTGTCCTTGTCCACCTCCAAGTTTGAGGAATTAAAAATATCAAAATTAAGTCCTTGAGAGCAGGGAGAAAAACCCACTCAGTAAAGTCTGCGTTTTCCTGGTTTCTTCCCTCCTCCTCTCTAATTACTCAGCTCTAAAATGTCATGGAAACAACTTTTTTTACTTTTCCTTTTTCCACAGCCATACTTAGTAGGTAACACTTCAGCTTCAAATGTCTTATCTTAAAAAGAAGAATGGAGCAGTGGGACTGACCTTGACCCTAAGCTTAAACTATCCTAAATTTAAATGCCAGTTCTCTAACAGACCCAAAGCACATCACTCAGGCTCTGGGAAGTTAAAAAGAAAAACCTGTAACTTCCTACTTCTCTTGCAAACTGTGAGGATTAAGATTCTAGGGATTATGAGTTTCTCAGTTCTTCAGTAATGTTCTTCTTCATCAGCAAGATCTGGAAAGATTAGGTGATTAATTTACTTGCTGATGTGAGAAATGTTCAAGTTCAGAGGATTTTTCTTGTCCTCACCTGAACTCTCCCTGAAGAGGAATTTTTCAACTGAGTAACGACTGACTCAATACCCAGTTATAGGTCTCAAGGGAAGGATATTTAGGGTTTTAATTCTCAACAGTCACATTCAATTCCTCAGTGAAAGATGCCATGACACCAAAAGAAGGAAATTGGTTACTTAGATGGAAAACAAGCTTAAAATTTGTCATAAAGAACAGCTTGAAAAGGTGGGCAAAAAAAGCCAACATAAAAGATAAATAAAGCAGATACATAAAATAGAAACAAACCCAGAAGCTAAGAAAAAGGAAGAAAAAAAACACCCATAAAGTCACAGATCTGTGGAATTCATTTCTCTGATAGATTTTCTGCTTCCATTGGCGGCAATTAATTTTGGGTCAGATGGTTTGCATCAGGCTTATTTCCCTTGATCCCCCCAGAGTCTGGAGTTATAAGGCTGGGTAATGATGTTCAGCCCTGGAGAGGCTCTAACACAGCCCCGAGAGCCCTCCTTGGGAGGGCAGTGTGGGTTTCATCACCAGCTTGACTGGTTCCAATCTGCAGAGATTACTTAAAATCAGAGATGTGGAACCTCTCAGGGGTTTCTTGACAGCCTCCTCCAAACTCCAGCATTGTTCACCTCGAGGACACTTACTCTGTGGGATTTAAGTGGAATTTCCCATGGAAGGTCTAATAGCAGGTAACATCCTGAAAGTCATGGAGGATGTTTGAAACCATGAGACATCTTTCTCCCATGCCGTGTTTGAGCATCTGCACTGAGCAGGAAACTAATGGCCCTTCTTGAATAATAGCTGCTCTGGAGGGGAAGTAATTAGTCATACGCTCTAATATTGCAAATGTAATAACTTTGATAAGAAATTGAATATAGAAATATTGCTCCAGAGCAGTTCCTGGTAATATCCCAAGGTACTGAACTGGCTCTGGGTGTTTCTTAGCTTTCTACGCCGTGTTTAATGGATGAACTGCCTGCACACACCACCAGGCAGGCAGCAGCCTCTTCACTGAGTGGCTGGCAGTGCTCCTGGGGACACAGGGGGACATGGCAGAGGTGGCCCCTTGCTGGTGCAGCCACATCCCTGCTGTGGCTCTCTTGTCCAGCATCATTCACAGCATCTTTTCCAAGCATATTCCTGAAAAGTACCTCCAAATTAATTTTACCCAATGCAGGTAAAACTTTTGGAAGGACCTCAGTGATGTTGGGAGGCCAGCACTGATTTCCCCAACAGCTTTGGCCTGGCATCCAAGGGGATACCAAGGTGCCACAAGCCCATTTGTTGGAAGCCACAGACAAGGTTCTTGGTGCCTGAGGCTGTGAGTGCTCACAGGGACCACAGACACTCTCACCGGGGTGTTCTCAGCAAGCACAGGGACAGTTGGGTGGGGGAGCTGCTCTCATAAGAAACCCAGGGCCATTTTGCATTATTCCTCTCTGAATAAGTAAGTCCTCCAAATGCCCACTCAGCAAAGATGGATCACACTCCCATTCCTTCGCTATTCTTGCCAGAGCTCATTTCCCCCATTGTTCTTCTGTAGGTTTGGGTAATTCATTCAGAAATGAAATTCAGCTCTACACAAAGGCCTTGGCAGACCTAAATGCTATTGAAGAGAGCATGGGGGATGGCAACCCTTCTCTGAAAAGAGGGAATTTCACTGGAACAACTTCTGGCCCGTTTTCATAATTCATTTTGAAGGGAGCTCTTTAGAAACAGTCCCTGTGCTTTACTCCACCTTAATTATAAAAAAAATATGCAAACTTTTTTACTTTTTGCCTCCTTTTCCTTGCTTATTTTTCTCTGATTTTTAATAATTTTAATTAACACCAGAATTTCCCAGCAGCACTTCATGTCCTTTTTCATTACAAGTGTTAATTGCAGACTCAAATGAGAGGTGAGGAAGAAATTGAGGTAAACATCAAAAGAAGCACAACACTGTTGGATGTGCAGCAGAACAATTACTTGCACAGTTGTCTTATTAAGGCTTTGGTTGATTTATAGGATTTTAAAACCACTTTTTTAGGCTACAGGTAAAGGACATGTAGATCCAGGTCCTTCTTTATCACTGAATTTTCCCTAAAAACTTCATTGTTTACAATTTTGTAGGTTAAATTTATTGATATTTTGTATATATTCTCTGTTCCTTCTGGGTTTTTTTTAATGCATTCTGGTTTGTCATATTTAATATCAGTATCAACTTGCTTTTTAGTAAGTTTTTAACTCATTAGTGAAAGTTTTCCATTAATAAACTCCAAAACTTTAAGGACTAACAGCTACTTCTCTCCTGCCCTCCTTTCATTCAACACAACTCTCTATCCTAAAGAGAGCAGTGCAATAATTGCTGAGCAATCCATCAGGAAAGGTTCACTTGGTTTACCCACAGTATTTCACAAGCTTTTCCAATTTCAGCCCTCAGGAGGAGCCTCAGGAGGGGCACTGCTGCCCACAACCTCCACGCTGCATTTTTCTGAAGTCCTTGTGTGCCCATTACAGTTCACTTCATATTGGCTTAGTCCTCAGTTACCCCTTCATGGTCACCCCCACCCCTTTCTCCCCACAGTTCATGTGCAGCACAGATACCTTGGGCCCCCCGGCTCCCTCACCATCTCCTCCAACCAGGAAAGGACAGAACAAACTCAGATTTTTGGAATATATTTTTGGAGTTGGCACGGTGGGTCTGTACCAGGTTGGGTGTTTGAGGCACAGCCCGGCAGCTCCAATGGCCACTCAGAGCATGATACTGAAATTCCCTTTGACTTCTGCTTGCCACGGTTTCCTTCTAGTTTTTGACTCCTCCAGCTTTCCATTTCATTGCTCCCCCCATTTCCCTGCCAACTTCCCTCAATTCCCAGCTCTTGCTCTCTTTCAACTCTTGTATGTTCCCCTGTGAAATGCCACTCTCCTCTCTTGTGGATTTTCTTCTTCTTCAGGGTCTATTTTCTTTTTTTTCCCCTTTCTAATTTCCATTTTCCTAAAAGGAAGCCAGACCTGTTCTGCTTTAATTACTGCTCCAGTTAGCATCCTCCAGCCTTCTTCCAACCCCTTTCATTTTCACTGCTTCCTCCCAGTGGAACTGGCCCACTCAATTTTATAATTCCCTAAAATTTACTTTCTTAAATGTAGTGCTGTGTGCATAATTCATCCATAAATTGAATTTGTTTCCTACTGGGATAATCAAACAACTTTCTGTAGTGTTTTTTTTTCACCCTTCTTGTTATTCTTTCCTTCCAGGTAATTGCAGACAAAAAGATGCATATTTGGGACAGGAAAGCAGGACACAGCAGATAATGCTTCAAATCCACATTTCCCTCTCCTTACTGAGCCTTCCCCCTCTTCCCAGAATCAAATACTGTTTATTTAATTTAACAGGGCTGACATTTGCAGGCAAAATGAAGTGGACGTTGCTCTACAGCAAAATGTAAGTTAGGCAGAGCCAGACTGTGAGCTGATGTAAATCAGAACAGATCTGTTGTCTTTAGATAAAGTGCATCATTTTCTAGTAAAAACTCAGATTTTAAAAGGACCCCTGCAGTTGTGCACAAGCTGAGAAACAGGACTAGCTTTAAATCTGTTGGTTTGGTGTTTTTTTTTTTCTTTCTGTTAAAACTGTGAGCTAACTGACTTAGCACATTCTTCTTTGAGCCATTAATAGCGTGGTGTCTAATTGAGAAGCCAAGCGAACACAGAGGAAAACCAAGCAGCACAGATGACAAAATGATCACACCTTCCCTGGCACAGGAGGGCTGAAGGCTTGCACATGTGGCTCACTTGCATTAGTGTGAAAACTAATATGCTTTGGGGGAAAAAGCTCTGTATTTTATTATTCAAATTGGATTCCTTTTTCATGTCAATTTATGACATGACATCCATTTTTGTGAGTCTTTCCTGTCAGGAGGGAAATGTGCTCACTTGTATCTTCAATATGGGTTTATTTGTCAAATTATCTCAGGACAAACAGCGATGAAAAACATCCATACCAATGTGTTGCCTTTATATGTGCTTACTTCAGAGCAAGTGAGAAAAGAGAGAAACCCAACCCAAACAGACAGAAAACACACAGAGCATGGCTGTTTGGAACATATATGCAAAGAGTTTCACACAGCACAGACACATCCCCGGGCTCCTTGAGGCTCCCATAATACAAATAAGAAATATATAAAGTACCTCATAAACCAGCTTGTTGGATTTTATGGCAAGAAATCCATCAGCTATCATATTACCATGCAAATCCTCTTATTGCATTGTCTGACAACAGCAATTCAAATAAAAAAAGAAGTCAAAAAACCTTAACAACCTGGGAATAAATTCTCTTTTTCCTGCGTGCCACCAGCTCCCATTAACAGTAGTAGGAGTTTCTCTGCAGGAGCTTGTCAAGGTGAGAATGGACTGCCCACCCTTCCCTGCTCACAGACTGACTGCTGAATTGTATATATATATATATTTTTTCCCCCTGAGATCAAAGAAGGAAGCCAGGAATAAAAGATATTCAAACCCTCCCCAAATAACAAGTCAAGAATCAAGACAGTTCCATAAAATAAAGGTACAGAATTATGTGTCTGCTCATTCTGTGACTGCCTTCTGAATAAATGAGACAAAATACCCTCACTTTTCTGTGCCCTGCAGCTCTCAGAAGGTGCCCATCAGCACCACATCTGGGCAGCAGGGCAGAGTTGCACCTTGCGAGTGGAATATGCTGGAAAATTATATTCATTCTTTTTCATAGAAAATGTAATTTCCCTCAAAATGTAATCCTGGATGAAAAATTGCAAGCCCTTCCCTCCAGTACAAACTTTTCCTGAAACAGATTTCTTCCAAATTCTGTATTTAAATCAAAATCAGTCAACTCTGCATGGCTTCAGAGATAAAGGCTGGGTTTGGTCTCTTCTCCCTCTTTTATCCAGAAATCTTTATAAGAGCAAAGAATGCCTGTCAACATTAAACCCCATCACTTAAATACTGTATGAAACACCAACC
Source organism: Poliocrania exsul (assembly GCA_035041345.1). Taxonomy (NCBI): domain Eukaryota; kingdom Metazoa; phylum Chordata; class Aves; order Passeriformes; family Thamnophilidae; genus Poliocrania; species Poliocrania exsul. The sequence goes on along the minus strand of JAWWLZ010000118.1, from coordinate 5,658,840 downwards.
CTAGAGGACCTCTGACTGTTTTTTTGTAAAAATTTACTTTATTTGTTCATGTTTTACAGTTTTTCTATGCTCTGCCACTACTTGAGAGACCCAAAAGAATGTGCACAAAATTCAGTCTAATCTCCTTGTTCAAGATGATGGAAAGAGTCAATCCCAAACCACTTTCCTCTTTTTGCCCCACAAAAGCAGCTGGAAAGTGGGATTAGTTTCCAGAAATACAGCTCCTGATTCTAAGTGCCAACATCAACTAGAGCTGGTAACAAAGATTCTGTGACCCTACAAACACCATGGGAAATGCTCACTGGCTGCACTGACAGGCTGTTTTTAAGGGGTTTGCCCCAAGCAGGTTCGGTGCAGATGTCTCTGCTATTCATAGTGTCTTAGACCTTGTAGTATCTCTAGTGTATCTTCACCATAGTGGTCCCAGTCAGGAGCAATCTTCTCCCCTCTTACAAAGGAGTGTGCCAGCAATCACCTTCTTCACCCTTTTGAGAAACCCCACAAGGAACGCAGCCACCAAAAAACCTCTCCAAACTCTGGCCCCCACCATCAGAAGAGAAATCACAGCTTAGAGACTGAGCTTGGCTGGGGGTGTCACAACCCCTCACTGCCTCCTCCTGCAACCAGCCCTGGCCACAGACCCAGGGAATGGCTGTGTGTGACATTCCCTGGGGGCTCAGCCTTCCTGCAGAGCACACCTCCCCCTGAGCAAGACAAGGAGGAGAACCAACCCTAACAAGAGCTGGTGGCCTTGCTCTGATCTGACTCCCTGAGGACCCACCTGCTGCCACCTCCCCACCCACCACCTTGGCAGCTTCCCTTCCTTCATGTGATAAAACCAGCAGCACTCCCTGCTCCTTGCCAGCTGATTCCCTGCATGTGCAGGCTTGGTTAGTATTTGACAATTCTTGCAGATCTATATAAACAAGAAAGAGCTTTTTCATCAATGATGCTGAATAAAAACAATAAAAACAGTAGAGGAGAAACATCTTGCTGCTCCTCTTGAGAGCCCACGGAGGCAGAGACCACGCAGGGAGGCTTTGGCTGTCAAGTGCATTGCAGGGTCGTGCTGCACTTGGAATTTATCCTTTCAGGAGCGGTGAGAAGATGAAAGACAAAGTTGAAGTGTCGCAGAAGAGATAAGAAAGTTAAATGGTGCATAAACAAATCTGATGCTGCGTTTGACCTGTGGGGGAAGGGGAGAGCTGGATATCCTGAGCTGTACATCTTCCAGGAGACAAATGAATGGGTGATTGGAAACTTATTCATATACTTCATAGGCTTCTGCCATTCACTAAATGGGAGGTAATAAACCTTATTGGATTTCATATTTTGTGGGAAATGAGTCTTTCATAGCTTTGTCCCCTTAATGGGTACTCATTTAGGAAAGTACTATATAGGTTTTATTGCCTCAAAAGGAATAAAGGATTTTAAATGAATCCTAATGCTGCCTCAAAGTGCTGGAATTGGGGACTTCAAGCTAAATTCACAGTTAGAACCAGAATCTTTCATAAGCTTTTTAATGTGCAGAAGGAAAACTTTGGGGACAGAAGTATTTTATTTTAACAAGCCTTAAGTCTCTTTTCTTTTTTGATTTCCACATATAGCCTCTTTAATCTCACCTCAGTTTTCCTTGCCTTCAAGTATCTCTTAAACCTCTTCACTCTACTCCTCCTTTCCCCTCACTCCTCTTCCCTTCTGGACAAAATACATGTCCCCTCAACAAACACAGTTTTCTTCTCTTCCTAGTTCAGATTTGCCTCTCTGGAGCTTTCTGCTTGTATTTTTTTATGGACTGTTTCCCCCCCACAGGCCTTTATTAACACATCTGGGAATCATAAAATGAGACGGTCTCATTTTCTGGTGTTATTGTTCCTGAACAAAGGAAATGCCATAAAAGCAAGGAAAACCTTCTTGCTCCCCTGCCTTCTGAGGCTCACAACCAACTACCCTGGAGCAAGGCAAACTGATGAGCTCGTGAAGACTTCCCACAGATCTAAAGTCAGGAGCTGCTCCACTACTGCTGCCTGCAAAGACACTCCTGGCATCCAGCATTCTTTGCCTGTTTGTTACAAACAATCTCACTTTTCAAATGTATATTTTACATAGGCAGCTACTTTCTGCACATCCATCCCCAACACATATGGGATCCTGGGAAAGATCAGGCTGCACCTGCTCCAGATGGTCTCTACTCTTCTTGACTGTCTTATTTCCCCTTTCTAACCTAATACTATTTGCAATTCATTCCCCATTCCTCCTGCAAGTTTTCCTGTGGAAAATTCAGTCATGATGACAACAGCTCCAGCTTCCTCATGTTCATAGACCCAACCTCTGGGAGCAGATGGTGGAAGATGAATCAGCCAGTACCTCTGAGATGCACCATCCAAGGTAATGCACAGTTGAGGAAAGAACAATCTTTCCATTAATTTCAATTTCTCAGGCCTGGAGTGTAATCTTAAAATATAAGTATGACATGAATTAATCAGAGGTGAGCATGCCAGCTCCTTGTAGGACTGGGACCAGCTGTAGAGAGATCTTTGAATATGCACAACATCCCTGGAATTTAATCCTACAAAATGGCATTTTTCTGTTTTGAGGCACAGGGAAACCATCCAGAGCAATTTAGTTAGCAAGGTGTAGCCAGTCACCATCTGTTAGATGAGCCCTGTCTGCTAACTGAGCTGCTCTTTGAGTTCGCTCCAGGTGTGAAATAAAACAGCTTTGCTTAAACCACTGTAAAACACAAGTTTGTAGCACACACCCCTTCCTGCACACACAAACTTCACAGCTGAGCTGGTTTAAGTGGCTCACATAAGCAGTGAGCAGTCAGCCTCCAGCTCAGTGATGGAGCCGCCGATTTCTGCTCTTATTCAAATCTTTTAATTCCAGTTCAGTAATAAACTTCCCTTTCAGTGACTCAAGGAATGATTTGCTTTGTCTCACATATCTCAGCATCTAAAGAAGCTTTGACAAGGAGCATACCTACAGTTTCTGAGATAAATATATAATAAATCTAATGTTGTCAAGCATGGTGGCATTTTTATTTTATTTTCAAAGAGAATTTAATCTAACTTCCCAGGGGATTCTTCTCTTGTGTCATAACAAAGCCTGGCTTGTAATGGATTTCCCATTTTTCCTTCTATCTTGAATAATGACAAAATTGCTGCACGGAGCAGCAGCGTTCTCTAATATGTCACAAAACACGAGAGGGGAGTGACAGTCGTCTCTGAAAGGCTGAGCTCAGCCCAAGCCTCCATTTCTAGAACCACAGGCACTAAATTATTTAATATGGCCCACAGTCAGTCTCCACCCACACCTGGAGCACAGGGAAAGTCCATATGTAAAGTGAAATACACCCCAACAGACAATGAGGGGAAAATAATAAAAAATAAACAAATCAATAAGTAGCACTTAAGGGCCAAAATTTCCACTGATGCAATATTGATATAAAACAGTCAAGAACCTGGTTCATACATATCTATCTCTACATGTCATTCTAAATAAAGAACTTTTAATATTAAATTTATGGCAAGTAATAAGATGTAATGGAATTCACATATCCTTTGGGGGAAAAGGCTTCCATTACATTGCATTATAAACCCTTCTGTATCAAAGGACTAAAACCCACTACTCTCTTCAAGGCCGTAATTTTCTTCAACAAATTCTAGAATCCTTTCATTGCTATTGAGCATCCTCATAAAAGACTAATATTTTCTACAGTGCTTTGGATGATTTTGCTAGCTTGAAAATTGCACTAGACCCTTCTGGCAGGAAGAAGAGCTGATGCTCAGTGTACACAGTTATATTTGCCACTTAGAAAAAAATGAAATAAAAAAAATTAAAGGCATTTTTTCCAGGATGTTTTACATTGCAGATCTCTGCTGTTAAGTTCAGAATGCAGCAATTAGTGGGTGAGCAACCTTGAGCTTATGGGTGTGTTGTGTTCTGTAACATTTATTGTAGTGTAAAGTCATCATGGGAACCCGGGTGATCCTCCTGCTCACACCCTGATTGTGTTTCACGATGGAATTACACCTATAATTTAAGAGAGGTCATTCCCTCTCAAGCCTGGTCAAGACCGGAGGTCCCTCCTAAGTCCCTCCCAGAGGCTGCTGTCTTTTCTCCCTGCCCCATGTTGATGATACCCACTGCAGCTGATCCCGAAACACTCTGCAAGGAGACCAGGGGCGCTTTTTCCTTTCAACACGTGAAGAGCCTGAGCCACAAGCAGTTGACTTGCCCAAACTCTGCCACGTGCTGATGACTAAAGGAGACGCAGCACTCAAGTCCCTCAAAGACTCAGACATTTTCCCCAAAGTCCACAGGGACAGTGACAGGGACTTCCTCCAGTGGCTTTGGTGAGCACACCTTAAACATCTTGCTTTAAAATTTTCTAGCCTGTACATCCCATTAATCACATCTTACTTCTTCCTTAAGTTGGCTGTGGCTCCCACTGAAGAGCTCCCCTGTGTCCTCTCTCCTCCACACATTTCAGGCCTACCAACCCAGCACATGAGCCTGGGGGCTCTGGGGGGTGTCCCCTCCCTGCAGGCTGCAGGACAGAGGCTCCCACCAGACGCCCACAGTGAGGTGGATGGTGCTGAGGCTCCTCAGCTTCACACCGAGCTGCTCCCGACGCCATTGCAGAGTGCAGGAGAGGGAGTTGTGTAATTGTTCTGAAAGCCTGCCAAGCAGCTCATTTGCAGAATTAAATAGTCTGTAGTATAATTAACACAGAGAAAATTGTATGGCCTTTTGTTACTTGCCACACAAGGTAACTCATTTCTTCATCCTAACATGACAGGAGGAATGGGGTCATGCGGACAGGTCAGCCACCAAGTGCACCTGGACCTCTGCCCTGCTCCATGGCTCCTGCTATTCAGGAGTATTTCTGTTGCTTGTAGAGATGCACAAAGTCTGGGCAGATAACTCATGGGGCTCTAAAATGAAAAGGAGGATCTAGGATTGCAAAGCTGATCACTGCAAGACCAAACTTCAATGTAACTCGGTGCCATCATCCTGCTCTAAGAGCCCAGTCCCACCTCCACCATATCTCCCATGATCCTCCCCCTTCTGGCACCACTGAGCCATCAATAACAACAACCCTGGGTCAGATTTAGATGCTTTTGGTTTTCAGTATCTCCTCTTGTGATGCTTGTGGCAGATTTTTGTTTTGTAACAAGGAGCAGTATCGAAAATCACACCATCAAAATGGTCTCCTGCCAATGTGTTTGTGGTCCATAATAGGGCTGTGAACAGAACAGATTCTGTTCATATAACCTCACATTCACCATAACACAGTAAATTCTTTACTTCTTCCTGCTGTTACTCTTCTATGTCCCTGATAGTTGCTCATCTCCCTTTTCCACCCCTTCGCTGGGAACCAGTCCCAGCCATGGTCCCATACTGAGCCAGCTCAGCAGCAGGGAAGAAGCTCCTCTTGCCAGGGGCTGCTGGAGGTTGGTGTGTGAGGGGTTTCAAGCCCCCCTCCTCCCATCCCTTCCCATCCCCACACATCATTTTCTCTTTTTATGTCTGAGAGGCTGGAATAGCACAGGATAAAAAGATTGCAGCTGTGTTGGGGAAAAAAAACACAGTCACGCCTCAGCAATTTATGGACAATTTCCCATTAATAAGAGATAATGGAGTGCAGTTCAATGGATGTGCAATTGTACACTCGCTCTTTGAGAATATGGAGGGGAATCTGACAGCAGTGTGTTCCACTCCAAAATGGCATTACCATGATTTTGTGTATCTCATTGTACACAGGGATTTTTAGGCAGTTTGAAATGGTTTAAAGGTCTATTTAGAAAAACATGGGTATACCAAGTCATTGAAATGACCTCAAGTACTGTTAGTGCAAGGGAAACATTGGCTGCAAATTAAATATGGATGTCACCTCTTACCTGCCAGCACAATGAGCAGGAGCAGGTCTGTTGGGCTGTGGGAATATGAGACCAAATTCAACTCTCCTTGCACAAGAGACAAGGCAAAACCATGCTGGGATGCTGCAGAGCACATGTTTGCAGGCAGGTTTCATAGCAGAGCAGCTTGTTTGACTTCCATACGTCCCATCCAAGCTTTAGAGATCACAGGCTCTCCCTGCACTGTCACCACGATGGCTTGGAGTTACACTGCCAGTTTGCTCTGCAAATCAATGCAGGAACAGCAACACTCAACTCCTGCAGGGACACAGAGTTCTGAGGGGTGGGAAACATTGGTATGCAGAGCCACAAACTCATCACTTTATAGAGGAGTTTTCTCCTGTACCTTGTCACCAAATGCTTGATTCACTGTTCACAGTCCTATGGAATGAGGGACCAATACTGCCAGATAAACCTGCTCACCTATGGAAGAGGTTATTCTTCTTCAGAGTTTCTCTGCACTTGCATATGCAGTCCTGGAGAGTCACATTGGTTAATGGTGCAGACAGTTCCTCTCAATTTCAATTTGTTGTCCTGTAGTATAATTGACTCCCTCTTAATACCTGATGAGCAAGGGCAGCCAGAAGTGCACCTTCTCCGTTTCTCACATTCCTACACACACCCTCTGACACATCTCCTGCTTAAAAATGATTTTTCCATCACTAAGACTAAATACAAGCAGAAAATTTCCATTTAAGGTTCACGTCCCCAGATCCTCGCTCATCCTGTTGCACTCTGCTATTTTGGAGATAATAAAGGTTGAGCTCCCAATGAGGATGTATCATCAGTTATTTTACAAGGCTGTGATTATACCTTATGTTTTCTTCTAGTCTCTCACTGTGCCAGCATTTTGTTTGCTGCAGTTCCATGATTGCTAAAACATTTCAAGCATCACTCTGAAGTGACAGCACTGAAGTGCAAGACCCTTTTTTCCTACACTGATAAAGCACTTGCTTACAGAAACAAGAGTGCACCACAGAGAATGTTACTATCCAAAAGAAATGAGCTCCTGCTTTCCCCCCAGCCTGAACTAATTGCATTGACAGATTCCAGCTCACCTATTGCATTTTTAATGAACTGTAAGAAATGAGCTTCAAGTCAAAAGCTAATCTAAAGCGAATCTAATTTTTTTGCCAAAGTTTTCAGGCCAGTTTTTGCCCAATTCTTGAGTCAATTACTAATTTCTAGGAAAAAGGAAATCATGAGTACACCAGCACTAAGGAACTGCAGCAACACCTTACAGAAATTCCTTAAGAAATAAATCAAACAACCCAAGCAGCACCATTACAGATCCAGGTATAAGCAGAGCTGCATGAATTCAGCACACATTCATGCAAGCTTTTAATTTGAAATCTTTTCTCAAAGCTCAGGTCAGAGTCTCTTCACAGCTTCCCAACAGGATCCAAGTTCACAGCACAGCCTGGAATTAGTCACTTCTGACGTGGTTTCCAGTTTGAGTCTCTCACAGTCACAGGCTTTTCCCAAGGATGCAGATTATGGGCTATACCACCAACGCCCACGTGCACCTCCTGTGACACCTTATCCTTAAAAATGGAAACACAGCACTTTCCTAGACAGAAAGATTACATGCCACTGAAAAAGTTAATGACCAGCAATATGTCCCTTTTCTCCAAACTGGCAAATTCTCCTCCTGTTTACTTCTACTTCCAGAGACTGCAGCAGGACTGTCCAGTCAGTGGGAGACAGGCTGAGTCTTAGGAAGTTGGAATTTTCAAAGACAGACAGAGGACAACATTATTTGCTGTTCTGGAGCAAACAGAGCAGTTTGGGGATCTATCCCAGGGCTCCTCCTTTGCTTTGGAGAACTGACCCCCGTACCAGCCTTTCTTCCAGCAGCCACCTGCCAGCCCAGCCCAGGCTTTCCTCATGGAGAAGGGACATTTAGGAGCAGCCTGGGGCACCAGGGCTCCCCAGTAATGCAGATGCAACACTCCTGTTTCTTTCTGATCTAAAAATCACTTAGCATGCACCAGAGCACCAAATTAAAACCAGAGAGGTTGAATTTCACTGGGGGAAAAGATGTGGTTTGCATTCCATGACATATCCCAGAACATCTCATCTACTTTAACAATCACCAGAATTTCAGGAGGCATCTTTTTAGATTTTTTAAATAGCTCAGTTGAAAAACAACTCTCCTAATGAAAAACAATAGCAAATTACTTAGTTATCATTAATCTCATGCACAGAAGCAATTATTTCCCAACTGAGACTTTTATTTAAAAAAATAATAATACAGATTATTTTGGAAAGATGACAAGTCTCCTTCTTGGCCTCTCTTTCTCTCGCTGTGTTTTTAATTTGCATAAACATGACATTAAAAACTGAAAGAATTGCTTTAAAAAACAATTACTCCATCAGCAAAACCTGACAGTGCAGAATTCAATGGCACCACAGAGATCATCTTGGTAAGAAAAGATAGTTTCTTCCCTTTTACTGACATTAAAACACCTCCTGCTTTTAACAGGACTGCAGCTCAGATTTATGTTTAGAACCCTTTAAAATTTAACGTGTGTAAATGTTATTATTTTTAGATGCACTGCAGCAGGGAGTGAAAGAATAAAAATCCCACACTGAGCACCTTGACAGGGCTGTTCAGCCCAGGGGAGGAAGAGAGGAAGGGTTATACAAGATCTCGCCACGTTGAGAAGAAAAAAAGGAGACACCTTCCTATTATCATGCCGTGCCTGTCTCTGGGAGCTTTTGTTCCATTAGAAACTTGTTAATTGCTGCCTTAGTAACAAAGGAACATCATGCTGTGGTGGGACCATTAGGAATCTACATGGCTGGTTCACCCTTAGGAAGGCAGAGGGGTTTAATTGGCTGTGTGTTCTTAGAAGATGCAATAAAGCCAGATAATCAATTGGTGTCAACATCTAATAATGGAGATTCTTTACCAAACGCAAGAGAAAACCCAAACCCTACTTAATCCAAAGCTCTAGCAATGCGAGGACTGAAACACTTCTCCAGTGCTCCTTGGCAAACCAGGAGTTTCCTGTAGATCTTTTTTACATAATGCAATATATTCATGCTGATTCTCCAGAACTGCTGCTTGGTTTTCCTTCTCATCTCCTTAGGGAACAGCTCCAATGTGCTCCAAAAGCTTAACACCCAAGAATTAGTTTTATGGCAGGGTCTTATGAAAAGAAATCAAATGGGTGCCTGGTATGGCCAGTCTGCATAAGGACTGAAGTCTCCAAAGGTTTCCTCATGACCATTCAACTCTGATATCCCAACAGCATCAACTCCAAATAGTACAGACCAAAACTGGTTTCCTGTTTTCTATGAAAATAGAGTGGGAAGGAATAATGGAAGGAATAAAAGCTTATGCACATGAGAATAAGAATAATTTGTTGCAGTGTCTTTCTAAAAAATAATTTTGGCTTAATGTTTTAAAAATGGTCAATGGGCTTTTCTACAAGAGACAGCAGGTGACAGATTTCATGGCCTTTTCCCCATTCTCAGTAAGCACCTTCAAACAGAGAGCTGTCAGATGGACTCAGAATTAATCCTCATCTTAAATAAATACCCTTTTTTTACTAACCAGTGGACTCTCTTCTCGTCTGTGTATGCTCAGCAGTGTTTGGCATGAGGCAGAGAAGCAGAAAGGGATAAAGACCACAAGGACCATTCTCTTCTTTGCCCATAACACAGACCTTTGTGCAAAGTAAATGCCAACTGTAACAGCAGTGTGGTCACAGCTTGTTTGTGAACCCCCTTCTTATCCTCCCTGGGCCCCTCAGGGTTCAAACCAAGCTGCAGCAGAGGTAGCTTTAGCTGGTTTTATCTGGAGAGACTCCGGCAGGACCAAAGACACTTTCCTATGAAAAGGAGTGCAGGTCTTGGGCTGGAAGACAAGGGCAGATCAGCAGGCTACAGATTTACCCTGTGGACCTCAGGGCTGGCACTTTCCCTGCATTCCTAAATGGAAGGAACACTCTCTGTTTGTGTCCTCATATTAATTCAAATCAGTAATGAAGTTGGGAGCATCAAAAGGTTTTAGTGGTATACGGGATTAGACCAGGCTTAGATAACTGAATAAATGAACTGACTTAATTAGCTCTCCTGAAACAAATTATTATACAGTGCTCATTTCCAACTCTCATATGAGCCCAAAAGAGTTCTAGAAATACATTAATTCCTTGAATAATAAATCTTATATTTTTTTGCATACCTACTGCAATTATGATGGATAATGAGATTTTAATTAATCAGACCCAGATTTTTTAATGCTTTTGAAGAATGCAGATACATTAGGGACCTATTTATTTGGTAAATCTTGGAGGGAAGATAAAAAGAGCACAAGTCAACAGGAATAACAACAAAAATTTTCTGTGTTAAACAAACTTATTTCCAACAGGCTTCTTAATAACAACCATCCTGCAAACATCCGTGTCTTGAATACAAACTCTGTAAACTGCCAATTCTGGTCAAAATATTAACTCCAGTAGCTCTCTAAAGGCAAAACACATTTAGTGGATATTATGCCACATGGAATTCATTCTTGGGTTTAAACAAATAAGATTTTTTTTCTACCATAAAGATTATTTTCTTGCTCGTATATTCTATGCTCTGAGGTACTTCTGAGTGAGAGCCACTTATTATTAACATGGCAAAGCAGCCATTAAACCTTTCTCTCTTATTTTTCTTGATTTTTTTCAACCCCTTCTGAGGAGATAGCTAAGGATCTCTGTCATGGAAAGGTGGTGCCATTGCAGTTGTCATTAATTATAGATCAGTTTGTAATATGACTGAGAGCACAAAGATTGTAGGGGGTCTCGTTAACATGAGATTAAAATTCTCTTGAAGTGTAATTATTTTGCAGGAGAGTCTTGGGCTGGATTTCTGACAATGTATTGCATTTCTGCCCTTACTGCATTGACAGGAGAGATTTTGTTCATCACAGGGAGAGCCTCAATGCACACAACTTCCCTTGGAGAAACCCCAGCACTTGGAAGGAAAAACCTTAAGGAGAAAGAGCTTTAAATTCTAATTACAGATTTCTAACAGGTCCCCTTCCTTCTCAGCTCCTTTTTTGATAAAAGGAGAGTTGTTGCTGGAGAGCACTGAGAAAGTCAAGAGAACAACACCCTGGTAGGGCAAGGTCAACTCTGGCACGTGTTTGGAATGGGGAATAAAGGTAGTGCTTCCAGTTCAAACAAAACTGAATTTTAAGTCTTACTGTGAAACTGAAATTTCACTTTTTTCCCCCCTTTCAGTGGACCTTGCTAGATTTGACGTGGTAAATAGTTTTGGCTTTCCCTTCCCTTCCTCCTCCTCAAAAGAATTCTGAACCATTGCCCCTGAAAAGCTGCTTTTGCTTGAAAAAAATAAACTGGAAAGAATTTTTTTTATTAAACCAAGCAATGGGCAGTAGCATATTTGGGCTTTTTTCCCCTCTGTTTGAGTTGTTAATCTTTGCACTAAAATAATGTATTCCTCAAAGAGCAGAGGGGGATGGCAGACCCCTCCAGTGTGGCAGTAACATGGTCCTAAATTCAGTATTTACAGAAGCAGTTTGGTGCAGAAGTCCCTCTGGCTTGAGGAATTAGGAAACTGGGGACTTGAACCTTGAGAGGATTTTCCAGTTTTCATATTTGGGCTCTTGCATAACTTGATGAATCTGGGCCCTGTGAGCAGAACAGCCAGATGTGTTCTCCTTGGCCCTTCACTGGGGAGAGCTCAGG
>JAWWLZ010000118.1:5627020-5637729 GCA_035041345.1 Poliocrania exsul | reverse complement strand
AGAAATGCCACTGTCTGTGATGTGTCACCCTGGCTCTGACACGATGGGCTCTGTGGGGGAAGGAAGGTAAAGCAGCTTTGTTTCAAGAGGCTCTACAAGTCCAAAATCACCTTACTGGCAGGATAAAAATCAAAAAACCCCTAAAACAGTGAGAAAGATCTCAGCATGTACATTATATAAAGAGTCACGTGAGAAAGGCATGAGTGGGTTGCAGAAAGCTCAACAGACCAGCACAGATTCCTATTTGCAATTCAAGAGGTCTGTGATTGATCAAACCATTGTTTCTTCTCCTCTCTCCAAAGTCCTTTCTACCCTCAGGGAAATACCGAAGAACAAGGAGTGAATAAAGCACTTAAGGTACAAACCTGTGGCATTTGGTGGATATTATAACTAATGCTGGCATTTCATTTCATGATATCAAATAAAGAATTATACAGCCTCATTCAGCCTGATTTCCCTCACACTATTCCAATCAGCAGCAATTGCAGCCTGAGTCTCAGGTTGAAGATTATATTTGCAAATTAGATTTTGGGGAGGGGTAGGGGAAATAAATCTGTTAGTCCGTGGTTGGATCAAAATTTTGAAAGTTAGTCTTACAATGAAAGGGTGAAATCTTGTCTGCAAAGTCAGCAGGAGCTTCATCCAAAATTTCTCACAGCTCTTTTAATAGCATAAATGTTTCAAGCTAGTACATCTGGGTCTCTGAAACAGTGGCAGCAGTATTTCAAATATTCTCAAAGCCAGCTACTTGGATGGGCTTGAATTGGTGACAATAATTGTGAAGATCAGCTTCTCAGGCCAAATAGAAACATGCCAGGGCCACGCAGGCAGGCTGAGTTCTCTCACAGGAAACACTTGGGCAGAGCAGGATGCCAGGGCTCCAAGAGGGAAAGCTGGAGGGTACAGCAGCACACGTGCTGAGTGGCAGAAAATCAACAATTCTGATACTGCAAAACATGTAACACCAAATACATCGAGGCAAAGAACAGAAGAGTAGAATTCAGTGCAAAATTAGAAAATATCTGGCATGTTTGGGGCAGCAATGAATCAATGTTTGTTCCCCAAACTGCAACTGCTGAACCAAAACTTCATTGGGGCCACAAAAAGCTACACAAGGGATGCATCCAGCAACATTCAGCAAAGCGGCACATGCCAGACCTTTCCCTTCAGCAAGATCCTCCACACAGAACATTTAAGGCAGGTCACAAAACAACAAGATACCAGCTGCTTGCATTTACTTTTTTTTTTGTTACATTTCTAAAACAAACTTTTCTTAAGGCAAATCTGACCGAGTTTAGATACAATGTTGCCTCTTGCTCCAACCATTTAAATCAATTTGATAAGCAAGCCAGATTGCATTCCAATGCTTCCAACAATTAACTTGCAAGAAATCCTGTGATGAACCTTAGTCTCTTTTCACACTGACTTTATTATGCTCACAGAACTTTACACTTGTTCATATACAATGTGCAAATAAAACACTGCCAGGCTAGCAGACAAATCAGTGATCTAAATGTTCCAGAAAATGAAATGATAAATGCCTTAGCTGTCCTACAGGGCTTGCAGAAGCAGGAAGAAGTATCACCAAATAACTTCAATTCAATAATTTCCCAGAAGCACCAGTTTCCCTAACCTTAGGAAATTCTGATGCAGTCAGTAAAAGAAAATACATCTCTCTGGCAGCTAACTACAAAAAGAGAAAGTGGGATGCTCAGGAAAAAGAAAACACTAAAAAAAGATTAATACACTGAAAAATACATATGAAGAGAAGGAACAGAAGATTTCTTCTCTGTCAAGCAGAGAGTTACAGATCTACTCTGTGTTAATGCTCCCTTTCTGTTTCAATCACAACCACCTTTTTTTTATTTATTTTAAATACTGCTTTGAAGTTGGTGGTTATGGGAATGAAATGAAAGGATGCATTACAAAACATCTCTTGATCAGCCATTTGGTCTGACCAGCTGAGCTTCTGTTAACATTATGCAAGAGAAACTAAGCAGGCCCTCAAGAAGAGGATGCTCCTGGCCTTAACTGGAGCCTGATGGAATCATTGCCTTCCTGTTGGAGGGTGCAGTCTTACAGCGCTGGTGCTGAAACGGTGCTTTGATCGTACCTTGGGGAAAATCGGCAAGAGCAACCATTTAATGTCACATTTCTGCTTTTTCTCTACAGCTCTTATTACCTTATATGCATAAAAAATGCATGGCTACTTATAAATCTTTGAGTACAGTGCAGACTAGACCTGTTACATTTTTCACCTCCCTTCCAGGGTAAAACCCAGAGAATGCAGATGTGCCATACAGGACATGGGATACTCAGCAGATTTGAACACAGGCATTCATTCTATGGAGAGCAGCAGCTGTTCCCAGAAATGGTACCAAAACAAGGAAAGTGGAATTTTTAACAAATAATTATGTTGGAATTGTGAGAGGCAGCCTCAGTTTTACAGTGTTTGGAGGCTGAGCTGCTCTCCTTTATTGTCCCTCCTCTCATGCTCCTGCTGTGAGACAGAGCGTGACCCCAAAAACATTTACCAGATGAGCTGGTGTGATTATTCTTTTACAGCTCCACACAGGAAAAACACCCTGAGAAAGGGACATACCTGACAGGATAGCCTAGTTCCCTAAAAAAGAGAAACAGTAGGCTAGAAATTTACCTAGGAGCTGGAAGGAATCGCTCATGAAAGATGCATGGCTGCTATCGAGTACATTCACTGATCCAATCTCCTACCAACAGCTCTCCTTAACAAAACCACCAATGCACTGCCTGTTTGCAAGCATTTTCTCCACCTTGTCCTTCAGCCCTGCTGCCTCAATGCCACCTCCATACAGCCATCACAGTCCTGTGCTGTTCCTCCTGCCACCCCAGCACTACCATCACACAAGTCCCAGCAAGGCCAGGCAGCCCATATTAAACTTGTGCAGAGACAACATCCCTGGAGAGCCCACTTACTACCTGGGAAATGGCCCATGAAGCTGTACAGGCATCCTAAAATACTCTGAGAAGCTGAAAGAACAAGGCACTTACCAAGGGGAATGCTAGAAGGTGAAAAAGAAAAATAAACATGAACATGCAAAACAAATACTTTGGGAGTACTATCACAGTACCAGAAAGAGGTCCCATTGTAATTTTTGCCATGTCATTTGTTGTCTTGAGACTTACCACAATAAAGTAGCTGTGCTGCCTTCCAGTTTCAGGCTGATTTTTGAAGAAGGAAATATTTCTCTGCTCATATTTTTTTTGTTTCCCAACCAAGATGTTTTGACTGGATTTAGGGATCTGAAATCACAAGACCAAACCCCACAATGGTTTAAAGGCCGGGGTGGGGGTGGCTCCCTCAATCACTCAGGTGGTGGTGAAGGGAGATTTGCACCTGGGCCAGTTACCCACGAGTCTGCAGCAGCTCCTGGTGGAAAGGCCCCACTTTGCTCTTAACCTTTGCAGTACCAGCACTTTCCCAGCCCAGCTTGGTGCCACCTCTAGTCTCTTTTCTGACCACTTCCCCACCCCAACACACACACACTGCTGCATTTTGTGCTTTAAAACAATCTCCTAATGCTCCCATACTGTGCAGATTACAGCTAGCAGGCTCTCCTGTTTTCCAGCCTCCTTTCATTTTCCAGCCAGTATCAGGACAGCTGCTCTTTGGAACTGCCTGTTCCATGTATCAGGAGATTATGAAGAAAATGTGTTATTTCCATGAGGGCTGACACAGCCTTTTACTCCATTTATACTTACTGAATTTTCCCCCTGATGCATTATATGAGCTCCTGTCTCAGTTTCACTTTTTGACAGGTGTGTTTTACCATCCTTCAGAAAATGCATGCAGTATTTACCACACTGTGGAGTGAGCATAGGCCAGGTGTGGATCATTTTACAGGGAAACAAGGCCTCTTTTCTGTGTAATTATCAAATCTGCTTCCAGAGAGCGCCTTTCTCTACAGGTAGGCTACAACCCTCAGTAACATTATGCCTCTTGATAAATATTCAAAGGTCACTACACCAGGATTTCCTCTGGAAGGCAGAGCACTTAGAAACACTGGGTTAAGTGAAGGGAAATAGTCCTATGTGAAGCTTGGCTTGTTGAACAGAAAATCAGAATTTCTTAACAGTTAGAGCTGGATATTGAGAAAAGGAAAAGCTTTGATTCTGGTTCCAGCATTACCTGAGGAATATCAGCTATCAAAGAGGGAGAATTACACAATTTTACCAGGAGTGACAATGTGTTTTTAAGTGCCAGATAGTTCTTTTTTTGCACTTGGTGAAACACAGCAGATGTAAAAACCATCTGAAAGGTAAGGGATGCTCTGCAATGTCACCATGCAGGCACAGTGTCTGTGTCAAAGCCACCTTAGATGGCATTTCTTTTTCATGAGGGTATCCAAGTGTTCCCTTTAAAAGTCTCTTTTACACGTTTTCCTTTCATTTTCTCCCCAATTAGCTTTTTCAGTGGAGTTAAACTGAAGGCTAATCCCTTTAATTTTGAGGTTGTCTGCATGAGGGTACTTGAGAGAAATCAGTTCTAGCTAATTAGGGGTTTAAATCCAAGGAAGGGAAGTCAAGCTGCAGGAGTCCACCTGTTCACAGCAGCCTGACCACAATTAAGCAGAGTTTGTTTCCACATGGACAATGTACAAGAGCATCTTGTGCCAGGACAAGAAGGGATGGCTTGAAATGGAATGAGGGTGGGTTTAGATTAGATATTAGAAAGAAATTCTTTACTGTGAAGATGGTGAGGCACCCCACAGGTTGCCTGGAGAAGTTGTGGATGAGCTGAACCCAAGTCCTTTCCCTCCCTGGAAACAACACTGGCCTCTAGGATATTTTTAGTTGGAAAGTGTTACCCTCTCCTTCTCCTTCAGTAAATACAGTTACATGTAATAATTTAGTGTCGTAATAGGAAATATTAAAAATGCCAACAATTGTTCATGCAAGACCTCCTGAAAAGCACTTTTGTGCTTTTAAAAACCAACAGTCCAAAAGTGAAATGGGAGGTTAATGTGATCCCCTTTGTGCAGCTGAGTCTGCCACATGTGGGAGTGCTTTGTGTCAGTTTTTGAGCTGGCACAGACATGTGGGATCAGACACAGAGGAGGAGTTCTGAACCTTTTTGCAGACAGATGAATGAATTCAAGCTGAAGTAGCAGCACAGATCTTGCAGTAGCCAGTCCAAAAACAGTCAAGAAATCCCTTTTCTACATTAAGCACAGTGTGGATGGGTTTCTGTGTTCATTGATGAGCTCCTAGGCTAGCTCAGGTTTTACAAGAGCTACAGCTCTTTATTTCTACAGTCAAAAGAGTGCAGGAGTTTTGAATATTAGCATGATATTATCTCCCTTTTTGCTTTCACTGCATTCAGCATGGCTGGCTCTACTAAATAACACAGAAATCTTAACTGTCTGTTACAGAAAGATGGTTTTGAAAAAGGGTTTCTTGGCAGACTATTATCCATTTTGTACCACTTTTCCTTGCCTTGTTCTGTTTCTTTCATCCTAATATGAGAAAGAAAGAGATTTTTCCTCCTTTTTTTTTGGACCTGATCTAATTCTTGTGGCTGATATATAAGAGCATTGATACAATGTAGTTTTTCATTTTGGCAGCTTTTTTTTTAAAACAGATTCCATAGCATGATCCCACCAGTGACAAACGACCCAGCACTTCCACTTGGAATACTAAGGCTGAATTATCTGCCTTCCTGGGGTCTGCTGGAGATGCAGTGAGAATTAAAAAACCTTCCTGCACAGGAGCAGTGGTGACTGATGTAGGGTCTGCATGCTGAGCTTTTGACCTCCACCGTTTCTACAGTAACTGTGCGCTGCATTGTGCTGTCTCTTCTCAGACTCGCCTTGGAAGGCAATTAAATTAAAAGGCTATTCATTTCAGGGTATTTGTCTCCTGGAAGCTCAAACAGAAATGCAAACGATTCCTGTTCAGAGTTCCCTGCATCAGAGGAACCGATATTGTGCTGCTAATTTGTGATAACACCACAAACCAATGTGCAACCTGCAGTGATTTAAAAGATGTGCATGGGATGTACAGTGAACTTACAAACACTGATTAGGGAGATCATGAAATTCAATCTCCTGAAGGGCACGTCTTTCAAACCCTCAAGGCAGCTCTTTTTCTTGCTTTAATCAGATAGTTAATCACTGCAACTCAGGCTTTCCAAGAGCCAGGTTCATCAATAGTAGGAAACATGGATTTGTAGTATTGAACAGTTACAGACTCAGGAAAGCCTGGTGAAAAGAAAAGCTGTAAAAGGGTGGTTGGTAAGCACTTTGCTTTGCAAAAAGCAATGGGGGAAATGAGAGAATATTTCCTACTAAAAATAAAGAATCATTTGAGGACTAATCCACCAATTTGAACACATTCCCAAACACTTTGTTCTCTTAAGGACTAGTCTTATTTCCAGCTCAGTGAGAAATCAACATTTTTGTCAAATCACTGAAAACAAATTGACATGAAACATTATTATACTGAGTTTTTATTCTAAATTAAGCTTGTGGTGTAGTTCCCCATGTCACTTGGAGCAATAGTAATTTCAGATCTGGAGGAATGACCTTCACATTGAAGGGAAGTGAGAGGACTTGAACACCATCCTGCAGAACACAAAATTACATCCTGCAACATGCCATTTGTAGATCATTTTTGCAGGCTAGCAACCACAAATTGAAACGTGCCTATCATCAATGGCAGATCAAATGTTAGGGTTTTTCTAATGGCCATGGGACTGAAAGGCTTGTTGATAGAGAAGATGGGGGTTCATAACAGAGGTGCTTTATCTGGATCTGGATGGCAGGATGTAATAAGCCAAATGAGGATAAAATGACAAAAATGTCTCCAGGCTTATGAAAACCTAGAACACTATTTCTAGGAAAACCTGGCAGTTTAGACAAAATTGTCACTTAGCTGCCTTTTCAGAGAGATGAAATTATTCTGGGCCAGAATCATTCACCTGCAGTGCTGAAACCCACGGACCTTCCACCAGGGGCGAGTTTGAAGACAGTTCTCTGGGTTGAGAAAATGAACCTGCTTTCCCCTGCTATGATTAAATTAGTTTTGTTTTCTTCCCTTCCTGGCTGTCAATAACTTTTCAATCCGTTATTGAAATATTCAAGACAGAAATATTTAGAGGGAAAAACTGGTAAGTAAGAACAAGCTTCTTAAAATGGCTTGGAAATAGGAGCAAATATGAAAATTTCATGAAGGTCACTTCAGCATGTGTAGTCATCCTTTACTACATTGACTAGAAGGCAGTTAATAAAATGAAAGGCAAATGATTTAGAGATGGCTGAAGGAGAAGCTCTTTTCAGTCTGAGGATTTTATGCCCCAAAGTAGCAAAGCAGGTCAGCTGTTTAGCTGTTTTCATGCAAACAGCATGAAAAAACCCTGTAGTGTACTGCAAACCAAAGCACCTGCAGGGCTTTGTGTGTGTGTTTGGATTTAACATCACAGGTGGAACAGCAGAAAGCAAGATTTGCACAGTAAGGAGCAGGAACTCTGTGCTGGCACATTTTTCCATAAACTGCCCAGTAATAGTTCTTGAACTATCCTCTGACGTGGCTGGAATAGGCCCTGCTAGAAGAGGAGATGCTGCTTTAGAAAATGCATAGGTCTGTTGGATATGGAGCTTCCAGTCTTTCTGTATCCTTTGTTGCCTAATTTCCTTGTGTAAGGGGGTACTTTTAATTTAGATGATCAGTGGAGCATAGAAAGGTGAAAAACTACATGCTGGGAAAACAGGCAGAATAGTATACAAAGTAAGTGCATAACACCAGATGTTCTTCATTATCAAGGCCATGTTCCTCTCTGACTTGGCTGCACACATGAGAACACAATGATGAAGGTTGTACACGGGGGTGAGGAAGCTGATGATGGGAGGAAGAATAGGTGGGCAGGGGTCATACAACCACTACCCAACAGGCAAACATGTGCAGACTGTTGCCACTTCTGTAATGAATAGGCGGTGTTTGGCAGCCTCTCAGGCATCACCTTATACTGTGTCCTGGCCCTACGTAGTATAATGGATAGCTGATAAATAGGAACACCAGAAGTGGGGGAGCTGAGCAACACCCATCCTTCCACCGAGCCTGTGTTAGCTCCGCGGGGACGCCCGCTGAGCATGAGTGCCGTCCAGCTTCTGCCATCCTGGTAGTCCTGACCTGTCTGCTCAAGTAAGCATCAGAAATAGGAAGCAACTGCTGTAGCATCAACTATATTTCAACTGTACTGTATCCTTTTGTATCCTTTAATTAAGTTTTAAGTATTTTATTCTTTTTATTCTCTTTTGTATTGAGTATTAAGTATTTTATCCTTTGAATTCTCTTTTGCTTGTTGTTATTGCAATAAATGCTGCTTTTGGTATTTTAAGACTGTGATTACCTTTATTCCAGACATGTATCTAAAACGAACTGTTACATAAATTGGCACTGTGAGCAGGATATATGATGGAATAAAGCAGTGTTGTGCCGTTGTGTCCCTATATGAGTGATTACAAGAGGGCTTCTTCGCTGGTGGAGTAATTAGTCAGTGCAGTTGTTCTCAGTATGTTTGTGTAAGGGGGCTTCACTGGTGGAGTGTACAGCCAGTGCAGTTGTTCCCAGTATTAAGGGGGCTTTGCTGGTGGAGTGTACAGCCAGTGCAGTTGTTCCCAGTATGTTTGTGTAAGGGGGCTTCACTGGTGGAGTGTACAGCCAGTGCAGTTGTGCCCAATATTAAGGGGGCTTTGCTGGTGGAGTGTACAGCCAGTGAAGCTGTGCTCAATATTGTATGGGGAGCAGAGTGAAGCTGTGTCCCTATTGGTGTTTTTTGTGCAGGGAGAGTCTGTGTTGTTGTGTAAAGAGATTTTAGTGTGTATGGGTGGTGGGACACTGAGTTGTGTTGATCCTCTGTCTGTCCGTGAGACAGCCTCAACTTCTTTGTGTGGTAATGGTTAATATTGTTTGTGTGGGTGTAGGGGGTGCCCGTGTGTAGGTCACGTTCGTGTAAGGTGTAATTGGTGTCGATATTTGGTGTATGTAAATCATAGTTCACTTATTCCATTAGAGCTTGGATTTCAGTGGCAGTGTCAGGTATGTGGGAGTCGTGTTAGGCTTGAAACAGATAGGTTTGTTCATTATATGTGTAGTACGTGTCATTGGGCAATTTGACATTAAAGATGAAGAAGGTGCTAAGTGGGTAGGCCACAGTCCCAAGAGAACTAGTGCACCTCCCCCTGAATTAGTAGAGTAGGGGTTGGAACCATGGAATACCTGGTAGAACAAATGGGAAGCTTGTACAAAAATTTCCCCTGAACATTGGGGACAACAGACCCCAATGGAAGTATTGAAGTACTGGGAACAGTTCATATAAATCCCTACTACTAAACCCAATAGGTGTCCAGAACATGCTGGACATATGGGGGGTGCATTGCTCACTGCTTGTAAATTAGCTGTAGAAAACCTGCAAGTAAAGTTAGAAAAGAATACAAAGTTGCAAGAGCAGCTGAACGCTATAAAGGCTGCCCAGCTGGTACAGTGTCAGGCTCTACTGGAGGTTCAGGATGAAAAGAACAAGATAGAGGAAAAATGTGTTGCTTTAGCCGAAAAATATGCTGTAAGATTGTCAGGCACAGGCAAAAGAAAATAGGGCAAGGTGACCAGGGGTTATGAGTGTGAGCTGTAGTAACTTCCCCTGACTGGGATCCAGAGAAGTGGGATAGTAACATATGGAGTAGCTGTGATAGCTCTGATGAGGATGATTTTACAGACAAGGCACCAGTACCAGACAAGTCACCAGTAACAAACAAATAAGGTACCAAAGGGAGCAAGGGTAGCCCCTGTTGTACAGCGAAAGGTAGTGATTGATGCACAAGGTAATGAAGTGAGGCAGGATGAGCTTGTTGATTTCTCTCCAGAGGATTTTAAGAACTGTGGGAACCTTTTGGGTGGAAACATCAATAGATGAGTTATTAACCACATAAATCAAAAGTCAGCAAGGACACGAGTTCATAGTGGTAGTTGAATATGTGACTAAAACAATGACCTATTATGGTAGTTTTGGCTTTAGTTTCAGTATAGGTCCCATTTAGGCCTCAATTTTTAGGAGGCCTCAAAAGATGTGACATAGATTAGAAGGGACAAACATCACCTGACTTAAGCAACCAAACAGGTATTTCATGTCATCTGACATCATCAAGAAGTGTCAAGAGGTATACTAAGAGAGGGAGGAGGAGTTTCTGTCCCTTTTGGTCCCTGCTCCTGACCTGAGAGGATCCTGTTGCTCCTTCTCCTACTGTTGCTCCTTCTGACTTCCTTATCCATTACTTCTTTTTCACTACAGGAGCAATAACAGTTTTATGTTGATTGGTCTGGGTATCCATCTCATTTAGAGCTGCTTTAGTGTCCTCCACAATCTGGGTCCCTGCGTCCTCCCCTGTAACTTTTTGACAGTGCTCTATTGCAGCTCAGTAGGCATGGGCCAAACCCCAATAGAAGGCAAGCAGCTGGTGGTTTTACTCCTCCTCCCTCTCTTTTTATATCCCTTGACACTTCTTGATGATGTCAGATGATATGAAATACCTCTTTGGTTGCCTAAGTCAGGTGATGTTTGTCCCTTCTAATCTATGACACATCCTTTGAGGCCTGCTAAAAACTGAGGCCTAAATGGGACCTATACTGAAACTAAAGCCCAAACTACCACACCTGTGGTTGTGAAAACAATGATCTAT
>JAWWLZ010000118.1:5596459-5615938 GCA_035041345.1 Poliocrania exsul | reverse complement strand
TGAGGGCAATGCCAGGCAGTGAGGGCAATGCCAGGACAGTCCCTGCACTTGGCCTTTTGCTTTGGTCTGTTCAGTCACAGCCAGAGCATGAGGAGGACAGTGAGGGGGGAAGCTCAGAGGTCAGTGTGTGATCCCAGAGTGCAGGAGGCTCCATAAATCCCACAGGAGCCACTCCCCAGCCCCATCAAACCCTCTGAACTCTGCCCTCCCTGCTGGCTGCCACACAGCTCTCTGAGTTCTGAGGCCACTGGGGAGCAGGTTGGGTGGATTCTCAGACCTCCCCACATGGAGCCAGTGTGGGGTGAAGCCCTAGGGACTTTCTCATGCCTTTCCAAACCCATGGGCTGTGCTCAAACAGCCCCTCTGATGGGAGGAAAGGCTGAGAGAATTGGAATTGTTCATTCTGGAGAAGAGAAGCACCAGGAGACCTCATTGTGGCCTTCCAGGACCTTAAAGGGCTCCAAGAAAGATGGAGAGAGACTATTTACAAGGAGCCAGAGTGACAGGACAAGGGGGAATGGCTTCAAACTGACAGAAGGAAGGGTTAGATGGGATATTGGGAAGGAATTCTTGGCTGGGAGGGTGGGCAGGCCCTGGCACAGGTGCCCAGAGAATTGGCTACCTCATTCCTGGAAGTGTCCAAGGCCAGGCTGGACAGGGCTTGGAGCACCCTGGGCTATGGAAGATATCCCTGCCCATGGCAGGGGTGGCACTGGATGTGCCTTTAGGTCCCTCCCAACATAAACCATGCCATGATTCTGTTCAAGTCTCTGCTCTCCCATTGCTGGTCCCTGCCTTTGGGGGCAGAGGGAGGCTCTGAGCTCTGCTGAGGGGGATCATGTTCTTCACCTTCTGGTTTATTCCAGTGCAGGCCCTGCCCCTGTTTGTTTGCACTTTTCCTTTTAGTCCCGTTGCAGATTGTTGGGTTTCATTTGAACTCCCTTTCTCACCCCCCAGCTCAGCACAACCACTGAGTGGGACACGTTTGCCTTTGTTCAACAGGATGAAAACCTTTCTTATTCATAGCCCATATGGGGTTTGTTTGGCTTTGTTTAACAAAGCTGAAACTCCAAGCTGCAGACTACCCAGAGCCTTTCCCCAGCACAGGCAGGCAGCACATGTGCCCTGCTGCCAGCTCAGGCAGAGCAGATATTATTTGCCAAGAGATTATTCATCCAATATGCCCATTATTCACAGAGTAATTTTCCTGTTATTCACCAAATTCTGCTGCCCCACCAGCTGGATCCCAAACCTGGCAGCTCTTGGTGCTCTCCACTGGCAAAGCAAGGGAGTCCATCTCCACAAAACCACCCATGGGCAAGGAGAGGAGGTGTCTGAGCCACTGTCCCCCACTGCCCACCCCACTGCCCGAGCAGCTGCAGCACTCCTGGCCTTGGTTTTATCTCCTGATTAGCTGTAAGAAATTAGCTGTCACACAAAAATCAGATGGACTCCCACTGCACTGCTTTGGAACAGTATCTGTGCAAAGATTTTCTAAAGGCAGACATGAGGTTCTGTGTTTTTTAATAAAGTTCACAACTGAGTATTATGAAGTGGTGGGGGAAGATCAAGTCTTTGGTCACCGGATAAAAGCTTCTGAGATCTCAGCTGGCTCTAAGATTTACTGTTTAGCCACTCCAATTCCTATCATGTGCAAATGTTTCCTATATTAACAGGAGAAGAGTGATTTGTGGGCAGTGAATGGGAAACAGGACATCAATTTAATGGGGCCATTTGGGGTTAGCACAAAATGACAGAACAGCAGGAAGCAGTTAAAAGCTTCCCTCTCAGCAATCAAAGGACTGCAATTTTGAGTCTTTTCCTCCAATCAAGTAGTCTATTGATGAGAAACCAGTTCTGATAATGACCTTTGAAAGACCTCATTCTGGCCTTCTGGGATAATTAATTTTTCTAACTATGGTGTCCTAATAGGAGCTCAGCAAATGTGTGTCATCTACACAATCACTGGATGTGCATGACAAATGGCAAACCAAGAGTAGGAGATGTCTTTTCCCTTAACTTGGCTAATTTTTTTTCCTTTGAAGGCTCCTGATCTTGGTCTGACTTGCTGGTACTGCTTTTTCTATGTGCATCTTCCTCTCTCCTGCCTGTCTGTCCCAGCTCATCAAAATTATGGATAGACCATCCTTACTAATTCATCAGTCCTACTTTAACTCGATGCATGAGCTTCTTCCTGTGCTACATATTTTTAAATTTCGTTCTGTAAGGCTGCTCCTAGATAAGTCACGCTTGCTTTTCATTCCAAACTTTAGTTCAATTAATATCCCTTTTTTTGGCAGTGCTGAAAAGAAACTCTCCTTTTTCTTTCAAAGGCACACAGAGTGCTGAATGTCAGCTTCCCTAGATGGGAAATGGTAGGTGTTTGCTCTCAGTCCTGCTAACGTCAGGAGTTGTATTTCATTACACAAAAATACACCTTTAACCAGTGTCAACAAACCTGCCAGCACAGACTGAGCTACTGGAAAACGCCAGGAATGAATGGGAACAACACAGTAGCTTTCAGCTGATGTTACTGACCATTCCACAACCTGCCTTTAGAGTTCCAGTGCTCAGTTTTAAGGCTCTGCCTTTTCCCAGTACCCTGGAGACAGTGACACCCATGATTACTGTGACTGCTCTGCTGGGGAGCTCTGCTTGTAAAACAGGAACAAAACCGACTGCCACGAGCTGGAACCCCAACTTTTAAATACCTCATGTTGCACTTGAGTGATTTTTCAGCTCTTAATACCAGCTCAGAAATGCCATGAAATGCTGACCTGGTATGAACTCCTTCTGTCAGTTCAGATTTGTTGCAAACCTCGGCAGGCCTTCTGCCAGAGCTGGGATCATCCGTGTCCCCTGCAGCTGGCAGAGAGGTGACACACAAATCACAGCACTTGCAAAGGCCCAGCTAATCCCCCACAAAGGCATCCTGCTGAGCCCCCACCCCATTCACACCAAATCAGGAGGAGCATTTGGAAAGGGAACACAGCCCCCTGCTCCTGCCTTCCTTGGGAACACAGCGGAGTGCAGGGAGAGCTTCCTCTCCCAGCTGTGTCTTGGGACTCCTGCCCTTTGCCATCCTATTACAAGCCAGCAAAGACCACGGGTAGAGGGGTGAAGGAGAGTGCTTGATATGACAATTACAGGCTATACTTGAAAATTGTTTTCCTAAGTGGGGTCAGCCAACCTGCTCATGCCCAGGCACTGAGGAGGAAACATATCTTATGTAGCATATATTGTAAGGAAACTGCCATATGAAGCATGGAGGACAGAGGCAAAAATATGTATGGACTGTATTCTAAGGCAGCAAAACAAATTCTTCCTTTGTAGGCTCTAGGAAAGTCTTGAGCATAATCAACTTTAAAAAATCATTTAAATAGTTGTCATGACTCTATTCTTACCTTGTGTCTGTTGATTTGGCTCCCATGATGCCTGAGTAGCTCTCCTGAAGCCAGTTTACTGTCTATTGTCTGCGCCTGATGAGAGCTTTTATTTCTGATCAGATACTTTTCCTCTGTATTCCAGATCTCTCTGTCTTTCATATCTCTCCCTCAGATTATTTCTCCTTAAGCACTAATGGTGTCTGATGTGGGTGCCACCTCTAGCATGCCCTGGTGAGTAAGAACAAAGCAAGAATAGGTCACACCTTAGCCCAAGACTGCAACTAACAGGAAATATCCTCACATCTGGAAGTGCTACCTCCATGCTCTCAGTGTTCTGCAGGATTTAGTATTTCCAAGCTAAATACAGTTCCATCACTCTTTTATTCATAAAAAGTCCCACTATAGAAACAAGCTAAACACGCCAAGCTCCAGCTGTCTATAAATTTGTTTTATTGCAGCACAACTTCCTAAGAACAAGGCGTTAAAGAAAGCAGATGTTTCCCTGTGTGCTTCCAAAGTACATGTGAGTCCTTTCTCCCAACACCTCTCCTGAGCCTGCTGGGATTGTTGACTCTGTAAAGACAGAAGCATGAACCAGCTTCTGCAGAATCATAACTCTTTCACCCTACAGAAAAAGTGAATTAATGCTCATTTTCCCTTTTAAGCACAACCAGCAATTGGCTGGAGAAAGTGAGGCCAGGGAATACTGAAATATCTATGTACACACAAAGCAATGATCCTGCCTCTCCTGCCACGCTAGGCCAGTGCTCAGCACATCCAGGACAGCTTCCAAGCAGCATCCCAGAGCACTGGGATGTCTTACCCTCACTCAACTAGTCCTTTTCCACCAGGTGTTCCCAGTGCCCCCAGTCTCAGTGCACAGGGAATTGCTGGGCTGCAATCTGGCACAGAGCAGGAATAGGCAGCTCAGGGTAGAGGAGAGCTGGACACTCTCCCAGAACAACAATAAAATATAAAATGGGATTCACAGTTGTGAAAAATCCCAATCACATGCCATTCAGCAGCCCAGCTGTAACCCTCCATCACTGTGCTACAGGATCCCAGTCTTTGGTTCATGGAATCACCTTGCTCACAACAGCCCTGCACCTGGGACCCTTCACTACTCTCCTCACACAGAGGTTTCCATTGCACTTTATGCATTCCAGTTCCTCCCAGCTGCTGAATTGTTTGACACAATGCTCAGCAGGTGGTTGCTGTCAGCAACAAAAGGTGTTTCACCCTCAGGGAAATGGAAACTCTTCTGTACTCAGCCACAGCATCCTCACTAGGATACCTCCCATGCAAGCCCTGTTTGTTGTTAGGCTAAAACCAGCCCTGGTTATTTTTGAAACACTGATTCTCCCCAAGCAGCACTTAATGTCAAGTGAAGGTTTAAAATGAGACCCAGAAAATTGCTCTAGCAAGGATCTGTTCAAATATAAACCCAACTGGACTGGGGTGGAGGATCCCTGAAGGCCAACTATGTTATCTTTGTCTATAGGAAACAATCAGAAAGCTGATTTTAAAATGCCACAATTAAAGGCTTAATATAAATGCATTTCTGATGGTATCAACAAGCTTACAGACTTCAAGAAGCTCTTTCAAAATACCAGTGCCTTCAAGCAAAATAGCTGGTTTTGTTTTTCCTTCATGGTGAACAGACTACAGGCAATTTACACGCACTTTCTAATCTTAAAAATACTTTATCTGTGCTGTGAATCTTATGTGCTATGAATTCCACACAGAGATTGTAAAAATAAACATAAAGCCTCATACAAATTTACTGTTCTGTCTATAGATTCATGGCTGAAGATAAAGCATTCCAGTAGAAAAGCCTGGGGGCAGGCACACAAAATCTGATGAGCAGGAGTTCTGTAAAATTTAATAGAAATGTTTGTACCTGTATTTTAGATAATCAGATTACAGTGGGATTTCAAAATTAATTTCCCTTTCTTGGGCAGTTTTATGTTGTATTTTGGGAATAATCACACAAAATGAACACTACAAATGAAAATCCTGGGTTTATTGAGGTCACTAGGGCAACTCCTACTGATTTCAATTGGGCCAGGGCCCCACTTTATGAGGGAGTCTTGGGGAGAAAATAAATTCAGACTTCAAGAAATGTAGCAGCATGCCAAAAAGCTTTTTCTTCATTTTATTTTGAACATGGCCACCCTGCCATCTGAGAAAGCAGCTTCTTTCTTTGCCTTCAGGAAACCAGCAGGTATTGCTGCTCCTGCTGATTCCTGCCAGCCTGGCACAACAGCCTGGCTTTCAAAGCCCTGCCTTTCACAGTGGCCAAATGCTGTCGCTGGGCTGAAGGCCCCACCTCACCCTTGTGCCAGGATCTCACCTTCCACTGAGGGCTGGGCTTGGGAGGTCCAAAAAGACTCTCTCAGCTTCCCTGAGCTTGTCCTGGGCTGTAGGATAACTAGGCTTGCTTATCAGAGGCCAGGAAATAATCCTGGGTTGCTACACCCAAGAGCTGAGCGCTCACAAGGAGCCTGTTTTAGGCAGGACAGAGGAAGAGGCCGTCAGATCCAGAGGAGCTTCCAGCTAAGTGGGAACAGGGTGTCCCTTCTCCACCAAGCGGGATTTACCTGCAAGACCAACAACTGAATTCAGTTGGAGTCCAATTCCTCCCCAACTCAGAAGCATCCTATTACTTTTTCCTTCCACTTCAAACTCTTTTTTTCTGGTGCAAACACGCACGTGCTTCTCTGTCTCACCAAACACAGTGCAAGAGACTGACACAGCTCCATCTACTAACACCCATTTCCAAAGCAAATGTCCCAGCACTTCTGTCAGATTTCAGCAAGAAATACAGGAGAATGTCCCTCTGAATGATACAGGCCATCCTTTATCCATCTTGCCCCCTCAGTTGTTGCCTGTTTATCAAAGAATCTGAGGCTGCTAACAGCACTCATCTCCTCTAACTTACCAAGCTACAATGCTGCTGCCAGTGTGGTCCTTCCTGCACCAAATCACACTGTATCTACCACACATTTAAGAGCTGGTGTTATTAGCACAGTCCAAGGCATAGGACAGTTCCTGCTTGAAGCCAGTTCCAAATGAGAAGCGCAGGACACATCAGAGAACTTGGATTAAGAATGCAGCAGTTTGGTAGCAAGTATTGCAGTAAGAATTCCAGAAAAACAACTTACCAAAAGCCTCAAGTTTGATGCCTGCAAACATGCTTTAATGAGAATTTTGGATGAACTCTGAAGGTACTGATTTTTACTGGGGAAGACTTCCTCAATTAAATTTCCATGTCTCTCTATCACACTGTGGAGTATTTCTTATCATTAGCTTAGTAACATCTGAAAGGTATTAGAAATAAACATCATGAAGTGGGGCTTCAACTTCACTGACCACAAATGTATTTAAAATGAAGTCTCAAATCTTTTGGAAGAAAATTGATTAAGTAAGAAAATAGTCAGAATTCTGAATAATATAATTAACTTTTCAGCAGAGAACAGCCTCTTGGCACTAACCATGTCCTTTCTGATCTATCAGAGACTGAAAAGCATGGCCTTTCCTGTGCCAACTGTCTTTTAGAATAAACAAGAGACCCTCCCCCTTCATCTCCACATACTTAATAATATTAATAGAACATTAAAATATTAATGCTACTAGACAAGGTCTTTCATAAAGCACATAAATGAATTCATTCACTCTAGCTCATTAGCTTAATCATCAACCTTTTACAATGTAACTGATTAACATTTTCATTGTTCTTCCTTGTTTTTCCTTTAGACTTTTGCTTCTTTGGGGATCAAAAGATCTCTGAATACATAAGCTCAACAAATATCCCTGCACAACTGTACAACAATAGAAACTGCTAAAAGAGATAACTAAGTAAGGGCTTTCACAGCTCATGCTTCAAAGATGTTGCAAGAAACAGTCATTTAAGAATCATTTTTATTTGTATGTTTAACGCGATTATACACATTCATGAGTCCAACAAGATCTGCACTGTGACATTAAAGATACAGTACAATAACATTCAACATGAGGTACTTCATATATTTAT
The DNA here is from genome assembly GCA_035041345.1 of Poliocrania exsul. Taxonomy (NCBI): domain Eukaryota; kingdom Metazoa; phylum Chordata; class Aves; order Passeriformes; family Thamnophilidae; genus Poliocrania; species Poliocrania exsul. The sequence continues at coordinate 5,608,519 of JAWWLZ010000118.1, read as the reverse complement.
ATATATATCTGTCCTTTATAAATAATGCTGTAAGCCTGCTAAGGTCAAACACTGCTTCAGCACAAATGGGTGCTGGGGCCTGAAGTGAGCTGAATTCACCACAACAAAAAACCCCAAACCAAACGAAAACCAAACCCCCAAACAGTTCAGTGCAATAAGTATGTAGAAATTAAAATGTTTACTTAAATACTATTTTAGATATGCAGAAAGTATATTACTTTATACTCTCTTATCACAGATTCCTCTTAGCAGGAAAATCAAAGATCCGAGTAGCAAAGATGGCCAGGTACAGCTTAAGACAGAATCTACGAGGTGATCTCTATGGACATCACATTTACATTCCAGGCTGATATGGCTGATGCTGGCAAGATGTCAGTCAATGTATTCAAGCTTGAATGCTACTGGTAAACTAACTAAATTCACATTTAGGGACCTACTGAAGTGCCCTGATGTCCCAAGGTGACTGGCACTGGCCACCTTTTTATGTGCCAGTACTTGACAGCAGAAGGTGATGCTCAGAAACAAGTCACACTGTGAGCACCAAAAGGTGCTTTGGGGTGCTTTTGTTTGATCGTCCACACTGGAAACCTTGACATGCACCAGCTCCTAAAACCCGGAATGGACTCAGAGGAATTAAGCCAGAGGTTGCTTTCATCCTACTTCGTCAAAAGGACTGCATAAAAGGAACAAATAATAATTAAATAACAGCTCCTTTTCTACATATTACAGCTACAGAGCATTCTGATCTCTGAACCTCTGTTCCAGACAGTGAATGCAGCAGATACCTCACCTTTGTTGGCAGATAATAAAAACCAAAAAAAATAATTAAAAGCAAGAACCCAAGTCTAGTTATAGCAATGCAGTACTCTCTGACTTGACCCACCAGCTGAGGCACCTGGAGTTTTTTTCCAAACACCTCAGAATGCAGCTTGTTACCACAAGCAACTTGTCAATCTGATCATCACTCAGAGTAATTACATCTGCATCAGCCGCTTGCTGTAAGAAAACTTAATCAGCTGATTAGCATCTCTCTCTGCTTTCAAATGTATCTAAGGAAGTGGAACTGCTGCTCAGATCTTGTCTAAAAGTAGATGACCATTATTACCTCATCACAATCTTAGATTCCTTTCTGCGATCTCTTCAGCAACTCTTCCTCCACTCCATACCATTTATACTCTTTGCCTATTTTCAGCTGCAGATCTAAATATAAGTAAATGGAGGTTTTTTTAATTCTCTGGGAGTTTTCCATGGAACATTCTGTTTAGGTTTCACTCACAGTCTGGATTATGTACATCTGTTACAAAAAACAAAACATTTCTCTATACATTTTGAGGATATTTACACTTCAGAAAGAGCGCTGCTTACACACACGCATGTATGTACATAAAACATTAAACGCTAAGATGGATGAAAGGCATAAATCCTGCAGGGCAATTTTTTACCTGGCTTTCCTTTTATTACCTAGAGAGAAGATCTGGGCTTTGGCCATAAAGTGTGTGATGTCTATGCTCCAGTTTTCCTTACTTCAGATGGTATTTTGGACACTGCAAAGATGTATTGGCACTTTACGATGGCCAGGGGCCAGGATTCCAACCGTCAAGCAACACTTAGAGTAATAGCATTAAACTGGTAAGAAATCATATGAGAAAAACATTTTTATTACAGAACTGACAAGAGAATTTAGTGTTATGCTACATTAATGTGTTGATATACTATAACATTTATCTTCAGCCTGTCTGAAGAAACATTTGGTCCTCTCACTTCGTTAAAAGGTACGCTACAAACAGACCCCACTTGAGAGGCGAAGTAAGAATGAGACGCTTTGCAATAGGTACGATGTCTCTGAGGAGCAACTGTCCCAGGGCTGTGGTAAAGGATTTTCTCATGATTAAATAGTACCTGTAGCTCTTATTCATACTGGCTTCCTTCCCTGATACAAGGAGTATCCCTAATACTTTTCCAAAAATGATACAGACATATAACAAGAAGTTTTGCATAAAAAAAAATTCAGAGAAAAAAAGGTTCTGTACCACATAATCCTCTGACTGATGTGTAGCCATAAGCAGCTGCAAGAGATCCAACACTAAGACATTAGAGAAGACTTCCTTCTCACTGCTATCTGATGATGTACACTAAGTGGAACATGACTACAGTTAGGAATCTTCTGTCTTTGACTAAATTTCAACTGGTAATAAAAAGAAAAAAATCTCTTATTACACAAAAAAGTCCAAGTCAGGATTGATACATTCTTGTGTTCCTCTATAATCTGCTTCTACCATGTTTAGGAAGAAGAAAAAAACCCACCCAAACCAAAAAATTATCCTGCATCAGAGGATTGATATTAATTCTCATTTATTTAGCAGGGTTCAAAGAAAAGCCATTTAAAGAGCAAATCAATGTAGCAAAAACTAGGCTATGGGAGCAGAGTTTCAAAAGCTGCATATACAATTTGAACACGTGCAAGTACTTCCTTGGCTTCGAGGTGGGATTCACAGAAAATAAACTCCAAGGGTAACTTGCCAAGCCCACATCCCTTCCTCCCTGTAAACATGTCCACGCACTGTGGACATGGTCAGCATGCTGTGCAGCTTCCTGAAGGATGCTTTCTTCTCTCCCTCTTCCCCTGTAGCCATCCCAAACAGCTGGCTGCAGGAGAATCTCACAGGATGAAGGTTTAAACCTGCACTTTTCTTCTCTTACAACTGAGGGATTCCTTTCAGCTCCCATGGCCAGAAGCAGCTCAGTTTATTGGAATCTCTAAAGCCTGCAAAGCAGACAGCAGAGAGAGCTATAAAACAAGGCTCTTCATTTTCTACCCCTACCTCCCCAAAGAATTACAAGCAGAAAGCAGGAAATGGGAAAAAGAAAAGGGATCAACGAAGACCAGTGTTTAGTGAGATACAAGAGTGGAATGTCCTCTGGTGATTCACACGTGCATCAAAGAAAGGGTCAGCATCACCAGCAAACAGGCACCCCACTTACAAAGCCATGTAAACTCTTTGCTTCTAAGAGCTTCCAGTTTAAAATATTACACTTGAACTTCATCACCAACAATGCTACAAGTATAGCAAGACAGGAACTTGCCCATAGCGTTTAGTATTCCCTGTACTCATCACATACCTGCAGGTAAAAAGCTAAGTGTCAGGGGGCCTGAACCTGACAGGCTCTTCATAACAAAATGCTTTGTCACCACAGACTCTCGTTCAAGCATAAAATATGAGTTCAGGAATTTGCCCACCCTGTACCCCTGTGCCATTTGTACTGTCCGAAGAGCACTGGAACTGCACAGTCACCTTCCCACACTGAACTTCTGTCATTCCTTCTTGTCCAAAATAGCTGAGTTCGTTACCATCCAGAATCACACTTGCTGTGTAGAAGGTGTCAGGCTCAATCTGCACTGGATATTCAAACCACACGGGAAAAGTGTTACTAGAACCATCCGAGAAGTATTTACTCAAGTTCTGGCCTAGGATAACTCCCTGCCGTTTGAGTTCGATCTTGGCACTGTACTCGGCCGATCCGCAGCTGGAGCCGTAGAGCCCAAAGCCAGCGATAAACACTCTCTTATCAACAGCAAACTGGATGCTGTCGCAGCGGCCCCTGTAGCGCCACTGGTTGCTGCGGTACGCGCAGGACTGGAAGCGGTGGCACCGCTGAGGGACGAGGCCCTTCCGTGGCTTGCTGACAAACTGCAGCTCTGGCTTCTTGGCCGCCGTGTACCAGAGGAAGATGTCGTTGGTCTCGTTGAGGGTCAGAATCCCAGACTGAGCAGCGCCGTTGGCGAAGTCGTCCAGAGCCATGGTGGGGATGCGGATCAGGTACAGGGCCTTCCCCAGGACCTTGCGCTTGTTCTCTATGGTCGCCGTCAGCTCCTGCCGCTGACACTCCACTTCAGCCCAGTTCAGAGCTGCCTCGAAAACAACAATTTCTTTGGCATTCAGAGTCTCCCTTCGGAGGATGCTTTCAAGTGTCTGAAAATCAATGTCACAGAAGCCCTCAGACTTCAAAGCCAGCTCAGCTTGGGCATCAATCACTTCCCAACAGCGCTGGGTCAGGTCAGGTTCCTCGAATAAGCAGCTCTGGGACAGCAGCACGCAGGCGTTCTTTGCACTCAGGCTTGTCTCCAGGAAGTTGACGCAGGCGCGGGCAAGATGAGGGACGATGTACTTCTTGGCAGCGTAAAGGGTGGCCAGCACGGTGTCGGCAGCCAAATCGATTTCATCACAGTAGATGTACCTGAAACCAAACACATGGGTGTTAACACTGCTGCTTAATGCAAAAACACAACGTGTCAACAACAAACTGACACGAAATTATAGACAAATACAGAATATTTAGATGGCTCCACATTAAAACTAAGCAATGCTTTTGGGGAGTACTGAATAAATCCAGAAAATACAGAACAAATTCAGCACTCAAGGAAGATCATGGAAGAGAACAGGTTTAAATCTAAGGTGAATCCAACTTCCCCTTTGGGGTGCATGCCATGGACACAACGGTTATGTTTACAAACCATGGGCCCTCCAGCCCTGTGTCCCTTCCACACGGGCCTTGGCAGATGAGAGGCCATCTGCCTCTGGTGGGAGCTCCTTGGGTGCCACCTTACTTGGATGACTTAAGTCTGGAACATGTGCTACCAACAGCATTTGGAGTGGATGTCCTGTGATGGTGAACCATGATTTACTGAGGTGTCCATATAAATACAGGAATGAAGACAACAAAGTTATAGGAAATAACTTGGTAGTCTAAGACGAGAAATGCTATTCAAGTGTATCAAGTGCTTTCCATTTCCATAAATACTGGGTTGGATGCTTTTAGAGGATGGCTTCCTTTTTTTTTTTTTAACAGGGTGATGAAGCTTATAGGAAAAGGAATGGCACAGAACTGTGATTTTCAAGTTTTTAATGCTTGCAACATCCTAACTCAACTAGCACAGCATTTTCTCTCAGTCTCACTGCATAAGGAGGAAAAAAGCTTTACTGCTTTGCTAGTGTGGTGGAAGAGATGAAGGTGAAATTCTATTTATGTGACTAAACTGCTGGGATTCGTTGCTTAGAGAAATGAAGCATTGTACAGTTTGTTCCTTTCAGTATCTCATGCTTCAGGGCCCCATTTGCAGCTGGTGAATGCAATGTGCTAAACCCATGCCAAATGCAATTTTACTCTTCACAGGGATAAGCAAGTCCTGATGGTTATGGCTGATAAAAGTGTCTTCCTCCAGAAAAGCTGAAGTTGTATGAGACCCTGTACTAATTAAAATTTTCTAGTTAGCAGGTTTCCCTACACAACGAATTTTTTTGCAGAGCAGATGTGTCTATAAAGTGGAATTAGTACCTACAGTGATCTGATTAGAGTTGTAAATAACTGTATTTTTGCAAGTGTAAGACAGCATCCTCCAAGCCACACTTGGGAAACAGGCACAGAGCAGATACAGATCTGGCAATATAAAATCCAAGAGGTTGCAGAGAAGAAGAATACTTACACAGAGCCAAACCTGTTTTTAATCTTTACTACTTGGTTTCAGCTTATTTGTAACAACAAAGAGCAAGCACATCTATATATCAATGGTTACAGGCTTAGCTCCTTCACTGGCCAAAAATTTTAAATGTTTCAATTAATTTGTTTTTATGATTCTCCTCAATGCTCTCCAACTCTTTCCTCCCTTCCATTGCTTCTTGTTGCCTGCTAGCACAGCAGAGAATGATGACAGCTGTTTTACATCGAAATAGTACAAAAGTTGCAAGTTTAATACTCATGCAAGTGAAGAACAAATATCACTGATTTCCAACAGACACAGCACAGACCGGCTGTCAGCAACACTCCACACTTCCCACTCTGCCAACACACCTCAACTCTGACCTGCAATTACTGATATTCCAGGTTCACCCTGTTCTTAAACTGAGGATTCTGCTACACCACAGGGTTTGATGGTTTAGTAACACATTCATCCTGGGATGAGATGAGATCATGGTTCTACTTGAACAGTCAAGACTAAGGTAAGATATAATACATTAAAGACATCAATTCAGTGTGTCAACGAGACTATGCATTTGCTAGACTAGGAGCTTAACCCTGTTTTTAAAACTGTAGAGAACAGCCAAGGCAATTTTACTGGGAGAATAAATAGCATCTACCAGTTGAGGCATTATTTCCTATGGTACATCTGGCAATACCTCATCTGATGTTTGTTGTCAGAATGCCCACTATATAGTAAAACACAAAAAATATTTATGCTCTAAGAATTCATTGTCTGGGGGGAAAAACCCCAAAAAACTCAACAAGACATCAAAACCAAAAAAACCCACAAAACAACTCAGTGTATTTTCTGACAAAGTTTATGATGCAGAATAAAGTGTATGAGGGAGAGGGCTGCTTTGGGATAGGTAAAAAGTCTTTTCCTTCTGCAGCAACAGTATCATGAGCCTTCTGCCATCCACTGCTTGCAGCAGCTGCAAGGAACATTCAAAGGGATGATTTCCTAGAGGGAGAGGAGTGAGGGGGGCTGTGGGTCCCCCCATGCTCTGGACCCTGGGATGAGGGGAGTGCTGCACTGCTGAGCCACATCCCTGTGCCTCCCCTGCACCATCACAGCTGCAGACTCCTGGTGTCCGCAAGCACAGCAGTGCTCTGCAGGTTCAGGCACTGCCTCAGGGAAAGGCAGCACTGGCAAGGTTACCTCAGCATCCACAAACCTTTTCTGGTCTTTTAGTTTTTTAAATAAAAGCTGAGAAGGTGAAGAATCCCATGGTTCTGGGTCATGCTCTCATAGTTTTCTAAATTGCCATGGGCTAAATAATATGCCAAGACCTAGATGTCAGTATTGATACTCCCTTTCTTAGGTTTTCTCTCTGAATACATTTCTTAATGGTAAATTCAGAAAGCATTCAGTTTTTATATGGCAAATCATGTTTAGCCACAGTGAAACAGATTTGCTGTTCAAAAAGAAAGGGGGTCTGGGGGAACCCCAAGCATCTTGTATTTTTGCTTTGTAAAACTCAGCATGAAAGCAATGCATAAGTCTGAGCTCTGCCACAAAACAAGAAAGGCCAAATGATCCATCTCCCTGTATAATGTCATATCTTAACGTGATATTCCAGGTCTACAGCACATCTGTGTAACTTCCTGGCAGTTGCTGATACTTGCACAGAACATTTGTACTGTTGGTGATAACCTATAAAAACTCTATATGCAAGTTTGAATGTTCATCTACAGTGCTACTGAAATGTAAAAGAAAAAAAAAAGAAACCATTCTGTAATCACAAGCTAGTCAAAACAATCTATGAAATACAATAAATTGCTAGCTAGTGATTATACCATTGCATGCAAGAAAATCTGCAGCATATTAAAAGGATCAGTATCAGATACTGATGTATCTTCTGAGGGGAACAAAACCTCAAAGCCACAGCATTTCTGTGAGAGGTCATTTCTCTTTGATAATCAGAGTTTATAGATACATTCAAGGACAATTCATCAGGGAAGCTGCTTCATTATGCCCATTTAGGAAGAGACAGCATTTCTGATGCAGTTTGCAAGAAGAAAAATAATGATCATGTAAACTGGCTGGTTTTCCTTGTTAGACAAAAACCCCTATTCACATAAAAAGCCTTTTTATCACTTTCCAAATGCATCACTGTGATATATGAGGAGAAATTTAATTTTCAGAGGCTGTATTCAATAACTTAGGGTAATTTTTCTAAGACAAGACCTGCATACAGAAAGTTTATGAAAGAGCTGGGACAATGTCAATATGCAAACCCAGCAATTTACTGCGTTTGGGAGGATTTTGTGCATTTGTTTTTAACTTTTCACTATGCTTGCAAAGTAGAACTGTTGGTTTGGGGTTTTTTGTTACAGCTGACAAATCTTTTTAGTAACTCCATTCCTTTGTGTAACATGTAGTGACAAATCAGATCGATAGGCATTACGGCACACAATGTGCCCAAAGATCCCCTGTCAAAGTCATTATTTACAACTGCCCACATTGCTCTGATGTATGTGTGCCTCCAAGTGCAGGGGCAGAGCAAAACGAGGTAAAAGTTTAAAACACAAAAAAGAGGCGTATTTTAAGCAACTGCTTTCTTTCTGTTTACATGCAAGCCTAATCCTTCAGCTGTAACATTAGCAGTGTATGTATACATGAGAAAGGAAAACACATCCAGCAGATGAACTGTGCTTACTTCAGCATTGCGAGAAAAGCAGCAGGCTCAACATCTGGGATACGGATTTCATCTTTGTCCTCAGCAAGCTCTCCGTAAAACATCGCATGGAATACAGAGCTCCCAACAGCCAGGACATACTGTTGAGAAAGGGAAATCTTATTTCATGCTTTAAATTGAAAGCACTGCCAACAAAAACAATGTGGGAGGGCCACTCTGAGCATACTGGGCTTCACTGACAAGCTCTATAGACACACTTCAGAAAGAAATGAAGTCCAAGTTAAGAACAAATTACACGTTTTCCCTGCATTTTAATCTCTTGGGCATAGATCATTAGCTACTGGAAAATGCTCATGTCCATCACAGAAGTTAAATATTTCTAGAAAATCTCAAGAGCAGTATTAACCAACAGCACAAAGCAGTATTCCCAACTTTACTGCCTTAGCACAACAAAAGTACTGTTTAACCCAAAGCACAAAGAAAAGCAAGGGACAGGCTATTTCCCTGCACGTAGCCTCCTACAATACAGCACTCTGGCTGTCCCCGAGGAGCTGAGCCTCCCACGCCACGGCCTGGCGTAACCGTGGGAGCTCTCCCCGGCTCTCCCTGCCCCAGCAGATAATGCAGCTGTTGCTTACTTTGTGTCCTGGCAGCCGCTGGGTCCCACCTGGTGGCCCGACCACAAAATGAACATCTGCCATCAAGTCATTGTTGAACATCACTGCATTTCTACAAACAGAGGGAGCGTGTTAATTTGTGGCGCCCAGTAACTCTCTGCTTGCCCCAGACCAGAGAAATTTAATGTTTTAACAACTTAAAGTTGAATATTAGCAAAGAGAAGCAGGTCAGACTTCAAGCTACTTTACACATCACCACACAAATATACCAGAGAAAACAGTAAGGGAATAACAGTGCGTGCAATAAAAGAAACACTCAAACTTGTGAGAACTTTTCAAAAAGTGGAAACCAAAGTCAAGAGAATGTATCATTGAAAATCCCCATCAAAAGCAAATCTTGACAGGGATGTTGCAGCTTCCAGCAATATTTTTATTTACTCAAGACAAACAGCTGCACTGTCTGGAAAAGAGATATTAAAATATTTTCCATTACCAATATGCTTGTTTCACACATGGGGAGAAAAAAAACCAAACAAACAAAATAACAATGCTTAGTTTAGCAAATGAATGCATTTGGAACATTTTGCTACTTTTTTACCCCTCCATTGAAACAGCAGAAATAAACTGCCCTGAACTTACCTCTCTCTGATGGTTGGATAAAGTCCTTGCCAATTGGGTGCTGGAATAGTGTTGTTGTTATTGAGATTTTGCTGATGGTACTGCTGGACAGCAGTTGTATTAGTGTTGGCTGGTTTCTTTCGGGGAAAAATATCAGCAGCCATCTTCTTCTTCTTTTTGGTCTTTAAGGTAATGATTTCATAGCAAACTGGAGGCAATTTGCTGCTGCTACTGCTGCTGCTATTACCTTTCTTAGAGCTCTTCTTGGACCTGTTCTTGACCGTCTCTGGAAGCATCAAGAAGAAGGTGAGACATTTCATGTTCTTTCCTTTCTCATCTACCATGAGTATACCGGTCTGTAAAGCCCGACAGCCTAACTAGCCAGGAACATTAAGGAATGCACGTGGAAGCTGTTACACAGAAAGCAGCAGAGCTGAGAGTTTGCTTCTTTTCCAGCAAGACAAGGTGACCTTTCCAGTGCACCGAGTAAAAACCTGACTTTAAGTTTGATCCAGTACTTGAATCGTTAAATACATCTCCATCATTCCTGCCAGCTTTATTTGTTTCCAGGTTTTCCCGATGGCGGGGCAGAGGGCAGGCTCTCCGGAGCGGGGACGAGGAGGAGCGCTCGGCGAGCCGGAGTTGTGCGCGGCAGTGCTGGGAGCGGAGCGGGTATCGCAGCCGTGCGGAGGGAGCCGGCAGCGCGCGGAGCCAATGGCTGCAGCCACGGATCGCGATTGGATTCGCGCACAGTGACACCTATCGTGGCGTGCGCCGCTCCCACGTTAAAGCCACAGCGGTTGCACTCGGCAGCTCCCACGCAGAGAGAAGCAATTAAGTAACACACGGCACGGTTGCGTAAGCGCACGGCTGGCCGGGAGTGCGTGTGAGTCTGTGTGAGCCCTCCCGGTGCCGCGGGAATTGTCACAGGGGAGCCATTAAAAAGTTGGAATCAGGTAGAAAGGTGTATTTGAGTCTAAGTGTTTCTGTGAGAGCTATTTCCACGGGCATTCCATATTAGCATCGTTTGCTCTGTATGTACTATTCCCCCAAATCCCTTCTTATTACAGATATCAGAACCGAATTAAAGCAATCAACCACAGCAGCAAAGACGGCGATGCAGTTAAACAGCCCCTTCCATCGAAGCTTCTGCTCCAGTGTAACATGAAGAGGGATGAGGTCACAGCTTCAGCTTTAACTCCTTGTGTTTCCAGCCTTTGACAGGGGTCCCAAATCACTAAGCAGTGCTAATTAAACCAGCTTACACCCGACAAGGCTGCACCACATCAGAAGAAAACTTATAGATGTGCAATCAGATTAAAGCAAACCAGAGTGAATATATTTAATCAGTATTTCAAAGCATTAAATAAAAAAGTCTGAATGATTTAGAGAGTCTTGGGCAGAAATCGCTCCTTGAGAAGCAAACACACTCTGATTTTATTCACAAATACTTTCTGAAATATACAGGATATAAGTTATGCCAAACAAATCATTTAAATAGGAAAGAAGACCAATTTTCAGTCATTAGTTTACTCAGGACTTAAATTTAGATCAGATTTCTTTAATTGCAGGTCAAGTGCATAAAAACACCCCAAGTAAGCATAGCCACTTAGGAAAAAAGCAGGGAAATAAAAAATACTAGGTATGATGTGTCAACATTTCACACCTTAAAATAGGGGGAACTAATTAAAATATGATTTCATAATTACTTTCAAGTTTTAAAGAAAAAAATCCTCTTTGCTTTCAAAGCAAATTTAGCTATGCTTTGCCTTAATTAGTTTTGCTGGACAAGAGTACCACAGTGAAATTAGAGTGATCAAAGGTTGGTGGAGAAAACTTGCTGAAATCCTTGACAGAAATCTGCCACGGATTGAAACAGAAATGTTACCTATCTATTGGAACTCCATCACAACTGCTTGAACCACAGCCATGGCTTTGTAACACACACTCTTCTAGAATGCCTTTAACCTGACACTGCTGCAGGTATTTCAGACTCCCAGATCTCCTTGGGAGATGCTCCATAGGAAGCAGTCGCTGCACACGCTGGCAGGTGGCCATTGGAGGCTTTGCTGCAGTGGCTGGAGATGATGCATTCCCAGACACACATCTGTCCTCTCTGTCTGAAGTTCCTGCTCAGGGAAGGGGGGAACAGGAGAAGACACATCCATACCCTCAGCTGCTACATTTCACAGTCCAACATCTTACTGCAAAATCTCCTTGACTTGATACTTTAAAAGATGGTGGGTTCTGCCTGGTGTAGCTGAAAGGTAGAGATATGTTCTAAATACATTGAGAGGCAGGTTATGTAATTTCCAAAGAAATTATTTCTAGCAAGCTTTTCTTTCTCCTTCCCTCTATTTCCTTCTTTTTTATCTGCAACAGATTGATTTGAAAGGGAAACTAACAACCTAAACCATACTGAATTGTAAGAAATGGAAAAGAAGGGGTAAAGGAGGAGAAACTCATCCCACATATGGGATGTTTATAACTGCTCACAGCTGAGTTTATAACGGGGACACAGCAGGTATTCTCAGCACAGAATTTGAGTTTGTTGAGCTTGTGGAAGTTTTTTTCCTCTCCTTATGTAAATTTCCAGTCCTTCTAGTTACAAAAATAACCCTTTTGCCACTGCACAGGGCAAACATGTCAAAAGGAAGAAGTCTTAAAAA
>JAWWLZ010000118.1:5569501-5586753 GCA_035041345.1 Poliocrania exsul | reverse complement strand
CCTGCCCGTCCGCTCTCCCCTCCCTCAGTGTTCCATCAGCGCTGCTGGGATCGCTCCGTAGGGTTTTTCCCCTCCAAAATGAGGCCCTGCCGAACGAGAGGGCACCGGCGGCCTCACCCCTGAGAGGCCGGGCAGGGCCAGCCCTCGGACCCCCGCCCCGACCCCGCCAGCAAAGGCTGAGGGTTTCACCTCCGAAATAAGTTGGGAGGCAAACTAACAACACCTTTCTTCAGAAAGGGAAATCCCTCCTTTTTTAAAATTAGAAATCCCATTAGTGCTTGAACTTAAATCCTATTCATCCTGCACAGACTTAGGATTTCATCTCCAAAATAAGTTGGGAGGCAAGCTAACACCGCCTTTTTTATTACTATTTTATTAGAAAGCCCCCTTTTGTAAAATTAGAAATCCCATTAATGCCTGAAGGTGAAACATATTCATGGCTTATGGCCTGTTTGAGGGTTCACCCTCTTAAAAAAAAAAAAAAAAGTGATTTATTGTTTTGTGCATGCACCAGTACCTGTGAGGATGAGATTTCCTGCTTCCCTTTGCACTGGAGCTTTGTTTGATTAAAAGTTTACAGAGAAAAATATTTGGTCATAAAGTTTTACATTCACTCATCCACTGTTAACAGCGTCTAAGGAAAAAGAAAAAAAATATATAAAAATAAACCTGTTATATCCCAAGGCCAGCAACAGGCAACCAGAGGGATGAACCACCCTTCCCTCCCACATTTATTAGGTTTTTTTCCAAATAAACTCAATTGCACCAGAAGACATTAATGCTGCACATCCTTCCTTGCATGAGCTGTTCCCACCCTGCTGCTCACAGCGTAGCCAGGTTTAAAAAACAAAACAAAACACAAAAAATCCCACCCACAAAACCAGAAAACTTTTCATTTTTGAGCCGCTGGAGGAATGATCCACAGGGATCAATCATTTCCAGGACCAGTGCCCAGGTTTATCCAGGAGCTTCATAAATAAGGAATTTCTCATAGTCCCAGTGTATGCAGCCACATGGGAAATTAAAATGCGTTGCTAGCATTTATTTTTAAAGCACAAAAAAAGGCTTTGTTTGAACTCTAGGATGAGTTTGGGGTTGGTTTTTTTGTTGTTGTTATTATTATTTTTCCCCTGAAGAAACAATTATTTCTGGAATCGCTGCTGTGTTCCAGCTTAAGTCTCCCGTGAACACTCATTTCCCTATATTATATACATGTTATTCTAGCAGATACCTTCGCAGTGTGAAATTAGGCGTATCTGTGGATAATCAGTACTTTGCTTTTCCCATTTTAATATTTTCGCTATTAAAACAGATAAGAAACTAAACAGCAACAATAATGACTGTACACACACATACACTTTACAGCTCTTATGGATTTTGCCAGCAGAGCACACGCTTTAAATTACACTGTGTACATGATCATTTAATTGGGACTTGGGAAGCCAACAAAATAATCGTTGTCTGAAGTGAACTTAAACACACTGTAGATAACCACTGCAATTTTCCATCCTATTTGCAGACTGAAGGTAAAAGGCCCTTTTGCAATGGGGGTAATTTAGATGGGCAAGTGGTGGGAACAAGCCTTTTCCTCCAGTTTTGAGGAGGCTATTTGCAACGTGAATTTGAAATCCCATAGTAGAAAAACATGTTCTGGCTTTAATCCCAGCACATACAGGAGTTAAAAGATTAAGTCCTGGAACTTTAAGGTCTTTAAGGTCCCTTCTAACTCACGCCTTCCTATGATTTTTCTGCACATACACTTCTGACTGAGAGGCAGCCAAGCGCTGCCCAGATTAGGGGTTCCACTCAATAACATTTGTGTTGCTTTTTTGGGCTCCTTAGAGCTCTCCTGCATTTCCAGCCCAGTTTTTTCAGCCATGACTACCCAAAAGAACTCCCCCAAAGAGCTCCAGGCTCTGGTTCAATACTGGTCTCAATACCAGTTAAACTGCAGCAGTCCCACCACCCTGCAGCACACCCAGCTGAGGTTGCTCCACTGCAGCCAGTGGTGCAGGACACTGCACACCACACCTGAGCCCCAGTCCCACCCCACCCTCAGCCCTCTTCACTCACAGGGACTTACAGACACAGGGTGACAGATTACATTACTCCTCCTCTGCACGTTCCAGCTCAAACACATGCTCACAGTTCCCTGGCACCGCAGCGCTGATGTTTGGAGCTGCAGCCTCTCTTCTTCCTCCTGCAGTTGCACACCCAGCATTAGTTACCTGTGTTGAAGCACACAGACATGTGGTTACCTGTCTGAGCTAAACAGAGCTTTCTGCATTTCTTAGGGGTGTGTTTAGTTGCCAAGCACTGCAGTTTGCTGACAAGTTTTAGCTTAGTTACAGAGCAAATGAGCCACCAGATAAGCCAGACCTGGCCAGAGCTGCAGCACTGGGGCACCAAACCCATCTTCCAACAGGGGAGAAAAACTGCCAAGCTCCAGGTGCTCCTGGGTGTTGATGTCCTCTCTCCTTGTGCTGCCACCTTCCACAGTATCTCTCTCTATAAAATATACATATTTTTATATATACATATATATAGATGTATTAAAAAAAACCTATAAAACATCTCAAAAGAAAGAGGAGTCATAGCCAAAGAACAGCAGTAGAAAAGGTGTTTGGAGTCTTGCCTGCTCCCAGCCCAGGTTTCTGGACAAGCTCTGGCATTGCCTATGGCAAACCAAGGGCTGCACTTACCAGGAAAGGCAAAGCTGAATCAGCTGCATGTTGGGGAGAGCTGTTCAAAGGATTTCTGGTGTCACCAGAGCTCTTTCACTGGGATAGGTTCTGCTGCACGGTGGTAGTAAAATAAAGCCACCCATTCCCATGTCACAGGCCTATTTTCCAAGTACTGAGCAGTGCTTTCCAAAGACTTACTAACTTGAAGAGCCATTTAAATATTAATTTTCCAGTTGAACTTGCATGCCAGGTAGGTTCTTGCAAGTGCTTGAGGGTATAATTAGTTTCTCCAAAAGCATCTTCCCACCAGGCACTTTGCTAGTGCTGACCACGTTTCCCTTCCTCCCCAGCCTCTTAAAGCTTCGCTGAATTTCTGTGCACAGCCTGCTGCAAAGGTTATCATCTTATGTTTAATAGTGAGGAAAAAGACAGCACAAGAGATTTACTGCAAATGGAAGCCATTACTGGAGCAGTTATCAAATGAAAGAACAATATAATAATGTCTAGTCATAAAGATATGAAGAGTTGCCTGTCAGAGGCAAACCCCTGACTTGTAAAATTATCCTGGGCAGCTGCTGGAAGCTTTTGGCAGACAGGACAAGATCCTTGCATACGGATAAGCACCCAGGTGTTTTGCAGCTATATAGGCTGGAAACTGGGCACCCAAACTGGGACCAGCTGGAGGGAGATGCATGCACATCTCAAGGCCACAGGAGGTTTGTGTGAAGCACCATCCCAAGTATCCCCAGGGGTTAGACCATCCCCTGGGCTGATTCAGGGATTGGATGCCTCCCAAAGCCAAACTGTTTATCTCCAGCTACAGCTATAACTCATTGAGGCTGCCAACCCCAATTTTTGGGTTAAGTATTAACTGACTAATAGCAGATGGTGTTGAATTTTGTCTGCTCTTTGACCTTTAAGGTCAGGTCAACTGCAGCTAGAAGACACTGATTTCCAGTTTAGTGTATTGGCACAGATGATTTTCTTGATCTCTCCCAGTCCTGCCCTCCTGTTAGGAGTTAGGGCAAAACCCCCTCAGGCTTAAATGGTCATTAACCTTCCCAAAATAAAAATACATAGACAAGTGGGTACCAGTGTCCATCAAAAGGGAGGAAAGTGTTACATTAACAGAGGAATGTTTGACTCCTGAGAGCCAACTTCTCTTATCAAGGACTGTCCACCCTCTCTCTCTCTCCACACGCACCAGCACCTCAGCTCTTTCCTCAGCATAGAAAAAAAAATCGCATACTTTCAGGAGGACAGTCAGTTCTCACAAGTCCTTTCCCACCAGACACACGTGCATTTGCTGTATCAAGGTTACCAGGAGCAAGCTCCTAATCTCCATTACAGGAGCTTGTGCTTCTCCTATAGCCTTTTATAACTGGAATTTGTCATCATTAGGCCACACATGCAACAGTCCCAGGTGCCATTTAACCTTTTCTCACCTGTCTCAGGAGGACCAGTGATACCACTGGCAGACAGAGGTGCTGCCTCTTTATTTGGTGAGTGCAGTGCCACTTCTTTTGGTGTCTGGATGTGAAAGTGTTGGCCACTGTGATACATAAAATAGTTTAAGACATGGAAACAATCCTGAGTTCCCAATGCCGGTGGTCATCCTAGCCTGAACACAGAGAAAATCCCATCAAACCTTGCTGGCAATACTTGCTTTTACACAGCATGAAGATTGACTCCTGCTGTCTTCAGCCATAGCTAGAGACAGAGCTGAGTCTCTGCAGGATCTTCAGGAGCATCTGCACTTCTCAAGCACCCCAGACTAAGGCATTTGATACGAGTCAAGGGATCTAAACCCCAAAAAAGCTGCTTTTCAGCATTGCCTCTTGCAAACAAGAGCTGAGGGATCCTTGATGTCCCCAGAGACTGAAAAGTATGGAAGAAAGCTTCCCTTAACTTGAAATTTGACTCAACCATTCAAACTACAGAGAGACAGCATTGCCTGAATGCCAGGTGAACAAGCTTCTGCTTCCATCAATAAAAAATATAAATAAAAAAATGAGACATGCTTGGTTTTAGTTTTGGGGGTTTTTTTGTAGCTGAGATCACTGTGGTCATGTTTTTTTCTTACTAACAGAGCTGTCCATCAAAAAGGGAAAGATGAAAACCTGAGGTTTTCCCAGTAAAGTGGGCTGCAGCTGCTGATGGCCATGGCTGTGGCAGACCAGTGATTTTCCTCCTGACCTGGGGAAGACAGAGAATTAAAAAGTCTGCTCCAGTGCTTGATGAGTCAAGCCTCCCCTAACCTAAACCTGTGGGTGTTTAAGTCTGCCTCAGAGTCCTCAGAAATGCTCTTAATAAGTGGGAGGTTCTTTGCAAGCAGCTGCTTGTGGGATGTGATGAAAGAGCCACACAAGTTCCCCCAGTTTCTGACTGGGCCAGCCCATGGAGGCTTAACTCGCTTCTGAGCTCTGATGGCAAAATAAGATGGTGCTTTAATAGAAAAACTGGAAAGGAAAATGATTATTGAATTTTACTGCAAAACCGCAGGGCAGGATGAGGATGTAAAAACGTTTGAGGAAATTAAACTGGCAATAGGGAAGGGCAGAATGTTAATAGCAGCAGCCTTAATTATCCAGACTCACAATGGCTGCCCCCTGTAATAATTTTCAAGTATCATTCGAGTGATCACAACAGGTTTGACCCACCTCTTCTTAAATAATGCTGTAATTATTAATACACATGTATTATCAGGGGCTGCTGGAAACAACATCTCGGGTCTGTTATTGCAGAGCAAAAGATTGTCGGTAGAAATTCTTTCCCTTGATAATTTTGTGTGTGTGGGTTATGGATCAAGCAGGAGGCAGAGCGTGTGCAAGAGGATGCACACGACATCTATACAGCATGTTCAGAGGGGGCACAGATGGATCTTTACGTCCTTTGAAGTGATTTGAAGGGATCATATGCACCTTGTTTCTCCTCCAGAGACATCCACTTACTCGTCCTCATCCATTCCTTTGCGTATTTTTGATGACAGCATAAGAATGGGCTGGATAATCCAACCTCAGCTCCATGGGGAGAGCTGGTAGCAGTGATATTCACCAGCTTTGCCACCTGCTGACTAAGTATGTATTTTTTAATCCTGTCCTTTCGGTGCCTGAAGGAAGGGGACAGGCTCCCTCTGCTCCTTGCTTCTGTGCTAGGTGGCTGGATTAGCCCTGAGTGAGGCATCTTAAGAACCGTGACCATCTGGTTGTTGTTAGTTTGATTTGATTTGATGGAAATGGACAAATGGAACAATTAGTATAGGAGAAAAACTCCTAATTAACAAAAAAGAAAAGAAAAAAAGATCATGATAATTGAGGATGGATGGCTTTTTAATTTTGTGCATGACTGAAAAAAACATGTAAATTAAAATCCAAGGGGTTTTTTGTAGAATTGTGAATCATGTAGGTTGAAAAAGACCTTTGTGATCATAGAGTCCAACCACTAACCTAGTACAGCCAAACCCACCACTAAACCATGTCCCAAGAGCCACATCTACTTGTCTTTTAAATACCTGCAGGAATTGTGAGTCCACCACGTCCCCTGGCCAGCCTGTTCCGATGCTTACCCACCCTTTGAGTGAAGAAATTTTTCCTAATATCCAATCTAAACATCCCCTGGTGCAACCTGGGGCCATGTCCTCTTGTCTATTGTTGTTACCTGGGAGAAGAGACTGACCTATTTTCAGGGAGTTGTAGAGAATGATAAGGTCTTCCCTGAGCCTCCTTTCCCCAGGCTGAACATCCCCAGCTCCCTCAGCTGCTCCTCATGAGACTTGTGCTCCAGACCCTTCACCAGCTTTGTTGCCCTTCTCCGGACACCCTCCAGCACCTCAGTGTCCTTCTTGGTTGTTAGTAGTTTTATTTTTGCATTGATTACATTATTCTTGCATAAATGTGTTAATATTATTTGTTACAATATCCTTGCATTTTGTAGCAAGCTGCTCCAGGGTCCCTGAACATGCTGACAGCTCATGTCTTTGTACCATGGCCTTTGAAATCCTTCATGCTCAATTCCACTCCTCTCTCCTCCATCCCTCCACTTACCTCTGTTCCTGCATCTCCTTGCTGACAGCCCTCAGCAGAAAGAGGGTGGGTTGTTGCCTGCAGCATGAACAGTGTGGGGACAGTAAGGCACAGGGATCCTGGGTATTTCAGGACTGTTATCCTGAAGTGCCAGCATTCCAGTTACAGACATTGTGGAAGCAGGAGCCCTGCAGCCCTTGGCATTAACTGGCATTGGAGGTGTCTGGCTTAGCAACTTTGCAAGCTCAACAGGTAGTCTAGAAGCAACTTCAAATGGGAACTAATACACTACAATTCCCCAAATGCAGAAATATTGCCAGCAACAAATCCATCCATAATTTACTCCTTGATGACAGAAGATGCTTTGACCTGCTTTGGAAAACCACTGGATGGCAAATGCTTTGGCTGGGATGGCCCTGTGACAGCACCATCAGTATGTGATGGATGACGGTGCCACCATCCTGCTGGGTCTGGGGGGGAAGGCAGACGGCCACCTTTTCTATCCACTTCATAATAAAAACTACAAAATTAGTTTTAAAAGGTCACAAAGCAAAAAGAATTAATGACCCTGAATATGAACCCAAACAGTTTATGAGGCCTTTTTTGCCTCTGATCTCCTTTGGTTCAGCCAGTGAAACCAAACCCTCCATTATTCACAGAGCAGAAACAAGTTGTATCAGCATTTGAGAATTAAATGCAATTAAATATGCACAGCAGCCCAACAGCAAGGTGATTTCTCTGTGAGTTGTCTGGCTGGGTATTAAGAGTTGCTGTTGGTGGGCTTGTCGCCGAGTTACATTATTTCCCCTGAGATCAAAACAAATCAACATTTCCCCGCTCGGTGTTTTTGAAGACGGTGTTTCAGTAACAGCTGAACAGCAGGGTCTGGCAGAGAATGGGATTATAGGCAGAATGTGAAAGGAGAAAAAATTCAAAGACTACAAAATCTCAAGGAGAGGAGATGGAACAAATTGTTATTATTATTTTAAATTATTTGGGTTTAAATGATATCTTGTATGATTTCTCATGGGCACAAATTTAATGCAACTGGACCATTCCCTTGCAAATTATCAACCCCAAAGTAATTTGATAAAATCAGACCATAATATGATCAAGGAGATGGAGAAAAAAAAGAGCAGGGGATTCATAAATGGGGGATCAACCTCTAAACATGCCAGATTTCCTGTTCTGAAGGAAAAAATCACAAGAAAAATGTAACTGCAGGATCTTAGATAGGATACCTTGCAGCACATACAGTACTCCCATTTAGGGAATAACCAAGACATTATATTGCTGTTTTTCTCTTTGATTATACACACTTCTGTGTGAGGCCAACATCTTAAGATTATTTTTTTTGTACAGTGTTCTGGGAGCACTTTTGCTGTGTCCTTCCTCTGTCAATCTGCAGCTTTTCTCTCCTGACTGCTTGCTGCCAGCTTCCCTAAATGAAGGACAGGTTTTTCTGCAGTGAAAGATGCTTTTCCCTTTGGGGGCAAAAAACCCCCAACAAAACAGCAGGGGGGATATAATTGTACTCATCACCTGCAGGCAGATACATTGCAATTTTTATTTGGTGTTTCAAGGACATGATGAAAAGTCCAGTTTGCTCATCTGGGTTTAGCAGAAGCAATTGAGGCTGGTTTTCTGCAAGGGCATGAGAAACTGTGGGAATAAGGATCCCCATGTTTTTTGACTGGACTGATACCCAGAGAGGACACCCCTACTTGGTCAGGACAGGCTCCCATCAGTTACACGACCTGGTCTCCATAATCAGTGTGCCCTCAGGGTATAGGACTAGTAAGCACTGGAGGAAATGGGGTGGTGGGCTCTTTGTTGTTGCAAACAGTTGGGCCCTTCTCAGTTTTTAGGGTGATCACTGCTCACACCATGTATATATCAGCCCTATTTTACCTCATAAGGAGCAGAACACGTTCTGGGGTCAGTTTGAGCCTGGAGAGCTGTGCTGGCATTGCAAGCCTGATTTATTATTTAATAAGTTGTTGTATACATGATTTTTATCATCCTTAATGCTCCTGCTTGGAAATCTCTTTGTCAGATTTGGTGTGAGATGCAAATATCCTTTAATTTGATCAAATAAGCAATAAACCCCAGCTGGCTCAGCTGGCATGAGCACCCTCCAGCCAGAGCATCTGTACTGCTTTACACCTGCAGAGATTTTGGCCCAAGTTTTGCTATAGCTGAGCTCCAGGCAGTAAAAATAACATTGATTTTCAATTCTCCAAGTAACAAAAAATGGATTTTTTTTTCTGCAGGCAGGCAGGAGAACATTACCACCAGCACAGGCTTTCTTAGCATAAAACTGGGCTAATCAGTGTGTGGCAGCCTGCATGCAAAGAGC
This sequence comes from Poliocrania exsul, assembly GCA_035041345.1. Classification (NCBI taxonomy): domain Eukaryota; kingdom Metazoa; phylum Chordata; class Aves; order Passeriformes; family Thamnophilidae; genus Poliocrania; species Poliocrania exsul. The sequence goes on along the minus strand of JAWWLZ010000118.1, from coordinate 5,577,688 downwards.
ATGGTTCCACAGAAATGTGGAAAAAAAACCCCAAACCCATATTCAATACAAATGTCTCCTTATATGTAGAAATGCCATTGATTTGTATCTTGGACCTGGCACAGGATATGGTTCATCACAGATGTTTTCCTTGCACGGTGGGGGCTGCATTTCAAGCCAGTTTACCACTATATATGTATATGATACAGGTGTGCCTCACCTGGGAACAGATGGAAAAGGAGAGCTACCTGGCATTCCTTGTTTCCAGCAGAAGTATCTTAAAAATTTTTAAGGATTAAAGATGACTGAGATCCAGGACAATGGCAGGAAATTCCAGATGAGGGTCTTATGTTTTTTTATGATTATATAAACAGTTCTATTTAATTAAAGACTTCTCTTTAGGCTTCCAGTGTGAGGCTCTTTACAGGTGGTGGGGGAAGGAGAAGATCCTCTAACGATCTTGTGCATCTCTTTTGCTTCCCTCAAGATTTCCCCACAAGTTTTCATCCTAATGCACGTTAAAGCAGCCCATTTTTGATCTCTTCTGAGAGTGGGGTCCTATTAACTTACTGCAAAGAGCATAATAGGCAATAGTAACGGATGCCATCAGATACCATCTGCTGTACAGGACCCATGCTCCAGACTGAAACATCTCAGCTCCTGCAATACAAGCAGAAAAATCTTATTCCCTTTTAAGCAGCACATCCCTGTCTAAATTAACACTTAAAATGAGGCATCAGTGCCAGGAAGCCTCAGCTCGCAGCAAACCCCCTCAGATCCCCAGTGTCTGAGTCAGCACCTTAGGGTGGCCCCAGGGCTCCCCATCCCCAGCTCCTTGCCATGGGCTTTCCTTCCAGGCTGGGCTGTGGCTGCTCCAGGTAACGTTTTGTGAGTGGGAAACTGAGGTGGAGGATGATAAGAGATGGTAGGAGCAGGGCAGAAAGCAGAGCCTAGGGAAGCGCTGGAGCCTTGCCCACATAAACTGCCTGTGCTGATGGATGACAATTCCAGCCAGTGAGGCACAACTTCCTTCCAGGACAGTGTGGTCTGCAGGTTTGGTCTAAGTTCAGCAAGAAAAATCTGATATAATGGGAAAGAGTGACTACTTTGTCCCTCATACCGAATTTGGCTTAGAGGTCTTCCACCAGATCACTCATGAAGATCTTCTCCTAAACTGGCCAGACCTGAAAGGAGCAAAGCCCTGCTGTGCAGGGCTGCCAGTGCAGCAGGAGAAGACACTTGCATCTCCAGGGAAGAATATTTTCATCATTAGGAAAAACTTGAAACTGAGTCTTATTCATGCAATCAAAACATCTTTGATGATTCACTTCCCACCATTCCTGTACAATAGTCAGGCTATAAATAGCTGTGTTTTAGGTATAAAGGGATTGAAACCCATCCTCCCCATAGTCTTCAGTGTGACAGAACAACTCCAGCAGGGTTAATGGCTGTTGGGCATGAAGGGAGTATCAGTCACAGTTCATTTGTCATCAGGTATCCGGGCTGGACACACACTCTGCAGAGCAGGATTGACAGACTTGTCAGGATGCATGGGAATCTCTACCAGAAGAGACCCTTTCATCCAGCAGTGAAACATTTAGAGTGAAGAAAGGATAACTGTGGAATTACAGGTGAAGTATTTCTTAGCTGGTCACCCAGGGACAAGTAGCATTAAAAATGGAGCTGGAGCTTTCCTTGGCCAAATACTCATTAGAAGCAATGAAGAAAAAGAAATGTGCAGTGGAAAAGCCTCTCTACAATGGTGATGCATAATCTTTATAAATGCACTGGCTAAAATATCTGATTTCCTCTAAGTGTGCGATAATGGAAAAGTAGCAGAGGTTTCAGGTGGAGGTCAGGTGAGTTCTCATTCATATGAAGATTAACTCCATTACAGCTGGGAGTCTTTAATGAAACAACTCCCAGTAAAGACAGAAGATGAAGGGCTCAGCAGAAACTCTGCCATCCTGGTTGCTTCAGACATGAGCCTGGGCATGCACAAAGCCTTATTTCTCTTAGACAGCCCTTAATATACCTGTAGCAATGGTACAGCCCTGTTGGACAAGTCCTGCTCTTGGAGTTACCATAGAATCAAGGAATATCCTGAGCTGGAAGGGACTGACAAGGATCATCAGACCATCTCCTGCTCTGGGAAGGGTGAAAGGTGGCATCAAGGTCCTGCTGCTTCCCAGGCAATGGCTGTGTGTCTGGGACCACTAGAAAACACAAAGCTACTAGAAAATACAAAAGGAGGGTCAAGGCTATGCCAATGACTGCTGACTAGAAATGGTTAAGAGAACCAGATACCCGTGGTATCACCAAGCCCCAAGTATGCAAAACACAACTAGAGCAAAAATTAAATCTTGCTCTTAAGCAGAGAACATCATACTGCAAAACACTGTGATCACTGTCGTGCTGTTATTAGATCTTATCGTTATTTTCATGCATTGCTCACCTTTCCTGAGTTTCCCAGCTTGAGCCTTTGGGAGGAAAAGTAATCTAGGACTTGATTCTGAGGTGTGAAGTGGATTCTCTGCAGAGCTTAAGCAGAGCCCAGTTGCAGCATGCCAGTTTAACCTAGTCCCCAGGAGCTGGGGGTGGCTGGAAACACTGGGATCATACACAGCATGGGTGGCATCCACAGGAGCATGTGCTGCTGGCCCCATTTCTAAATGCTTCCACTGTGCTTTTGGCTCTTAATTACTGGTGTTTTGAAGAAAACTGCTGGATAAAGTAGCTTCAAAATTCACCTGCTCTAGGAAAAAAAAAAAAAATCACAATACAATTCAGATAATGGCAGTGTTCAGGAAAACTTTAATTAAAGGGCTCCAAGATTAAACAGCCCCATATGGAGAGAAGGGATGGAGCAACACGGGCTGCACTGACAGCACGGGCTATGTGCAGTTTATCGCAGCCTTTGATGTGGACATTCCTGTTGCTGCCCACTATCCAGGTCTCTTCTCACTCTGCCAGCTCTCCCAGGATGCTGGGAATGGCCACGGGCACAGAGCAAGCACTTGCCATGTGCCTCATGAGTGTTCACCAGCAGCAGATTAACCGGAAGGAGGAATCTGCAGGGAGAGCAGCGAACAGACTTGGACACCAGGCCAGGCAACCTCGGTGGCTCTTTAAGGAACACCGTTGTACATGAGCTAACGACTCTGCTACACTTTCATACGTCATTAGGCTAATGTTCTGTTTAAATAGAGTCATCAATCATTTTGTTATTAAACCCTTTTGTGCCTGGCAACAAATTGATGGGAAACGAACGCATTAGGAGGTTGTTTGAGGATTATAAAGCAGCACTTGTAAGGCTCCCACTGCTTCAGTGGAAGGTGAAAAAGCACAGAGGAGCTAATTGATCGTGCCAAAACAAGCCTCCAAAAGTGCTGCGACTTAAATGGAAATAACCAATTGAGTTGCCTTTTATTTGTTCTGACATGCTTCAGAGTTCCAAGCATACATTTGGGTTGTGTTTTCAGCTTTTTCCCCATAAGTCCTGAAACTTGCATTTCTGCCCAAACCCCCACCAAAACCTCAAAAAACACTAAAGAAAAGGGAAAGCTGAGAGTCTCATGAAACCTACAGTTCCAGCAGCTTGTACCTCAAGGAGGATGAACTAATAGTAGGCTCATTTCAGAATAAAAAGCTACATTCTTCTCAGAACTTATTCAATAGATATATATTTTTTTCAGTATTTGCTCTTGGAAATTTTTATTTTAGTAACCTGTTGCAGGGAGATTATAATGCTCTGCTTAATTCTGTACTGAAGTTTTGCACTTAAACCAGGAGTAAAACTCTTCTGTCTCACAATGGCATTGCTAAGTTTAACTTCCATATTAAAGCCATGGGTTTTCCAGGGAAACCATGCTTTATGCATCACATCCTGTATGAAACACATTTTGACTTTTCCCAGGAAGCAGTTAAAAATCCCATTTATTAGCCCTGTCAGCAGCAGCTGTTGAAATGCTATAGCCCTACTTGTTCTTCATTTCCACAGCTGTAGCTCCTCGAGGAGAACAATGAGAGGTCAAAGGCAGTGGCAGCCCATTTTCCTGCTCCCAGGGCTAAGTTCTCTCCCAACCCTCATCCACTACAACACAGAGCAGGTGAAGGCATCTGTTGTTCACTGTCTCTTCCAGCACAAGAAAGAGATGCCTTTGACTGGCATTAGTAAGAGCCACATTCAAAATGAGGCCAGAAGAGATGGTTCTTCACATGATGGGGAAAAGAACCACTGCCTGCCTGCCAAGGATGCCAAGATGCAGGTGCTCACTTAGATTCAGGAGCAGCCCTTGGATTAGGAAAGTGCTTGGAAAGCCCATGAGGGTTAATAGACAGGCAAAACACCTTAGGCTATGAACCTGTCAGGGGTTGGGGGCAGCTCTGTTCCTGCCCACAGGCTTCAGTGTAGGGAGCACAGAGGGGTTGGGGTTCGAAAGGAACTTAAATATAATCTAACTCCAACCCCACTTCCAGTAGACCAGGTTGCTCAAAGCCCCATCCAGCCTGGCCCTGAACACTTCCAGGAATAGGGATGAACTGCAAGGTGGGAGGAGACTCCTACTTTCTTGTGCCAAGAAAATTTTGGATATCCACCTTGTGTTACTGACACTGATAGGTCCAAAAGCCAGTCACATCTGCTTCCTGCCTATCAAGGGCCTTTACTACTTACACAACAGCCTGAATTATATATAGGAATGTGGGGAGCAAAAAGCTTTTGAAGCTTGTCTCCCTCCAGCTCCTCACACCAGCAGGAGATGAACAACAGCAGACTCTTGTCTGCTTCCTATGCCCCCCCTAATGATTATCTTTAGCCCTGACCTCTGATTCCACTGCAGAGAGCGAGGCAGCAGCCACCTGGCAGAGTGCCCTGGGAGGGGTCTGGCTGGTCACCTTGCTGAGACACACTTGAGAGAGTGGCCTTGCAGAGCAAACAGACCTTCATTCCCCACAGAGAGCACAGCAGAGCAGATTGAAAGGCTCTGTGAAGCAGAGCAGCCAGTGTAAGTCTCCTGGCCATCTACTGTACATTATAAAGACAAAACAGCTCCCTAAACCTTTATATGCCATAAAAATGCCAAAAGCAGAAAAAAGTAAAGACAACTATTGTTATCCATAACAATTTTATGTCTCAGAATCCTCTGGTATGAATTTTTCATGTTTTTCTTTAGTAAGCTCTAGCACACCAGAAAGAGAAAGAGAGCATCAAGGGTAATTTCATGTTGGGAATGGGAATGAGTAAGAGCAGTCAAGCCCCATGATCTGGAAAGTGAGGTTGTTTTCAGAGATTTGAGGGTAGAACTGACTTTTGTTTTAATTTTATGATTGAAGCTACAGCCTTAATTTTTCCTCCATCACTAATTAGCCAAGCAACCATGACTAAGTCAATTTAGTTGGAGACTAAATAATGAAAGAGAATAATCCCAAATTGATGTTTCCATTCATAACGTTACTTCAGGGCAGAATTAAGGTGACTTGGGTGCTTACTTTTGCATTTCTGTATCTTAACACCTCTGGGCTTCTCTTTAAAACATGACTTAAATTTAAGTTTGAGTTCAATTTCCTGAGTGTGTTTTCCTGGGGCTGGAGCACCCCTGTGGTGTGCTTTACCCATAAGCTCAACCCTAAATCTCTTTTTTCTAGAGCTGCAGCCAAATAGATGGTGTTAATAATCCACGTTCAGGCTGCATGCTGTGTGCTGCTGCCACATCCTAAGAGAATCCCTTACTTTTAATGCAAATAAGTACAATAGCAAATGGATAATTTTCCCATTTATTTGGGGTTTGAGAGGAACAATGAATTAGCAAAGAGCAGATGCAGGAGCATTTACAGGAGCTCATGGGACACTGGCTGGTATAACCTACAACAAAGTCACCACTCGCTCATATTCTCTGCAATACTAATCAGGTGCTGAGCTCTTTCCTCCACACCAAGCTCATTCCTGCCCCTTTCCCTCCTCCATGAAGTGGCACCAGGGTGAGCTGTGTCTGATGCCAAAGCAGATGCCAGTTTATGAAGTTGGGGTTTTTTCTTGCGGAATCCTAAAGCTCAGATAGAATTATTTCAAAGCCTTTCTAATACCGTCATCCTCCCGCCAGGGTGCCTTCCTGGAAGTTCAAGGTAAAACCTTGGCTGTTAAGGGACTGCTGGTACCAGGCAGAGTGACTCGTAGGGCAGGTGAGTGGTACTGCCAACAACTAAACCCCCCTCCCAGCTGTGCCCAGGCACTGCATCCCTCACCACTCCTGCACTCCCATGCTTGGGCTTCTTCCCTGCTTGCCCAGACATGGAGCAACTCCGTGTTGAGGGTACATAGTAATGGACCTGATGCTGAACCCACTGCATGTGTGACATGAACAGAATCCATGATTCTGGAAGCACAAGCCAGGCTTCCAGCTCCATGGCAGCCTTGCCACCTCTGCCAGCCGTACCTCCCTAACTCAGTGCTGCAAAAAAGCTGAGGGTAAAACGTCAGGCCAACACCACAACTCTGCTCTCAGCCATGTGTCCCCACTCCTCCCACGCTGGCACTATTATTTTTGTTAACAATATGGAAGAGATAATGTTAGAGCAGGGCCTGGGGCTGGTCTGCAAAGGGCACAACAATCAGTTATCTCTGTAATGCTGAGTCAAACTTGTGGTGTATGTGCTTTCTGTTAAAGCCAGATGAGAAAAAGTCTCCTTGGAGTAGGACTAGCTCTCTGGAAGGGCAGTGATCTCCTTAGCCAAGCTCCTCTCCATGGAGAAGTCTTTTTCCTCTCTACAGACCACCTTTGGGCTCATTCCCTGCTCCCAGTATGACCATCCCCAGGGAAACAAGCAGGGCACCTCTAGAAGCTTGTTTAGAGGACAGAAAGCTCCAGCAACCCAGCCCAGCCATCAGGGCATCAACCAGAGCAGGAGAGACCACAGCAGAAACGTCACAGAACTCCCACCCACCACCCCAAGCTGAAGAACATTTGGGGTAGCAGGAGACTCCTCTTAGAGCATCACCCTTTTTCACAGCATAACTGAGCACTTGTTAGACAAGAGAGGGCAAATATGCACAAGATACTGCAGCTTTGGGGCACTGGAAATAGCTCTAAGGTGTAATGGCACTGTGTAAAATGAAAGTGCTTTGCATGAAGCAAACCTGAGACCCAGAGCTTCTGAGGAGTGCTGAAACCAACAGAGATCTCATGTTATAAAAGAGCTCTAACAGCAGTGGCACCACTCCTGGACAGAATTGTGAAGATATTTTTGGGGCTCAGGCACAGGATGGACTCTTCTTTAGTACCTCAAGGTCAGCAGCCCATTGGTGCACATGCACAGAGATCTCTGATCCTCTCAGATTACACCACTGCTTGTAAGATTAATAGAACAGAATTAAGACAAATACCTCAACATCACAAAGATGCTGCAGCTCCAAAACCAGCTAAAGACATTTTTTATAAAAGGAACCCTCTTCTATTGCTGCTTCATGCACTAAAACCTCAGAACCAGTATAAGTGCTTTAGCAATGCCAAGGACAAATTGATAGAGAGAAAGGCAAAACAAAATAATATCTTACAGTTTATATCATAAAAAAAAAAAATCTCTGAAACAATGTCATGATACAAAAATGCATATAAAAGTATTTTATGAAATACTGTGCCCTCAAAAGAATTACAGAAAATAATTGACAATGGAATTCCCTACCTAATGAGGTCATTGCTGGAGATATCTTACAGCACACAAGCCCAATCCTTATGTTCATTTGGCCAAATATGGAGGGGAAAGTCTTCTGTTTTCAAGTATGAATAGTCTAAAATCAGCTCCATCCTCAGCTTTTGACACTGCCCACATGAGGCTTTTCAACAGCAAAGTTGAACATGGAGAGACACTCCTGGAAGTGTCCAAGGCCAGGCTGGATGGGGCTCTGGGCAACCTGGTCACATGGAAGGTGTCCCTGCCCAAGGCAGGGGAGATAGAACCACATGATCTTTAAGGTCTCTTCCAAACCAAACCATTCTGTGATTTAAAAAGCCTGCAAATCACTCATTTTCAAACATAAAAATGCACAAGTAGCAGTTCAGCAACCAGGTAAATCAAAAGTTAAGAGGCAGAATAAACAACACAAGGGACATTTGAGTGACCTCATCACTGTCTAGAACTACCTGAAGGGAAGTTCTGGCCAGGTGGGCGTTGGTCTCTTCTCCCAGGCACTCAGCAATAGGACAAGGGGGC
>JAWWLZ010000118.1:5558880-5569401 GCA_035041345.1 Poliocrania exsul | reverse complement strand
AGTGCCATGATCTGGTAAATGGACTGGAGTTGGACCAAGGGTTGGACTCGATCTCGGAGGTCTTTTCCAACCCAATCCATTCTATGATTCTATGATTTGCAGTGTCATGGGAAGAGCTGACCTCTTTGAGGACTTGGGGCTCAGATTCCATCAAAGCCCAGAGCCTTTGGTGCTCCAGGTGTCCCTCACTGATGCCATCAGGGAATTTCGTATGGCAAACAACTGGGTGAAGCACCTCCGTGCTCCACAAAATACAACTGGACATGATAATCCAATGAAACTACACCTTTCATCCACACAGCACTATCAGGAGCTTTTGCTCAAAAGCTGCTTGTCCAAGGAAGGGACTGGGACAGCTTATCCAGTATTTGTCAAAGCAGCAGTTCTGGTGAGGCCTGTGCAAATAAGGCATTCCAAGCTGATAATCCAATAAAGGGATGTGTGCCACATACCAGAGAGCACCAGGCTCGTTGCTGTGCACTGTCCTCACTATGCAGCAGGTCCAGGAGTAACATATGAGGGTTCCCAGGCTCTTTTCAGCGGTTCTGAAGAAGAAAAAAGCCCTCACTGAGTTTCTGTACAACCTGTACTGCAACCTGTGAACTCTGGAGAAAGTTATTACTACAGTTAAAGTAGGAAAGTACTGAAAACACTTCTAGGAAACTTATGGAGACCTCCCAAACAACACTGAGGAGAGTGGGAAAGCCGATCCATAGTTTTATGATAACCTGTGAAACAGAAATCAGGACTCATCTCTCCACTCACCCCACCAGGATCAGGGTTTCCAACACATCCAGTGCTGCCCTGGGATCCCCCAGCAGCTCCAGATGGTGACAGAAGATGCCAAAAGGAGAAGCTAAGAAATTACTGAATTATTCTATCCAACTAAATGTTTTAACAAGGGAGATAGTTTGGTTACAAAAAATGTTTCTACCCATAGCCCTGGGCTGGGAAGAGTTAAACACCCCAAGGCTGCACAACAGCACAGGATTTTTTAATTCTTTGCCCTGTTTTTTTTTCCCCTTCCTTTGAATGGGTTTGTTTGTTTCCCTTGGAGGCTGCAGTCACACACAATAGGCAGATTTTTCAATTAAGCCATTTTTTTCCACTTTTAGTCTTCAATGGAGCCCAGGTGCCAATTGTTTGCTGCTTTATTTCTGCCTTCCCTTTCCTGCCTACAGCTTAACCCCTTTCTCTCCTTCCTATTTCGGGGGTGTCATTGCTCAAATCCACTCCTAAGGCTGGTGTCTGATAAACAATTACCAAACAGCTTGGTAATGGTCTGTATTAAGTATTAGTGGCAATAAACAAGGCAGTATGCAGACCTTTCATGGGTGAATTTAGCAACAGAAAGTCAAATATTAACTAGTCATCTTCCCTTTGAAGCCCTCTTCATAGCATATTTATCCATGAAGTGAAAGCATTTGGGGTTTATTAAAAAAAAAAGCCACAAATCACCAAGAGCCAGTTTAGGCAGCCTCTTCTGATTTATTTCTGAAAGACTTACAAAGACATTGTAACTTTTTTTTTTTGCTTTTAAATCCCTCCTCACCTCATCACTTACTGGGGAGGCAGCAAGTTTCAGCACATCTGCCATCCTGCGCTCGTGGAGAGCAACCTCTCCAACTGTCCCAGCTTCTGGAAGGCACAGAGAGAGGTTTTACACAGAGCAGGGATTAAGTTAGGCTCAGGCTGGGGCTTGGCTCAGTCACAGTGTCACTGCTCGAGGTATTAAACCCTCCCACAGATCAGATTGATCCTGGTTGTCATGTAGCCACTGTGCTGCTGTCAAACACGCTCTGCTGCGGCTTTCCCTGACATCCTGAGCAAGTGCTTGGGGTTCTGCCTTATGTATTAAACATCAAACAGGGCGAGCAGATAAACCCCTCAGCTCTCCTCCCCGTGTTGCTCTGCATCATTGTGAGCAGAGAAAGGGGAGAGATGGGCCAGGTTTAAAGCTGTGTGTCAGAGTTGCAATGCAGTGAGGAGCACCCGATTTGCATCCCCTGCAGCTGTTCAGGCATCACACCCGGTGGGGAGTGAGGGCAGGGAAAGGGAGGAGAAAGGGCAGGTCATGAGAACGCAGCAGAACCACCAAGAATGGAGAATGCAAGGATAAATCTAGAACTATACTCTTCAAGAGCTGAAAGAGCACATTTTTAAGAACAACACTTCCAACCTGAGATGAGGGACTTGTGCTCTTTCCAGACCCTCCTGGCACCAAAATCCATTAAACCCACCTGTGGAGAGAGGATGGATGGGATGCTCCTTTCACCCTTGTAGAGGTTCTTCTCCAGCACCACCACCCCCCAAAGCTCTTCCTGTACCTCTCAGGGCTGAGCCTCATGTGGCAACCTCCCTCTTGTGTTGTCTTTTGTTTTGGGTTTTTTTTCCCTAAAAGCAAAGAAAAAATTCAATATCAAAATTTTAAAAAGAGTCCCAAAGATACAGGGAATGCGAACATAAATAACCAAATAAAACAACACCAAGCTACTAAGAGACACCATACTCCAGAGTAAAGTGATGTGGTGTGTGGGAAGAGATACTGAGGTACAAAGCTAAAACTATTTAGGAGGGTTTATGCACACTTTTCCCAACCAAAGAAGATTTGGAAATAAAGATTTAGTGATTTATCATATCCTAGTTCACTCCTCCCTTCCAAAAGCAATAGGCAGAACCAGCAGAGCATGTCTCTGAACTGCTGTTCTCTAAAAGGCATCACCCATAAACCCAGAACAGCTTCACCCTTGGCAAACACAGCCCCCTTGGGGCCTTCTGAAGAGCTGGGATTTAGGAGAAGGCCTTGTAGGGAAACAGTTTCAAATATCAGAGGATTTAAAAATGAATAATGTTGTGAAAGCTGATTGGAGCTGGGAGAAACTGAAGAGCAGGTGCCTCAGCAGAGGGTCTTTGGCCAGGGAAGCCAGATAACCCTCAAAATCCTTTAATGGAGGGTCTGGGAGTGAAGCCCAGCAGCAGATCCTGGCAACATGATCTCCTGCCCCAGAGAGCCCAGGATCCCATGCCTTGCAGGCAGGATCTGAATGGCACCACAACACCTGCCTTGGGCCAAACCTACTCTTTATTTTTCATGAACCACACAGGAACATGGTGTATTATTTATGATCACTGCTCTCTAGCTGGGCTTGGGTGAAATCAGCCCTGGATCCCAGAACTGAAGGAGGGACCATGTATAGACAGTTCCATCTTCAAGGCACAGCTCCAATATCAGGCTTAAAACCTGGCATCCATATGGACTTGGCAGGGATTATTAAATCAAGTGAAAGAACATTTCAGGGTTTTCTTCAGTTGATCGTTTTGGAACTTATTTGGAACAAGTTTGCTCCCCAAGAGAGATTTCAATTCTACCCATGCACACAGAGAAGAAATTAATACAGTGTTAAGACAGCTCAGCACTGAGAGCAGCATGCACAGGCTGAGCAGAAAGTTATGTGAGACCCAGAACTAGGTATTTGCAATTTTTCAAGGGCAAAGTTGTGAAGTTTCCAATGACAACAACAATCTACCCCCTTGAAAGTTGGCCCAGCAGACACTTGTCCCCCTGTGCCATCAAGGAACACACTCACACTGGGTCCTCCCTGGGAGCTCCAAGTGACAGGAATTGTTTCTCCTTAAAGGAATACTACAAAGATTGAATAATAAAATGAAAAAACCCCCAAACTGTGACTCTGGAATCCTAAAAGCAAGGTATATGCAGGTGAGACTTGCCCTCTAGCTCTGCTTTCCATGCAGGTTTCAGGCTGGCTTTGCCCTCAGTATCCTGGCTGGCTCCAGCTGTAGTGATTCATTACAGGGTGTCACAGCTGAGCTTCTGTTGCACTGGTGAGGTTTATTTACCCACCATAACCAAACTGTGCAATCATGGACTTTGGAGCCATCAGTAAAATGGTTCATAAAATATTAAGGACCATATTTCCCCATGACATTGATGGGAGAGCTGTGGGAATTGAACTGAGACTGGGGTATAACAAACCCAGGGTAAGTTTAGATCATTGTTTCCAGGCAAAAAGGGGGTGCATAATATCTTTGGATCTTCAGAGTCCCGTGTATTTTGGAAATAGGCTGACATATGTAGCCTTTCTGAAGCCTCTGATTCCAAATCCATGTGTGGATGTAATTTAATGCACAGTGCTTTATGCAATTATACCTACAGATGCCTAAGTGAGAATTTAAATTAGCATTAACTTGATAGCTTTTGCTGAGGGCAGACAAATGCAAACAGGCAGATTTCCCCGTAAAGCTCTGCCGGTCCCCAGCAGTTCCTGAGGCACTGCTCCAAATGTAAACCCTGGGGGGATCTTTGGAGCCATGAGGCCCTGCCCAGAAAGAGCCCCCTCCTGCCCCAAAAGAGCCCCCCTGTCCAAGTGGATTCAGAAATGAGACCCCCCATCTCTGCAATGCAAACTGTCACCATTCGGGCAACAGGAGGAGTGATGCTCAAACATAGGAACCCCCCAGGTTCACATAAGGATAATTCTTACCCAGAAATTCTTACAAATTCATATATACCAGTCTGAGGACCTGGACATTATATGCAAGAAAACCAGTAAGGACAGAAATCTGCATGAAGATTGACCCATTGCCTCCAACAAATGCTGATTTTCTTCAGAGAGCTGTGAAACTGCAGAGTCATTTCAGTTGGTCTGTGCACAGGTTGTGTCTCAGGCACACTGCAATTACTGCAGGTGGTTTTTTCCTGCAATAACTGCACCCAGAAAACAGCCCAACCCCTCTTTTTCTGTCCAGAAGCACTAAGTAAGACAAATCATCAAGTAACACATAGATGAGAGCCAGTGTCTCACAGTTCTGCACTGAACCACATCTTAGAACTTGTCCTCAATGCTTTTTGCATGGTCAGCAGCCCAGACCCAAGGGGGCTAAAGGACTTGATAGGATGTCTCTTTTAAACACTGAGCTGTGCAAACACAACTTGTTGCAACTTCAAAGCCCCAAAAGGAACCTTTACTCTGACCTCAATAAACCACTGAACTTGTCAGTTGTGGGTTCCATTCTATTCACTGAAGAGCTGGACTTGATGATCCTTGTGGGTTCCTTCCAACTCTGAATATTCTGTGAAATAAGAATCAAGATAACCAAAGGGTATTTCTGATTCCTCCAAACCAAGTAAGTAGTGTTTTTGTCTGACCCTGGTGATTACAGAAGGCTGAAGTGCCAGAGGTTTGCTCCCTATCACTAATGAGTGTTAGGAGGGCTGGTTTCCTGATGAGCCAGAAGTGTTGGCAGCAAACACACAGCATAAAAATGATTCATAAGCAGCCTGATACCCTAATTTCATGAAAAGCCAAAGCAACAGGACACAAACAGCTGTAGCAGGGAAATTATCAGCTGGGGAGAACATCATTTGGTTGCTGCAGAAGCAGCAGCAGCCTTGGAGCCTTCCCTCCTGGAAGCAGGTGCAGGTCAAGCAAACAGATATGCAAGGGCACTGCATCTCTGGGGCATTTCCCTGCTGGGCAGAAAGCAAACTGACACCAAAGGCTTGCATGTCACCTGTTCAACAGCAGATTTCATTGTCCCACTTTGCTGCAAGGAAACATCTTCTCATGAGCTGACTCAGGCCACAGCTGCACATGTTGTTGTCTTGGTAATCTACTGCTTGGGAGCAGTTTCTCCTTTCAGTACCCCTCAGAATTGGCACTGGAAGGCTCATAGGTTTTTAAAACACCTGGGAAGCATTTCTGAACTCCTCATCTATCTGAGGAACAGCACATCTCAATGAGCACACACCACTGCTCCCATAAGCCAGAGGCTGCATTTCCTCCTTGGCACAGATCAGGTAAAAAGGAACAATTGCTTTGTATGAAAAGCAGGTTGTGGGGGACTTCTAAAGGAGTAAAATTAACACACAATCCTTGCTGCTGTATCCAGAGAGGGGACAGAGTGCATCCTCTCCTTTCCCAGGATCTTGTGTGGCATCCTCTGTAACTATAGGACACTCTGCAGTTTGGGTTGTATCTCCTGGACTCCTGTGGAGAGGCTGAAGCAGCAATAGTGCAGCTACGTGTCCTTCAGCAGGGCTCTCATCTCAAGGCAGGAAAGCTCACATCCCAAAATTCAAAACAGTAAATTTTCAAGCTCACTAAAATGTTTCAAGTTTCTTCATTTCCTCCCTGTAAAGGAATAATATGACCTTGAAGTGCTGCTTTGTAGTTGGGTTTTCTTTTTTTGTTGTTGGTTGAACAACAAAGGAACAGCTGTTGAGATTTTTTTTGTTGTTGTCTTTCATGGCAGGAATGTGTGTACTGAATATTTAGGGCATATTATCTGAAAATAAAAATACTGTTCCTAAAGCAGCTCCTGACCAGACACACGATACCTCTCACACATTGTGGTGTGACCAGGAGTGTGGGATGGTGCTGTCTGGGCACCAGGGAGGCAGATGCTTGTTGCAGGAAGGTGCTGCAGCATCAGCTGGGTGGGAAAGCCTCACTCAGGAGCACAGCAGAGACTCCATTTCCTTAGTCCTGACACTGGGGGACAGCACAAGTCACAGCTCACTTCAGTGCTCCACCAGCTCAGACTAGTTTTCCTGAATATTTCATTCCTTTCCCCACTTTCTCAGATAGAAAACATGAACAGCAAAATGGACTTGTACCTACTGCCCCTGATCCTGACTCAAACTAATGTTCTCAGTTTGCTCTGCCCTTCAGCCCATCCCACCCTCTCTGAGGTGACTTCCTCAAGGGCATATTCCTGTAGCAGGACAAAGGGAAGACCCTGAAGGCAGAGAAAGCCTCACACTGCTGTAGTTCAACTAAGGCAAATCAAAACTCTCCTCCAAGTCCAGGAGGGTTCATAACCAAGGTTTCAAAGCCCTGTGTTTTATTCCCATCTAGGAGGAGCTGCATGCCCACAAAACAACTCCTGGAAGCTCCTGCTGGTTTAAAAAGCAGACAACCATGTTCCCTTGTAATTACAATTAATTACAAAGAGATAATTTTCTAGGAGTTATGCTACATCCATGGGCAACAGCTCTCCCAAGTGCCAAGCCACGAAGCTCAGCTAAACCTTTGCTACCCAAATAGGAGGTCCCCTGGCCTCACCTCCGCATCCCAGACCTCTTCAACTCCAAACACAACTCACCCTCAGGAGCTGGACAAGAAACTTGGCCTGAAAGGCTCTTGACACCAGAGCATTGCTATTTTTGCTCATGTTTCTGCTGTTCTTCAGCAGCAATCAAAAGCAGCCACCACCCAACAGGCTGTAGTTGCAGCTACAAAATACGTGGACTCCACTGGAGGAAAGAACCAGCCAGAACTTGTCTAGAGAGGACATCTATATACTGATTTCTTATACAGCTTATGAATCAGGGCTGCAGAAAAAACATGGTCAAGAGACAATGATTTAGATTTTTTTTAATCTAAATTTATACTGTTAGAAATATAAAAAAGAAAAATTTCAAATAGCAACAGCACATGATATGCACTTTGGACAACCACAACTCTCAGGGTTCTTATCTGGAGTTGCCCAAAGCAAAGAGAAGCTGAGGATGGCTAGAAAACAGCCATCAGGTCCATGGAGCTCAGGCTCCAGGTAATTTTCCTGCACTGAGCAGCTGCTTATCAAAAGCTGGAAGAAATTCACTTTGAAACTTAGGTCTCAAGGAATTCAAGACAAATTGCTCTTCATTTCCCAAAAGTTTTCATGGCTATTTGAAAAATTAAAGCTTAAGTCACTTGGGAAAATAAGCCTTCCATTTTGTTTATCTTATAAATATCTGCAGCAGTTGGGGAGGATTTACACTCCAGTCAATACAGGCTTGAATAAAACCTCCTGCTATTCCCACTGTGCCAGACCAGGCCATAAGGGAACATAGGCCAGGATGGGGACCCAGTGAGGGCTACAAGAGCAAAAAGCTCTGCTTTGAGCTGCATTTTCCCCATTTTCTGTGTTCCATGTTGAGCTCCACCAGCTGTGCTGCATGCAAGCTGTGGGTGGCCTTGAAGGAAGGTGAAAGAAAGAAAGAATTGCTGATGGTCTCCCTGAGGCAGCACTGAGTGCTGCTCCTCTTCCACTTCACTAGTGCTGGAACTTCACACTGCACAGTCACAGCCCAAAGGACCTCACCCTGCAGTTATAAAAAACAAGAGGCCAGAACCCTGACAACTCATTTGGTTGTCTTTGTTCCAAGCATGAGAATAGGTTGAGAGCAGCTTTGAAGAGGAGGACTTGGGAGTGATAAGAAGCCCAACATTACCCAGAAACATGTGCTGGAAGTCCAGAAACCATCCCCATCCTGGGCTGCATCCAAAGCACCATGGATTGAGGAAGAGGATTCTTCCCTCTACTCTCATTAGACCCCACCTGCAGTGCTGCCTCCAGCATGGGAAGGATGTGGAATGTTGGAGCAAGTCTAGAAGAGGCCACAAAGATGTCCTGTAGGGACAGGCTGAGAGAGCTGAAGTCATTCAGCCTGGATAAGAGAAAGATCCAGGGAGATTTATAGCACCTTCCAGTACCTAAAGGGGCTACAAGAGAGCTAGAGAGGGACTTTTACAAGGAGAAGGGGAATGGCTTCAAACTGACAGGGAGCAGGTTTAGATGAGATATTCAAAAGAAATTCTTCACACTGAAGGGAGTGAGGCCCTGGCACAGGTTGCTCAGAGAAGCTGTGGCTGCCCCATCTCTGGAAGTGTCCCAGGCCAGGCTGGATGGGGCTCTGAGCAGCCTGGGGTAGTGGGAGGTGCCCCTGCCCACAACAGGGGAGTTGAAGCTTTATGATCTTTCAGGTCTCTTCCAACTAAAGCCTTCTATGATACCCTCAATTTCTATTTGACAGACACCACTAATAACAGCCAGAGTGGCATTCTGGAATTTTGAGGCATCAGATGAGGTTAACCCAGACTGAAGCCCGCAGGGCTTTGCTCTTCCCTTGCACAGGCCAGGGGCTGCAGCTGAGCACAGCACAGAGTTCAGCAGGGTGGTCCTTGCTCCTCTCCCAGCCTCTGTGTTTGCCCTGTGACTACAGTGCACAGCACCACCTTACAGAAAGACATTTTTACCTTTTTCCTTTCACCAAGATGGAAAGCCAAGGGTGTTTTGCTAGGTGAGGGAAGGAGTGTTTCACTGCTGGTTTGAGAAGCCCACAAGCCTCACATGACCTCCTGTGCACTGCCATGAGTTATCCAACCTGTCATCAGAGCTGGGGGCTGCAGCACAGGCCTGCCTCAGCCCCCAAGGAAAGGAGGCCTCACTTCTGAGCACGTGGCACAGAAAAGCTCAAAGATCCTTTGGGGAAGAAAAAAAAAGGGAAAAAGCTATAGATGTGCAAAACAGACACTACCTGTGAGCAACCTCAGAGCTCCCACTCCCCTTTCTCCTTCAGAAAAGCTCTCCTCAAAAGGTGAAAACGTCTTCCTATATTTATCTCACTTGCTGAGCAGAAAAATATGCCCCTGACCCAGTCTTATTTACCAAGAACATGCTATTGAGGGAGGTTTTTATCCAAACAGTGCTGAAAATAGGATGGATGAATAAAATGCTGACATAGCACCCCATTTGTGTCTGTAAAGGTTGAGTGTAATTTTCTATCTCCCCCTTTCTGCCTTTTGCAGAGCATTTGCTCTTTCTCCTCTGGCCTCAGCTTTCTAAATAAAGCTTTTTATTGACTCTACACCTTGTGTTCATTCCAGATGAGCCTCACTAAGGCAGAGATATTGGTCAGCAGTGCTTTTCCCCTGCTATTTTTTTTTCTCCCAGTTTTGACACATATCCTGTAAGTACAGGGTGTAAACCCAAGACTTGCTGCCTTACACAGTGCCAGAACCTCTGGTCTGATCCAAACAAACACAGACACCAAGAAATAGGTCCTGGCACTCTCCTGCTCAGTGCAACATTACACATCTGGAGATTAAAAACCAAGCCACGCTCTAAGGCTTACTGGGCCTACACTTCTGTACCTTATGCTGGAAAAAGCCATGAGTGCAATCCCTACCCATCCTCACCATGTGGCCATACAAGGGTAGGTTTTGTTTCTCCCCAGAGTGTCTGGGGAGGGACAATCAAGACCTGGCCAGAGTGGTAGAACCAGTGAACAGCTGAACAGGGGCTGTATATCCATCAGGAATTGCAGGCTCCAGGCATGCTGGGCTGAACTGATGTTTTAATGCAAATATTGATCATAACCCACCCAAACAATTACATAACTGAGTGACAGAGGCCAGCTTTGGTATGGCTTTGTCCTACAGGCTGATGCCCTGGAAACACAACTGCCTGACTTAGCTTCACTTCCCTACTTGATGAGCCTTTTGTGTGCCAGCCAGGACACTCCTTGTGGTTCAGAGCACACAAAACAGGTGGGTTTGCATCTTCATCATCATCCCTTTCCATCCTGTATGGGGTTTGGTAGATGTGGTCAGGAAATTCCTTTGGCATTCATGGAGGAACACACTCATCCAAGGAATCTGAGCTCTTCTCCCTCCATGTCCTTTAAATGCCCCAGCAAAGGACAAGGTCTCTGTGCCAGTAAACCCAGCAACA
>JAWWLZ010000118.1:5526931-5538182 GCA_035041345.1 Poliocrania exsul | reverse complement strand
ACCCTCCCTCCCAAGGGCACCCCATGTCTTGGTACTGAAAGCAAAGCCAAAGCAGCTGTGCCCAGCTGTGAACTCACTTGCACCTCTCCAAGGCCAGGGATCCCAGTTATCCCAGTCCAGGGGTGCTGGGAGCAACCTCCCCCTCTCTTCCAGGATGAAGGTGCCTGGGATGAGTGCCAGACCACCACAGTCTCCCACCCCAGCTGCTGCCATGGGCACACAGCCCTGGCAGCCTTTCCACATGGCAAACCTGGATTCAGCAGTGCCTGCGGCCAGGCTGGAGGACAGATCTCAAAATAATGAATGAAAATGAGAAGGAGGCAGTGAAAGACTATAAGATTATGTCATTGAACAGACTGGAGACTTGGTGGAAACCCCACCAGACAGTAAATAGAGTCTGACCACTCTGATCCTATACCTGTGTGTGCACCTTCAAAAGACCTGGAGACAGAAAATTAAGAGGAGGAAGGAGGTGTCCCTCATCTCACAGGCAACTTCTTTCTCTGAGTTATTATTTTAGCACTGACAGAATCCTGCACCTGCTGAAGCAAACGCAATCCTGCCTCTGCCAAGCAAAGACTTGCAGGGATCTGCTGAAAAGGTAATTTCCTTCTCTGCTCCCCTTGACCAAAGAGTTGTCACAAGAAAAAGCCTCCACTCCCCCTAGTAAAATACTACAAACTTTCCCATGCCTGGTGCATACAAATTCCTCCTTGTTACCATGGTGAAAGGAGTAGTGACTCTCCCAGCCAGACCGGTATCATGAACTTCCCCTCTTCCCCTGTGCACACACTGTTTAGAAAGCAAAATGGTCAGCAAGACATGCTCAGAGAGAAAAGCCCCCTGTTACTGGCACAGTTGCTCCATCTGTCACCCTCTCAAAGGCCAGGGCAGTCCTGGGGCTGAGCAGCACATGCAGCTGTTTCAGGCACTACTAGAGGCAGATTGGGCTCCTATTACTATGGGGCAATGGCTGTATATCCTACTGAGCTCCAGAGGGCCCTGCCAGGCTGAGTGGTGATGCCTGCTGGGAATGAGATCAGTGCCCACACCCCTCCCAGGAACGCCCATTTTCAAAGCAGCCACTGTCGAAACAGACTGATTGTTTGGGGGGAGGGGAAAGTTTAGAAACAGCAGAGCAATTTTCCAAGCATGAGCAGCTGAAGTTTCTTGATATGCAGAATTCCTTTTTTGCCCTTATTAGAAAGTTTTTCTCTTTTCCACCTCAGTCACACCGTGACACAGTGGCTGGTCATGCCAGACCTGCCCCTGTGCAGTCCCTGGGATGGTCCAGGACCTTCTTTGAAGAAGAAATACATAATTCTGCAATTTTAGACCTGTAGGTTGGAGCCTGTTGGCTTAAACTTCTTCCCACTTTGGCTTCTGGCCTTCTCACTGAGGGCACAATGAGGGCATGAAACCAGGTGTTTCAGCACTGAAGGCAACAGGGCTCTGTCAGTGCCTAATAACAGACCCACAATTAAATACCTTGCTTAAGCCACAGAGCACCTGCAGCTCCGTGGTGCTTGCAGTGGGATCCATTCTCTCTAATTTAGCTGTCTGGGAATGAGGTGAACCATCCAGGATAACTCTGTGGTCCCCAGGAGACACTGGAGTCTCCTGAGGGCAATTCCTCCCTCCTGAGCCAAACACTCCAGCCCAGAGGGCTGCCTGCTCAAGCTGCCCTGGTGTAACCTGCCGTGTGTGCTGCAGGTCCCACCCTGGCTGCTCCTCTGTCTGCCTGCACTGCGTCATGGCCCTGTGGAAGGTTATACATCAAACAAGCTTCCATATTAACCCTCGGATGAACTTCATGTCCAGCAAAATCCAAAGGCAATGCCAATTCCAGACCAGTCCAAAGGAGCGGGAAGCACTTAAACACAAAAAAGCAATAAATTATTTATTAAAGACCAGCATGGGGATTGAGGACAGAATTATATGCCTGAGACAGACTCATGTTATAGAGGTGGTTTCAGGTTGTTAAGCTGCAGGGAACAATTAAGGAAAAGTCCCTAAGGGGCAAAACAATGAAATCACAGTGCCATAGGAATCAAAGGACTCAGTGCATGCAAGAACAGTAAAAGCAGCTTCACTCAAGCTATAGGTAACACAAAATAAGCAAATACTTCTCCAATTCTCTTCTTACACAGCCTTGCTCCAGCTCATACTAATAGTATTCTGAATTTCTTCTCTAGAAGAACTCAAATGAGCCTGACTAGAGAATCAGAAACAGCTTATTACACATTTATTCTTTGCTTGTTACAGTAGCCTTGCTGAGCTATCAATCCAGTCAGTTATGCAAGAGTTGGGTGCCCATTAGATGCTTTTACTCTGTTAACATGTTGAACTTTGTTTTCTCATTAATAAGTGTGTTGGAACAAAATGGACAATATATACAAAGATTATTATGACTTGTATAATGAAACACATGCTAGGCCATAACTCAGGGAGCAACTAAAAGTCATTTGCCTATTAAAAGAAAATTGTGCTTCAGTCCATTCCATCAAGGCAGTGCATGTGGGAGAGGAAAAGAAGGTGGGAGCAGGACAAAGAAACAAGTGAAGGTGCAAGGGGATGTTTAGAGCACAGCTGTGTAGGTTGGCATCATCTCTTGGCTTTTGCCAAGCAATATGAAGAGGATTGTTTAAGTGCAGGGGTGAAAAAACCCCCTCTAACCACCAACTAGCAAGACTCATGACTGTAAGTATATTAGTCATTTTTTCTAGTAAAGGATGAACAGAATGGAATGGGAAGGAATAGAATAAAATAGAAATATTTTGGTATTTGGGAGCAGTAGTCCCCAGGTGTTTGCAGACACAGTGCTGTGGCACTGTCCCAGCTTTGCTCTCCTCTCCTAAGCTTTGCCAAGGTGGGCTAACCCGCTGGGCATAAGACATTTCCACTCATGTCCTAGTTTTCTTCTCTGCTACCTGCAAAAGATGGGAATCAAGGCAGTGCTCTCAGCCCTGCATGCCCAGCTGAGTCCTCAGACAGTTGATAAGGACCAAGCCAGGGCCAAAACTCTGCCAATGCTAATGAAAAAGGTGGCAAACACCCTTACCCTGCGCAGATCGGGTCATTTCCAAGATGTGGCAGCCTGATACCTTTTCAACATGAAGCAAAAGTACTCATGATGCAGCAATTTCCCTTGTGTGCAGCAGGGTTTTTTTTCTCCCATACACCTTGATTTTGTGTTTGAGGATGCTGTTTGTTGCTTAGCTACTGGATGCTGCCACAGCTGAAAAGCACTGCTGGAAGAGTTGACAAGAAGGAATTGATTCTTTGGGGGGAGGAGAGGGGAAAGGAATTATCTCCTGGAGGCACTGCTGCTACAAAGTAGTGCTGGGAAAGATGGGGAGACATCAATGAAGGATATTACATGCACTCCACTGCTCTAGATTTGGTTAAAAAAGAATTGTAAAAAATCTTGGGAATGTGAAAAAAATAATGAAAAGGAACAATAAATAAGAGCTCAAAACCATGGCCAGAACCTGAACATCCTTCTCATGAAATGAACCCTGTTGGAGTAAGAGGAGCTCCTGCCCTTGGTGGTCCCCACCCATTGCCATTAATGGTGCTGCACCAGCTCTGTATCTGGAGGCAAATTTGCTGCTGTGCAATTTGCACTTCTTTCCATATTAATGAAGTAATTGGGAGTTGGAATTATTTTTATTGCTAATTACATTGGTTTTATGCACTTCTGGCTTGCTTCAATAAGCATTTAAGAAGAGGGAATTTTAACAGAACATTAAGTAATACAGAGAATTAAACAAACAGCTCAGAGTGATGGAAGAGGTTTTAGCTACAGTTTTGAATGGAATTACACTGGGTTGCTGGATGAGATCTCCTGTGTGTGCAGAGGAAAGGAAGTCTGTCACCACATGTAAAGCACCATCTTCCACCAGGAATGCTGACCCCTGGCATCACACACAGTCTAATCACAGGCAGCACTTGGGCTATGCAAGATATGACACAGAGGTTGTGGGGAGCAATGCCAGAGGCAGGGCTCAGTGATGTGCTTGCTGCCGTGGCCAGGAAGTGAGGATGTGTTTGAAAATCTGCTAAAACACGAGTCTCAGTCCCTGCCTGCTTCCACTCTTGCCTGTAGACCAGGTTGCTCCCTCCTGTCTCTCACAGCATAGGCAGAGTGGGAAACTAAAGAGACTGAACTTCTTCAGGCTCTCAGTGTTTCTCAAAACCAAAGCCAGAAAAGCTGTTCCTGTTTGGCAAATGCTCTGTATGTGGCAAACACACACGCTGATACCTCCTGAATAGTAGCTTTGTTTCCCAAGCTCACATAACTTTTTAATTCAACTGGCATCAGGATGTGCAAAACTTCATTCACGGTGTTAAAAATTCATTGTTTTCAAACAGCACCAAAAACTTCAGCTTTTTCTGTATTTATTTACTCTATTGGATGAATTGCCTAATGAGAAATATCCAATGTCTTTTCAATGGTTAACACACATCTGCCCAGACAGAAAAGCACTATCAGAGCCCCCCAGCTCCTTCTGCACACGCAGTTTTGTGTCCCTGAGCTGGTTCAGGAAAGGCTGAGGTCTGCACTACACATGGGCTGCCATGGGAATGGCCACATGCCTTTGGATCTGGAGCTGCATCCCAATACTCTAATTTCTAAGTCTCCAGGTCTGTGGATGTTCCATTTTCATTTTTCCCACCATCTGCCCCCTCCACCCTGAGCTTCAAGTCTGCATTTACTGTCCAGTGCCAGAATTGACATGACAGAAGCTTTCCTCTGGCTCTTGTGGGCATATGTTCACCCTTCATTTAACCCCTACCCACCCTTATATCCCCAGGGGAGGATCCTGCTCTTGCTGAGCATGGGCAGGATTAGCTCAGTGCTAGGTCTGTGTATCCAGACAGAGGTGTGGTCACTTGTTTTCTGGGCACAGATGCCCCTTGGTGTGTGAATGGCCAGATGCAGGAAAACCTTTTCATTGGTCTCAGGGGGATTTGCCCATAGGTGATGCTTCTGCCTCTGTAATCAGAAGACATTTTGCATAAACAACAGCACCAAACAGAGCCCAGGTGATGTCATGGGACTGGTTCCCACTGCCTTTAGTGTGACTGGGACAGTCCTTCAGTGACCCTGAAATCCTATATCCCATTGACTGACTGATAATTGCAGGGGAGAGTCAATGACAGGTTTTATTAATGCTTAATTAAGAGAGATAGAAGACAACTTCCCTTGGCTAATTTGCTCTCCTGGACCTGGTCACACTCTCTATTTCCAAGTGAGTGAGACTTAGAAAGGCAAAGTTCGTGTCTTGAGCATTGCAAGTGGCTCCCTTTGCCTGGGGAAGTGAGCCCAAGCCCAGCTGGGCCTGCAGGCTGCCTCTCCAAGGGATTCTGTCCTTACAAGAAGATAAGGCAGCTGGTGCTCTGCCAGAGCACATTTATTACACAGAATAAAGCTGAAGCAGCAGCTCTGCCTGGCCCACTGCCCAAACCACTCCAGAGCTGGCGGGTTGGACTGGCAGGATCTGTCTGAATAGCACCAAAACTTGAGCTGCTGCTCATGGCTGCTTTGCCCTCTTGCTCCCATGAGGAGCTGCAAGGCAAGGCAAAATGAGACAAAGCATCTTTAAATGGTCAGGAGAAGCAAAAATGACTGCAGCCTGCTCCAAAACTGCACCTCCTTCTCATCACTGCCCACATCATTTCCTCTGCAGCTGATACACAGGGATGGGACATTTACTTGCTGTTGTAGCCTCAGAATGTCCTCTGTTAGAGCTGAGAATTGAAGAAATTTAAAAAAAAAGAAAAGGGGAAAAAATAGGAATAGTCTTGTATCTCTTGGGCTGGCTGACAGGGCAGTGACTTTGAGAACTGACCTTCAAAGCTGAGATTCTCTCCTTGTGCTCAGGCTGCCTGTCACCAGTTTTGGCTTAGAGCACAGCACAGTATCATAAAATCATTTAGGTTGGAAAAGACCTTCAAGATCATCAAGACCAAACATTAACCTGGCACCCCAAACCCACTACTAAACCTTGTCCCTAAGTACCACATCTACACATCCTTTAAACACCTCTGGAGAAAGTGATTCCACCACTTGCAGTGCTTGATAACCCTTTCAATGAAGAATTTTTCCTAATATCCACTCTAAACCTCCTCTGGCACAACTTGAGGGCATTTTCTCTTGTCCTATCCCTTATATGGCAGAAGAGACCAATCCCCAACTCCCTACAACCTCCTTTCAGGTAGTTGTAGGAGCCATAAGGTGCCCCCTGAGCCTCCTCTTCACCTCCAGCTCCCTCAGCCACTCCTCACAGGACTTATAAGTCGTTGTAGATTGATGGAGTCCAAAACCTGGCAGAAGCCTCCAGGCAGTGCTATAATGAATTTTATAGAAGCAAGAGTGCAAATGGCTGTATGCAGTCAATTTAAAAGAGAAAAGATAAACCAGAGACATTCCAAGGGAGGCTCAGCCAGCGGCACAGAGCCTGTGTGTGCCCCCACCACAGCAGCAAGCCCACCCCAGAACAAAGGCAGGCACACGCAGGGGGCCGAGTCCTCCTTCCAGAAACATCAGGCAGTGCAGGATATCAAGTCCTAAGAAAACACCGCGCTCCCCTCAAATCAGTTCCACATGTAGGGAAAGAAGCAGAGGGAAGATTATTTGCCACAGCTCCATTCCAAGGATTATGTAAGAGAAAAACAGTAATAAAGATGTCTAAGAGGGAACATTTGTTGCCACACTGCAGACAACTGCAACAACATCCAAACTCTTGAGTGCCAGGTGTGGCCACACCACTGATGGACCAGGCACAAAAGTATAGAGGGAGCCACTAATTACCTTGAGGAATGCCCTTCACCTTCCTGGAGAGCCATCGGAATGAGGGAGGTTATTTTATTAAAAGAAAAACCTGCAAATGAAAACCAAACTGAAAAATATCATAAAAATTCCTGCTGAATCTGAAGATACCAGTGAACACCTTCCCAGTCCCTCACCCAGTGCTTGATTTGCCAGTGTAAGCAAAGCCCCTGCAGATGGGTCAGGGAACAGTGAGCTGCTCTGTGGGGGATTCCAGAGGGCTGGTGATTCTGCATCAACACAAGCTCTGTTCTCATCCCTGCCTGCTCACCACTGTCTGGGGCATGAGGCTCGAGCAAGGCTGAGACCCCAGATTAGCCATGGTGTCTGGTGGAGCTGCTGCTGGTGTGGTTGTTTCAAGGGTGACTGGCAAGAACTGAACTGCTGGGGAAGGGAACACAGCGAAGCCAAAGGGCCAAGAGGTATTTACTTCAGCACACACCAGTCTGGCCTGACAGGGGCTCCAGGGAGAAGCCAACCTAACTCTCTCCCAGGAGAAATTGTCACTGAGGAGAACCCACCTTCTTATCTTTCTGTGGCCCTGCTGTGAACCTTGGTCCAACAACCTATGCAAAGCAAAGTAAGTACCTACAGTGAGTACCTACAAGTTGCCCTCGTGGGAGGCTGGAGCCACCCCACCCCTGCTCTGCTGCAACAGGGTCTCCAAGCAAATCCACCACAACTGTTGTGTGACCCACACAGGAGAAGGAAGGTAGTGGGTATCAGCTGTTCTGGGGCAGGATATACTCCTACTTGTACCAGCTCCTGGCATCCCAAGAAGGACTTTGTCTCAGGGATAACGGCCACCACTGAGATGCTCCTGATGGCACATTGCCAAGGGACAGCCTTGTCAATATTCTTTCACTGAGAATACCTCATCCTCTCCTCTTAAAGCTGCAGAGCACTTTATAAACAGAAGTTAGATTTCAGAAGCCCCCAAATGCAAACAAGAATTATTAAGTCAGTTTCCAAAGCCCTTATTCCTGTCAGTTGACCAATTTTTCATATATTTGATCACATCAGTTATGCTTCATTAGTGAGACTCCAAACATGCACTGCAAAAACAGTAGAAAAAATGAATTAGATTCTGTTGCTGCCTTTGAAGGGTCTGTGTCATCCATTACTGTGTTATGGGTAAAAACTTTCTCTGCCATGACTCTCCTGTAATTTGAAGCCAGTGATTTCATTTTCATTCTGAATCATCCATCCACAAGACATTTTTCTGTTAGTTTCCAGCTAAGGTTGTACTAAACCAGAGGTAAAATGAAAAATCTCTCCTATCTGAACCAAGGCATATTTTACTCACGCACAAAGGGTTGAAACAACCGTGTGGTCATGGAGAGTTGGGAGCTCCCACCAGCAAGAGCAGGGCAGAAAGCACCGGTCCATGTGCCCCTTCCAGGCTCAGGAGGATCCTCATGGCATGGCTGTAACAACAGATTAGCAGATATGAATTCACAATTCAACAGACATTCAGCTGGAGGCCAAACTAGAAGAGAATAACTTGAAATAAAAAGTTTCAAGTCAACTCCAAGTGAAGGGAAGAGTAGGGGAAGAGGGCAGAGGAAGATGGGGGGTTAGGAAAACAAAAGTAAAAAAAGGTTGGTTGAACAAAATAATTTGTTTGAACCAAAATGAAATAGCTTCATTGTAACTTTTTAAAAAGAAATTCAATCTAGGTTAATCTCTAAAGAAAATACTGCTTCAACATGAAAAGTTGCAAAAGTTCTGCCTTTAAAATGTCTAAATGAGCTTTTCATATTGTCCAAGAGTTTTTCCTCTCCCTTTAAAACAGCTGCAAGACTTTGATGTGAATTTCTGACTGGTATCAGCCCACTCCAAAAGACTTTTTATGCAAAAAAGTAAAGACAATCATTCCAGTTTGATCTTTTTTTCCTGCCCTGCTCCAGCATGTCCCAATCACAGTGCTACCATCCTGCAGGAGGAGTTTTCCCACTCCAAGCTACCAGCAGGAACTGTATGATATCCATTTCCCACACTCCCTGTCTGCCTGACACATCCAGGCAGGGGCTGGGCAGGACCCACCAGCAGGACACCTTATTCTTCTTTTCCCTCAGGCATTATAATATTTAGTAAGATTAACACTTTTTGAGTGATTAGCATGCTAAAAAAGGAGGGCAGTTGTTATTGTAGCATTCACAAGGGTACAAAGAAATCCAGCTATTGGGTAGATCCAAACACAGCTGCTGGGAAACAAACCCTTTTCAGATATGTCTTTCTTTGTCTCTACCTGTTTACTGAGAAGGGCTCAAACACAACAAAACAGGTGTAATGATCCTTTTGCTTTCCTCCTACACTTTCAGTTATTGTTCTCCTACTGTTGCCTAAATAACAGCTTCTAGTTATGCACACAGAAGCACAACATCACTGTTAATTATGGACATTGTATTGAAGTGGGAAACAATAAAAAAGTTAAAGCCCAGCCCTACTTACTTCAGTCACCTCAATGCTGTGCAAGTGTTATGGTTTATACCCAAGAATATTAGGTTTTGCCAATACTCTTGAAAGGAAATACACAGAAAATATTCTACAAGCTGCAAGTTCCCAGAATGGCATTTCACCCTTAGAGAGACGTGGTGTTCAGCAATAAAAGGAGGATACATTTGGAGCAGACCACAAACCAAGCCCTTCAGTGAGGGAGCTGCAGCTCAGGACTTAACTGAGGCCATAATGACTTGGGTTGGAGGGGATGTCAAAGATCACCCAGTTCCAAATCCCTGCCAGGGACACCTCCCACTATCCCAGGTTGCTCACAGCTCCATCCAGCCTGGCCTTGGCCACTTCCAGGGATGGGTGTGTTTGGCTGAGCTGGCAAAATGCCAACTGCCCAACACAGAGAGAGAATCCATCCCCCCCCAACCAAGGGAAGAGGAGAGAGAAAAAAAACCCCAAACAACAAACTTCTTATATTATACAAAAGAGGGACAATTAGAAACAGAATATGGTATAATATATACATATATATAGATATACACAAATGTGAGAAAAAAACAAACCAACAACTACCAAGTCACCCAGCCAAATAATAGAGATTCCAACCACCCAAACCCCACAAAACCCCACAAAAACTCTTCAAGAGAAAAATCCCAGCAAGAGAGGAGAAAAATTAACAAGAAAATGTTCCCCTCCCTGATAACACAGCGGGGATGGCGGCAAGGCCTGATCTCGGCAGGGCAGGGGCAGGGCGGCCTCACGGGGCTGAGGTGAAGACAAAAAGAGGCAGAAGCTCCACCTCCCTCTCTGTTTATACTTCTTGATGATGTCAGATTATATGAAATATCTCTTGGGTTGCTTAAGTCAGCGGATGTTTCTCCCTTCTGATCTATGTCACATCCTCTGGTCCTGCTGAATTGAGGCCTAGCTAAGGCCTGGCTGAAACTAAAGCCAAAACTACCACAATGGGGCATCCACAGCTACCCTGAGCCACCCCAGTACCTCACCACCCTCACAGGGAAGAATTTCTTCCTGATATCTAATCTAAAACTACTCTGTGTCAGTTTGAAGCCATTCCCCCTTGTCTTCTCACTCCACGCCATTGAAAATTGTCCCTCTCCATCTTTCCTGTGGGCTCCCTTCAGGTACTGGAAGGACACAATTAGGTCTCTCTGAAACCTTTTCTTTTCCAGGCTGAACAATCCCAGTTCTCTCAGCCTTTCCCCACAGCACAGGCACTTTATCCCTCTAATGGACTTGGTGCCTCCTCTAGGCTCACTCCAACAACTCCACATCCTCCTTGTGCTGGGACCCCAGACCTGGAGGCAGCACTGCAGGTGGGGCCTCACCTGAGGGGACAGAGGGGCAGAATCTCCCCCTCCCCTGCTGCCCACTCTGCTCTGGATGGAGCACTTCAGGTGGGGCCTCACCTGAGGGAACAGAGGGGCAGAACCCCCTCCCTGCCCTGATGCCCACCCTGCTCTGGATGGAGCCCAGGACATGGTGGTTTCTGGGCTGTGAGTGCACATGGCTGGGTCATGTCCAGCCTCTCACCCCCAGCACCCCCAGTCCTTCTCAGCAGGGCTGCTCCCCACCTGTCCATCCCCAACCTGGATGGGCTGCTCCCCACCTGTCCATCCCCAGCCTGGATTGATGCTGGGCGTTGCTCCAACCCAGGTGCAGCACTAGCACTTGGTCTTGTTAACCCCCATGAGAGTCCAAGGGTTCCACTTCCCAAGCTTGCCCAGGTCCCTCTGGATGGCATTTGGCCAAGAGCACCACCCAGCTCAGTGTCACCTGCACACCCACTGAGTGTGAGGGATGCCCTGAGCCCAAGTGCCAGGTTTGGAGACAACACACCTGCCAACAGCTCAGTTCAGACACTGAGGAGGCTCAGGGGAGACCTCATCACTCTCTACAACTACCTGAAAGGATGTTGTAGCCAGGTGGGGATTGGTCTCT
>JAWWLZ010000118.1:5494626-5522345 GCA_035041345.1 Poliocrania exsul | reverse complement strand
GTTACTCGGGCCTCCCCCAGCTCTCCATTTCTTTTCTGCAGAGCACAGCTGGACTCTGCCGGCCCCGGACACCCGAGGACCCCCAGCACCTCCTGGGGACCGGCAGGGACCTCCCAGTGACTTAAAACGACCCCCCCCGAGACCTCTAGGTACCTCCAGGGTCCTACAGGAACCCCCAAGGACCCTCAACGCCCACAGGAGACCCCCAGGGACTCCCACCATCCCCCGGAACCCTCATGGGACACTCGTGGACCCCAAGGAACACCAGAGACGCCCCATAGCCCCAGGGATCTACAGGGTTTTCCTTTTTTCATGGACTCGGACTGCAGAGCCTCCTGTAGTTTTTGTTTTACAAATCCCGCAAAATAAAACGAGGCGCCGCAAAACCTTCTGGGTTCCACCGAAGCTTTCGAGACTCATCCATTTTTCATGTTCTTTTCCTCATATTTATTTTATTTTATATTTTATTTTAATTTTTTTATTCCGTTATTACCATTACAGGCCGTGCAGAGCGGCCACGCCCCCGCCCCGCTGGCCACGTCCCACCTCGCTGGCCGCGCCCACGCCCGCTGGCCACGCCCACGCCCCGCTGGCCGAGCGGTCAAGGCGCCCGCCTAGGGCGCAGCTCCCTCTCCCAAACGCTGGTTCGAATCCCGCCCTCGGCCGCCCCCTATGCATCGCCAGCGCCGCCTGGCGGACAAGGACGGGAACTGCAGCTCAGCCGAGCCACCCCCCCCCCCTTCCTTGCCGCCCGGGGCCCGAGCGGGGAAGGCGCTGGATCGACAGGGAACGGCGTTTTTTCTACAGCCGCGACTTCCATTCCCGCCGTCGGCTACCAGCAAAAATTCCTATTTTATTTTTTATTTTATGTTATTTCTGTTGGCTTCTTTATTAGACTTTTTATTCTTGATTTTTTTAAAAAATAGATTTTTTAATTTATTTTTGTTGTAATTATTTTAGTGGGGGTTTTTTTAAGTTTTTCTGTGTTTTTTTTTTTTATTTTCTTCCTTAAAGGCTGCGTGAGATGTTCCTTCTCAGTCCTCTGGTTCGAATCCCGCCCTCGACCGCCTCACACCCGCTCTTTCTGCGCTCGGTGTGGCCGACGGCGCGTTCCCCGGTTCCCTTCCCGGAGCGGGCGCGGCCCGAGGAACCCCCGGAAACGACCTCGCTGCGGTGCCGATCGCTGAGCAGCATGTGGAACTAGAGGCATTACAAACACTGCGCATGCGTGTTTCTGTCACTTCAAGTAGAGTTCTGGTCAGCGACCGCGCATGCGTGGTTTCCATGCCTGCAGTACCGCGTTCCACCCGCAGGTGTCACCCGCTAACACGGCGCACATGCAGTACCCGCGTTCACCACCAGGCGGCGGCAGCGGGGAGTCCAGCCCAGACGAGGGAGGCGATATCTGAGGCCTACGAATACTCTAGTTTAGTTTTAGTTTTTATTTTCTATACAATATATTTATATTTTACTTTTCTTGGGTTTTTTCTCTTAATTTTATTTTTTGTTGTAGTTTAAATTTTTTTCTTTCTAGTTCTCCTTTATTATTTTATATTCTGTGTTTTATTTTTCTTTTTCTTTTTTTCATTGTCATTCTTATTTTTTATGTTTTATTATATTTTTTCACTAGTGGAGTTTTCATCTGTTTTATATTTTGGAATTACTAAAAGTGGATCCAGTTCATATTTTGTCCCCACTGCTTTCCATCTATTTCCAAATTCTTAGAATTCCCCTTGAATGCGCCCTACATCTTCAAAAGAGAGACCAGATTCCAGCAGCAGCCAAAGCAATCCCATTGCTCTTCTCACCTGGTCTCCATGTTCCCCTGCCAAAGCTCCCACAAGCAGTGCCAGGACAAGAGGTGTCCACACCAGTCCAGACCAGTAGCACAGAGGGTTACAAGGAGAAAAGTACAAGGAGGAAGGAGGAGT
This sequence comes from Poliocrania exsul, assembly GCA_035041345.1. Lineage (NCBI taxonomy): Eukaryota > Metazoa > Chordata > Aves > Passeriformes > Thamnophilidae > Poliocrania > Poliocrania exsul. Next base: position 5,520,414 of record JAWWLZ010000118.1, on the reverse strand, counting down.
GAGGAGACGATGCAGAAAGGTACAGGGAAAAGGACAGGGAGATCCACAAAGAAATATGGTCACGGTGCAGGACAGACACAGAAAAAGGAGAGAAAGAAGGAAAGAAAAGTAAAGATGCAGAGAGGGACTGAGACATGGAGACAAAAAGTAGGACAGAGAACAGGGAAAGGGATTAAGAAACATTTATTAAATAAATACTGAATATAAGAGAAAAACAAAAATAAGAGCACAGTAGTGATAGGGAATGGGATGGGATGGGGAGCAGAAAGGACAAGAAAATGACACACAAGATACACAGAGAGAAAAAAAGAGATGGGAAGTTGGATATCAGGATGAAAGAAAAACAGGAACAAAACACAGTGTGGCTGAGGAATGTGTAAATACCCCCAGCTCGAGCAGAACCACCCACCATCACAGCTCAGCCTGGCACTCCTTAACTCTGCACCTGTTTCTTGGCAGGGCCACAAACCCCTGATGAAATGTGAGGGGGAAAGCTGAATGTGTTCTGTGCCCGAGGTTTGGTGCTGCTCAACCCTAATCCCAGCCTGTGCTGTCAGTTAATGCTCTAATCTCGAGCTTTTCTCAGGGAAATTTCATGTTTATCTGTGCTCTTCTTTGCCCCCATATCTCAGCATGCTCTAAATGCACATGATGAGAGACCAAATAAACTATAACCTCCTTGCTTTTCAGTAATTCCTAACAGCAAACACCTCACACTGGAGAGGACACAATAGCTTATTTTCACTAGTCCAATTTTCTTCAGGTTTTTCTATCATCTGTTTCCTGGCATTATGAGAAGTAAGAAGTGTTTTGCACACCTAAGGAATAAAATGTTCTAATTTTCAGAAGACACAATTGCACAAGAACAGACAGCAAAACTGTCTTGAGGCAGTTTGGGCACATATTTCCCTTTTTGCACTCTGAGCTTTCTTTTGTTTCCCTCCTGGGAATTCTTAATTTCTTTATACTCTGCCCCAGTCCTTCCCTCCTGTCAGTGTTGCAGTCTTATGGAAATAGTAGAATTTTCTTTAGCACTGAACATCAGCCTTCACAGCACCAAAGGTTGTTCAGCACCTGAGCTCTGCCTGCTGCTTCCACCAACTCTTCAGGCCAAGCGCAGCTCCCTCCTCTGCAAAGACTTTAGAGCGGGTCAAGCAGCACAAGAAGCAGTAGCATCAGAGTCATTTATACACAAAACTTTACTGTGTGAACCCTTTAAAAACACAAAAGTTCCCCCCAAACCCCACAGCACACAACAGCCCAAATTATAGTTCAGCATTGCAATGTATTATAATGTGCAACACTCCACATTTACAAACTGACATACAGACCCGCACCGGGGCTCTCAGCTCAAGGCCAAGTGACCCAACATTGCAGCGCTGGATGTCCAACACTCGTGCTGCCCATGGGATGGCTGCAGTCACCTGCCTGATGTTCCACCCCTCGGAACAGATCTGGGGATGGCTCCATGTTCCCCTAAGGCAGCAGCCCTGCCCGCCTCAGGTGTGTGCAGAGCCTCAGCCACGCCAGGGGCTGGCTGGGCTGAGTCCCCAGAACACACACAGCAAACCCCAACTGAGCTCTGCCCACGCAGGGCTGGCCCTCCTGGCTCGCCCGCCGAGTGACAGTGTCAGGACATGCTGGAACGTGTTCTTCAGTCCAACACATGCTGGGATGTTGGCAACAAACTATACAAAATAGTGTTCTTCTTCACATTACTGATGTATTTAATCCTCTGCTAATGTAAGTAGTACCTGGGATAGGTGCTGTACACTCCCTCTGCAAACCTACACTACTGCCTCACTCAAGTTCCTTACCAACCTCCTTCACCATTTTCTGCAAGGAGCCTGAACCAGCAGACTGACAGTTTTTAATCCTGAATTAGGTTCTCTACATTTTTTTCCCCTCCCTTGAAACCTTTTATTTTCATTTTCTCATCCAGTCCTCTAGTTCTGTCTAAAAAAATGCATATAAACAATAATACAGACAACAATACAACAAGTTCAGGTAAAGGCACTGAAATTGGCAGTGCTGATGTTACAATCTTCTTACAGATAACAGAAGCTACATAAGAACTCTCCTGGAATAGGAAGAGACCCACATAGACTTTTAATGCATTACTCTAAAACCAGCAAGAGATTCCTTCTTGTATATTAAATGTTAAAATCACATGCATAATTATAGAACACTTTATAGTTAAAAAAATATTTAAAAAACCAACCCTGACAGTTTACCTGCAACTGCTATAAAATTTCTATGAGATATATATATATATATATGTATATATATATAAACATGATGATTTTTTGCAATAAAAAAAATTAGAAAAGGATGCAATCATCCAGGTAATTATGAGTTAACTGATGCCCTGCATCGGACAGTCTTGTCAAACTCCTGCTGGCAAAACGGAGCTCATACCAGCCAGTTTACTGAAATACTTGTCTAGCACGCAGATTGAAAGCAAAATGACATTTAACTAAATGATGAGTGTAAGAAAATAGATTTTTGCACACTACAGCAGAGGCCTGTAAAAGGCCAAGGCGTAATATGCTGCAAAAGAGCCTGTGGTACAAGAAATGCAGCCTCCTGGGTGTTCCCCAAACATGCTGGTAGAATATTCTGTGTAACTGGCCATGTGCATGGTGTACATGGGTTTTGTAAGCAATGCTAGAAATGCCAGCATGTGTTTTACTAGGCATTATGGTTTAAGACACATTTTAGCTCCTAAGGAAGGCAGCAGCAAAGATGGTTTTAACAGTTACCAAGCAACAGAGATTAAAATGCCAAGTTGCTGGTTTTAAGATGGCGAGTCATTGCTGGTTTGGAAAATGGCCCCGTACGGGTCACTGTTAATGCGCCTGTAGACAAAGTGAAAGACCTGGGGCTGGGGCCGGCTGTGCAACTCGGCCTTAATTTTCTGAGGGAAGGTGTCCTCTGTCAGTTGTTGCCAGGTGTCATCAACAAAAAGAAACAGGCTGTATTCTTCTGGATTGTCCACTTTAAATTTTTCAGCACAAAGCTGACACACGTCTTCGGTAGTGATATACGGCCTCACCAGCAGGGTCTTGCCTGTGCATCCACTGTTCACCTCCTGGAACGCAACACGAAGGTAGTTCTGTAAGATGAGAAAACTGGCATCAGAAACTTAGAAAACCCCCTCCTTCTCTGCAAACTGAAAAGCCAGCCCCACGCAGTAAGCCTCTCCAAACACCCCCCTTGATGATTCCTGCACAGCATGGCCACCCTGTGCCCCGGGACTGCAGCAGGCCTGCAATGGGCACACCAGACACCCTCCTTCCCTTGGCACACCCTCCAACTCTGCAATCACATGGGAAATTCCAGTGGCTTTACTGGGACTCCTGACCACGAAACCAAGTGGTGTGAAGCCAAACAGGTTGGAGGCAGCACAGCTGAGAGCTGATGTGCCCCTGCTGGGCCAGCACCAGGGAAGAGAGGCCTCCTGCAGCATGTCAGCCAGCAGGGAAGGGAAAACGAGGGCCCAGGACACACGGGGGCTGAGCCACAGGCTGCTGGGTGCCAAACAGGCTGCACTCTAAGCCTGGCACAACCAAGCTTCACACGACACCATCTTTTTTTTCTTTAAAAAGGGCTTAGACAGATGCAGAATGAAGATCTACTCTGCAGCATTTGAGTAAATCCATATGATCTCAAGGCAAAAGCTGGATTTTTTTTCTCTGTAGAAAGCGACACATGCCCACAACTCTGATAAAAGGGATACATTCTAAATATGCCCTAGGAGAAAATGCAGTTCTACCCTTCAGAAAGCATTTAAAAAGTGAAATAAAGAGCAAGAAATGAGAGGGGGAACCCAAAAAAACTTTTGGACACATGAACAGAGCAGCCAGCTGTCATATGCAGTTTGTTTGTTTTAAAAGAAAAATTGGCTGCAATTAAAGGCTAAAAAGCAGTGAAATTAAAGGAGGCAGAAAAAAATCCACAGAGAAAGACCTGTTTATTGACTGAGCTGGTACCTATAGTTTGTAAGCTGAATAAATTAAGCATGCTAAACCATAGTGGTAAAAATTTATATTTCATAGTAAAAAGCTAGGACTGAGAAGAATGTTCATATGACTTAACTTCCAAAGAGCAGTCTTGTCTTTAATTAAGTAATTCCTCATAGCATGCAGACAAACACTGAAACTCTGCAACAGAACTGAAACAACTGGGACTGAATCTGACTGAACCCATTTTTGTTACCCAGCGTGAAGAAATCAACAAAAAAACCCATCCCTAGTTAAGGCACAACACACTACACTGTTTTTAAAGGCATGTGCTTTCAGATGGACAGGACTGCTTGAAGAAGAGGCTGAAGTTTGTAAAAATGCCTGTTATTCATACATCAAGTACTAAAATTATTTATGTAGTATCAGAAACTTGTATTTAATTATCATCAAAAACCACAATTTTTGCTTTTCCATCCTTTTGGAGAAGGAGGAGGGGCAGCCTCTCAGGGCCTAAAAGCTGATAAGGCTGTGAGGCTGCATCACAGAAATGCCATGAGCACATCCTGGCTCAATTTTGGAAAGGTGAGTTGAGCTCCAGTAGTATCACACGCTGGGGGGAGGAAAGGTGCTTCATTTCAGGACTGCAGAACTTGGAGGAAAGGCAGAAAACTGGCATTCAGAGCAGACAGAAAAATGCTTGAATTTGTGCCAAGCATAGCCTGGAAGTGCTGTGGCCTACTGATTGGAGGCTCTCCTTTGAAAGAGAATAGAAGGAGCAGCACTGGACACACTCAGCGACAGCTCTTCCCCCCCTCTTCCTGCATCCAGCTGTACACTGAGCTTGGAAGAAGTCCATTTGCAGAGAAAGAGAAGATGAAACAACATAGAAGATCCTGCTGAAAGAATCTTCTGTAATTTTGTCATCCAGCAGAAATAGGTGTTGGATTTTCCTCAGAAATGCAGTGCCTTGCCAGAAAGAACAAAGACTCAAGCTACTTGAATCTGACATCTAATGACAGGTAAGAAGAACACAGGATGGATCCCAGCATGATGGACTAGCTTTGTGCACTGGCCATGGTTTGGAATGTCTGCTGATCTGTTCTCTTCCTAACTGTAAGCAACTGAACACAACAGAGTACATCCTTTCTTCTCTATTCCAACATCCTTCTTGCTTCAGTCCTCAAACTGCTGCATCTGAATAGTCAGTCAACAGCACATAAAAGATGCAGGCCTGGTTTTAAAAGATGAAGTAATCCCACCTGTTTTGTTATTCTTCATTTGACGGTACTGTTCTACACTGAAAGAGCAGTACAAAATGCAGGGGAAGGAAAAAAAAACACAAACAAACATGAAGACATCAATATTACAGAACTCTACTAGTTGCTTATACTTTAGAACTGTAGGCAAACTTGTCTCCCACCTCTCCTTTTTGTTACTTGCTGGATGCCACCTCTGGCTGCCGGGGAGTCCTGCTGATTTAGACCACTGAACATCTGGATTTGATCTTTTTATCAGTAAAGCATACAAAGAAGCTGAATCTGAGACACAATTCAGCTTGTCCTCTCTCAGCAGGACTTAGAAGGGATAGTGAGAAAGCTCCATTATTTAGTGATTTCTTTACACCATCATAATCAAACTCTTTGATAAAGTGCAAGGATTTCAAAACAGAGGTAAATTGGCCAGACATAATCCCAGCACTGCTCCACTCCACCTGTGGCCTCGAGGAAATCACTATGAATCATATCGCTCAAATGAGAATTTCCAACAAGACAAACATCCCAGTGTGTATTTCAGCCCCAAGTTCTACCTGAAAGTCATCAACAGAAGGTACTGTCCTGTTAGTTGTCCTCCTCTTGTGCCACTGCCGGAGAGTGTCTCTGGCCTCTGAGCTCAGCAGCTGTGCAGCCTGTTCTTCCTGGAAATTCTTGATCAGGGAAAGGGCTCCATAAGCGCTGGTCAAGTAATACCCCCCTGTGAAGGACAGCAAGGCAGGAACTTCTCAGAGTGCTCACACTCAGCAGTATAGGCACTTTTTAATATATATAAATACACACACACATATTAAAGTCCTTGTACTTGATTGACAAAATAATTGTATGTAAAGGCAAACAGCTCACTGGCCTGCAAATCCTGGCAGGTGTGTTCTCAGTTGCTGAGGGACATGCAGTGGCTGCATGAGCTCCACATTACCAAGCAATGCTTCTCTCTGTGTCCACTACTGCTCAGGACAGCTAGCCACTTAAATTTGACTCCTGTTACTCCTTTACTCCTGAGTGTTTCTACAAAGGTTTCAAACAGTGGTTTGTTTTCTTCCCAAGCTTCAGATGTGGATGAAATAAACATAGCTGTTTAAACAAAGTAAAAGACAATCTACCACTGTTCAGCAACTTAAAAGCAACCCCCAGTAAAGCAAAAACTGCATGTGAGATTTGTACTCTGGAATCATTTCAAAGAGTTGTCTTTGTTTTTAAAAGCAAGACTGTTCTGTCACCTTCTTAGCGTTCCTCATAAAGTCCAACTAGTTCAGAAGATGATGTGTACAGTCCCACATGCTCCACCTTTATTACATGAGTGGAGAAGAAGTTAAAGCCATAACTGAGTTGTCAGCATACCAAAGAAGCTGCAGGTCACAAAGGAAAAGGAGTCTCAACAGGAGGTAATAGTTCTCAGCAAAAGGAGAAACTAAGGACATGCTGCCTGTCTTTTTTTTTCAAGGTAACTATTTGAGTGGGAGCATCCAATTAAGAGGCAGCACAGCCTGTTCAGGGAGACACTGAAAGATGCATTCCATGCCCACAGCAGTATTTTCTACATTACAGACAGAGTCCCCCCATAGCCTTTAGCTCTGCAACAAGATTAATACATAAAACACGTGCATGACCAATGAGACAAATTGGACAGTAAGTTACAGTTGGAATGCACAACCCCAAAGCACTGAACACTTTTTCCTGCACAGAATAGTTCAAAGACAGGACCAGCCAATGGTCAGACTTCTTTTGCTGCTTTAAAAACAGTATGACTTAATAGTCCAGTAAATGTTTCTGCCTTTGAAGCACGTTAATGATTCCCAGCTTCACATCTCCTGTATTTCCCATGTTAAGGTTCTTCAAAAATGCACTTGAGGATGCTCTGTACACAAAGCAAGGAACAGACTAGTTCCAAATTGGAGGAATCAGGGCACCAACTTTCTCAGGCATACCACCATGCAAGAGGATGCAACAATTTCAGCAAGCCAAGAGATGGCAGGAATAGGAAACATACACATACACCTAAATATACAGCTGAGCTTGCTCACAAGAACCTTTAAAATTCCTCATCAACCTGTAGATTCTGAGGCCTACCAGGGCCTTGTAGAAGGTGGTAAAAATGTCACCATGAAAACAGTAAGGAGGGAGATTTCCTTGCCTCTAACAAACTTTAACCATCATTCCAGACTGCCTTAGGAAACACAATTCCTGGGGCTTATAAAAATATTTCATGAGAATCAAACATTGGGAAAAAATAAAGATCATTAAACAGGGACAATATTCTCAGAATCACTTCCCCCAGAGAAGCAAAGAAGGGCCTCAGTTTTTACAGAGCACCTCTCCCAGGTCCCACCATGTGCCTCACAATTTAACTGATTGCTGCTGCCCTATACATACTGTTGGGAAGTTTTCAGGCACAGAAGGGTGATGGCATTCAGCACCTGCACAGTGCACCTTTGTGGCTAATTCACAGTGGGCTGGCAACAAACTATTCGCTCATGAGGCAGTGGACAGCAGGAGATTTCCAGGGCACTGGGGCCAGTGCTCTGCAAGCCAACCAGCTCTTCCCTTCTCTTAAGGTGGAAATGGCTGTGAGAGTCTCCTGTTACACTACTGACATCACTTACATTAGGCCTCCCTTCAAAAGGATTTCTACTCAAAGTGAACAGCAACAGTGCTAAGAGGAAGAACCACCCTCCACTAGTCTTGCACTCAGTTCTAATAAAAAATAAATAAACAGATTACCTTCTCCATGCAGCAAAGATGGATCCAGCAATTCCATCATGTACTCAATTTCAGTATCCAGCTCCAGCATATCACACTGGGCTAGCACATATGTCAGAACGGGCAAGAAGTCATCAGCTCCATACAGCCTCCCTGGGTTGAAGAGAACACAAACAATGAGACAAACCACACCCTTTTCCCAACTGGTGTGTTTGAAAGCAAAGCATTATTTTGTGCCTTCTCTCTCTCACCAGTACATTCCTATTGCTCTTGAGTCTCCTGTCCCCAGTGTGCAGCAAGGAGAACGTCACCTGACACTGGACAGGAGAGCAACACCAGCTTTGCCCTGTCCTGTCCAACAAGCACAGATCTGATGGTGCACACCTCAAGGCATGCAAGGGAAATACAGGAACTGGCCTTGGCACCAGCTCAGCTGGGGAACTCTCAAACGCTGCCATGCCCATCTGACCTGACCTCCACCTGGCACTTCTATCACTGCCTAAGAGAGGAAGAATAGGCATTTTTTTTAAACATCCAGGGATTACATCCACTTTTTGGAAGGATCCAGACACAAAGACCCGTTTCTGAGTCTGAATCCCACAGCAGAGAAGCCTGAATATAAAAGAGCAGTAAATTTGACAAGGAAACTCAGCTCATTTTCTTGACATAGAATAGTTAAAAACATGAATGAGCAAGACCTCCTGTACCTGAAGAGAGCCTACAAGAAATACAGAGAGAGACTATTTACCACAGCCTGGAGGGATAGGACATGAGGCAATGGCTTAAAACTGAAAGAGAGTAGGTTGAGATTAGGTATTAGGAAGAAGTTGTTCCCTGTGAGGGTGGGCAGGCCCTGGCACAGGCTACCCAGAGAAGCTGTGGCTGCCCCATCCCTGGAAGGGTCCAAGGCCAGGCTGGATGGAGCTGTGAACCAGCTGGTCTAGCAGAAGGTGCCCACAGCAGGCGAGTTGGAACTGGGTGAGCTTTAAGGTGCCCTGCAACTCAAACGATTCTGTAATTCACTGGTAATTCTCAAGTAGCCAGTGAGGCTTCCCTGGCAGTAGCAGCACACAGGGAACACACCAAGCCCAGGCTGCACCCAGGCCTGTCTGTGCTGCTGGCACCCTTACTGCCATTTAGAAATTCCTATGTGCCCAGATCTCTGGGTCTGGTCAAACAGTGTTCACTGCAGAACTGGTGTGAAACTGAAGTTACACCAGCTGAGGAAAACCCTGCAGGTAACACACCTGTCTCTGCCTGAGAGTGTGTGGCAAAGCAGATACTTCAACAGCTGCTGGCTCAGTGCCACGTTTTACAAACTTCAGGTGAGAAGAGAAGACAGCCCAATGAGCATTTGCCACATCCTAATCCAAGCCCCTCAGTGTAGCACTTCACCAGCAGCAGCCTCTCAATGTTTTTCTTCTGAATGTTGAAAATGCCTTACTCAATGTGGTAACACATCACAGAGAAAGGAGTTTAGAGAACTTCAGGCCTAGATTCCTATATCCATTTTTGAAATGAAGGATTTTGCACAGAAATAATAAGCTGGGCAGGAGCTCAGTCCCAAATCTCACAAAAGTACCTGTGAGCTTTCTCTATTCATCACAAATCTCAAAAGAAACTAGGTGTCTTAATCAGCACCACAATCAGCTGGATATTCAGTGCTCCCTTAGAAAGAAACCTGCCAGCCACCTGCAGCAGCTTATCCTCACTTGGGGAAAAAATCTCCCCCTACTACAGCATTGCTTCACCTCAGCTCGTGACCTGTGACAGCAGCACATGAGAAGATGTCAGAGTTGCATCTATAAATTCAGGCCACTCAGCACAGCATTTTAATTGTGCCGCTGACTGCTCAGCAGGTCTTAACTGGTGTGCAGTGCACTTCTGTATTTACATTTCAAAGGCACTTTTGGATTCTTGCTGCAGTTCAGAAATAGATGTCTTCTGTTCCAAAAGCATGTCAGTGTGTCCAAATGAGAACACTCAGAGGCACAGCAAGCCAAAAATACCAGGTTAGAGGCTGCTCTTCTCCACCCATTAACACAGAATCCTGTAGTTGTCATATTGCATACATGCTATTGAATTACTACAGCTAAATATAGGGTGTCATCACTATTACAATTTGCAGAAAAATACTAATTTAGAAGGAGTGTCAAATTCAAGGCTTACAGGACAGCCTTTCTGACAGCCAACTTGAACAGCCCACAGTTCTGCAAAGCTGCTCTTTTTTTTAGCTGCTTTTCACACTGAGTTTGTAAGATGTGCTACCAGATGCATTAGAGATAGCAGAAAAGAAGCAGAGAGGAAGAACCCCTCTCACAAGGGCGAGGAGATGCTGCAAGAGCTCCAGGAAGAGACCTGTCTGCAGAGTCGGGGGTCTGATTCCTCTAAAAGACAATGCCAGGTATGGAATATCAGTGAACTTCAACTACAAGAAACACAATACCTGAGTTATTCTCCATAACAGTGTAAATCAACTTGCACACTCTCAGCAGCAGCATGACTTTCTTTTCAGGTGAATACATCTTCTGCATAGTCAGGAACTTGACTTTAATCTTTTCAACATCCACAAAGTCTGGTGTTGGAACAAACACACCCAGTTCCTGAGGATTCCTTTGCCGCACCAACTGCAGGTTTTCCTTGAGCTGTTTCCAGGAACCATCTGTGGTATGAAACTCTTTCAACATTGCTTCAATGTGACCCTTCAATGGCTTCAGAATGCACTTGTGCATGGCCTTCTCCAGGACAACATCTGCAACGGGAAAACACAAGGCCAGCTGACTTCCTCCTCTATAGCAGAGCCAATATTAATATAACCATTCCCTAAAGAGAGGCTGTAGAGCAAAAACTACTGGCTAAGGCCTGCTGATTACACAAGCTGCGTTTCCAGATGTTGGTTAAAAAGAAAACAAGAGGCAGAGCAGAATCTGTATTCCATTGTCATTTATGGTAGCTGGTGAATACAAAAAAAACCCCACCCACAAAAAGGGACTACAGATGGTAAAAAACCAAAACCAAAACAAAACAAGAAAGCTGTGGCTCTGGTTAAGTTTTTCTTTTGTTGGTCAGAAGTCTCCAAGTTTTGTTTTACTTTGAGCTTAGCCTTTAACTCCCAAATTTAAAGTAAAACACAGTCAACATCATAAAAACATGATTTTTATCTGCTTTGGTATTAAAGCCCATCCTTTTTGCATAGTTTCCATTGGAAACTATAACTCAACCAAGGTTTCCTAAAACTTTGCCATGATTTTTATGAAGCTCAGCAGATTATGGGCTTTAAACTATAAATGAAAACCAAGCTGTGTTTTTCCAGCTTCAGATTTCATCATCCAGGCTTATATACAGCTTTGTCATCAAGTTGGAAGTTCTTTGGCTGGCACTAGTGTGCACATGACACAGTAACCACCAACTTAGGGGCTTTTTTTAAAATTCCTGTTCTACTCAAGTTCTGTTTTAACCCTCATTTCTCCAAGTTTGAAATATGAACTACATCAACAGAGAAAGCTCTTTACTAAACATTTTCTCTGCAAATCTTTACTTCCTAAGGTAATTCCTTTTCCCAGCATCCTGACAGCAACAACATCAGTGTCCATATGGCAACACGGCTTACATGAATGATCAGATTACATCAGTTACCTGTCCCATAGTGGGGAACATTCAGCTCTGAGGAGCACAGCCCAGAACAGGCAGGGGGGCAGAAGGACCAAGAGCAGAAAGGAGAGACTGTGTAACTGCCAGATCACACACTTATACACCCAGCAGTGCACATTCCTGCTAATAATGGTGACCCACTAAAGTCTCATTAAACTTCCTGCCCTTTCCAGGTTCTTTGCCTGTACTTCTGTCTTTCTCTTAGGCTGTAGTCTCTTTGTTTTCTCCCTGTCTCCCCTCCCTTTTTTTCAAAAATCACACACTATTTCTAAGGCTTTGGATTTACACACACCCACACTCTCCAAACAAGCATTACCTACTTCTGTTTTCTTGTTTTTCTTCATGACTTTATCTATATTATCCTTGTGTCCAGCCCTTTTCCCTTTTGGGTCTTCATTCCTGTCTTTCTCACACAAACACACTCTTGCCACACTCTTCCTCTCATGGTGCCTTGGCTTTCTGAGTCACATTCATTCCCTGTTTTACTGCTATGCAATCCCCAACTTGCAGCTCTACTGGGAGCTCCATCTCCCCCTGCCCCAGTTCTGCTGGGGCTTCTGGAACTTGTCCTGTGCCCTTCCCCTTTGGAGACCCTCCTGGAGGGACAAAGCTGGGTCTGTTTCATTCCCAGATGTTTTAAACACATCTGGGCTGTGCCTCATAACAGAGACTGTGAACCTGCCCAGGGGAGACAGTGTGACCAGCAGCATTTGCTGATTTTCTGTGTTTCCCTCTGGCCACCAGTGAAGGCATTATCAATCTGACATGTTCTGGGTGGCCTCTCACACAGGGTGAGGGCTGGATCCAGCTTCCCATCAGAGCATGGCCACTAATCAGACATTAGCAAGGGGCAACACTGCAAACAACTGATCCTTCCCTGCTGTACTTGGGAGAGGCACACGGTCACCACTGACAGGAGGGCTACAGAGCACTGCCAGGTAGGCAGACTCATCACCCTTCTGCACAGGGACAGAAACAACTTTCCACCAAGAAAAATGCACAAGTCTCACCCACGGTTTGTTGGCTAGCTAAAGGTCTGGAGGGCACACATAGCTCCTTGCTAGCTTCACTGATGATTTGTTTTTGTTGACAGTTCAGTTTGCTTCATTGCTACTGCCTGAGTTTTCAAATAGGAAAGACACCAACTGCTTCACCTGTAAGAGGAACACCTCTGCAGTTTGCCATTCCAACCACCTGGTCTCATTTATTAAAGCAGTTGGTGCTGCTAAACATTATGCAAAGTGAGAGAACTCTAACTCCATGAAATGTTAACTCCCACAGGTCTCCTTGGGAAGTTCTGCACGTGAATAGGAGCATCAGCCATCCTCCAACTCAGTAACCTGGGGTCATCACCACACTTGGTCCCAGGAGGCTCAGGACATTCTGAAGAGTTCAGCACACGTGCTCAGAGCCCTCAGTCTGCTCCCAAGGGAGCACCCAGCCTGGAAGGGAGATCAGAAAACTCACCATGTTTCTGCAACTGATCCTCTGCAGGGCTCAGGAACAGTGTGGAGGGAGCTCCAGTACCTACCCAGGGGCTACACAAACTGGAGTCTGCTGGGAGAGAAAACTCCTTCCCCAAGCCCTGGTCCTTGGCTGGCACCAGGCTTGTTATGTCTAGGTGAGAAGTGGGAGGCCCAGGTCTCCTGCCCTCAACCCTTGGACAGGCATTGTGCCTCCCACAGATAACTGCAGATTTTTACGGCTGTGCAAGATAGTGAGGAGCTGTTCTTTCATATCTGCAATTTGTCACAGGCTCCAAAGGCAGTGCCTGGAAATGGCTTTGAAATTTACTCTATCAGAATCCACAATTTCTCTGGAAACAAATCCATTTGAAGCAGCACAGAGGAAGGAAGCATAAAAATCAGGTAGCTGTGTACAAAGCTCCACACAGGGTTCAACAAAACAAAGAAAAAAAGACAAAAAAAGAGAAATCCAGCAAACCAGACACAACTACCCCCCCCAAAACAACACAACCTTGTCTTCTTCCTTACGAATTCTTGGCACAGACATAAGTACAACTGAGTTCTGCTGTCAAATGAAAAAGTGGCAGAATTGATCAATCTGACGAGGCTAAAACCAGCAAGACTGATAAGGGCTGGATGCTTTTTTAGTGGTCAACAATAATACCCATATGTACCCTAATTCATACAAAACCTATAAAAAATTTGTATTAGTATTAAAGCCTGGAAGTACAGCAATTTTTGTGATCAGGGTTTTAGAACAATATTTGGTGTCACAGGTATGTTTAGGGTCTGACCATCCAACTATCTCACTTTTCTTCTGAGCTGCTGTTTCTGGCCTCTTTCAGATAAAGATGTTTCTGGATATGACCCCATAAACCAATTCCCAGCCAGCAGCAGTTTTCACTGTGTAACTTCTGATGATCACAAAGAAGTACATGAAGGTCTCCCAGCAAATTAGCATCTAAGTTGTGAATTGAGCACTGATTTTTTACCTTAGCAGATGCAAATCAGCAACAAAAATTCCTGTTCACTTCAGCTACATGTTTTCAAATATCCTCCCGGGGTGGTTAACACTCCAAAATCAAAATAGGATTTTTTTTTTTAACTGAATATGATTTGAGCTGAACACTGTGTATTGTTCCTAAAGTGACACTTATAATTAGCCTCTAAGCCTCAAAATGGGAACTGGAAGTGCTTTGATAAATGAATTGTGCAGGCGAGCCAGCGAGTTTCGTTGTGACTTGTGGAAATACATCTGTATCCTGTGCTGACATGCTATTTTTGTTTTGCTGCAAACCACTCAAGTCTGCATCTAGAGAGGACAACATGTGAGTCATCCCCAGTGTCCTTGCCCAGCCTCTTTACAACCCTCACCTCCTCCTACTGCCTCTAAGGCACTGGCACCTATTCCAAGCTCCCAGTTTACCAACTGTTGCTGGTCCACTGAGATGATCTGGCAGGTTCCAGTCCCTGTTTCATGCACAAGCCCTATTTATCACCTCTGATAGTCAAACCATTGATCAAAAAGGGCAGGGGGCAGAAAGAGACTGAGCAAGCCTGAGAAGCACCACAAAAAGGCACCGTCCTGCACAATAACATTGTCTGGGAGCTGAAACCAGGAGGCTGCTTTGGAACACCACAGTGTGCACGTGCAAGACACCTGGCCACACTGCACTTGCTTTGCTCTGGATTGTCCTAATCTCTTTTAAATTCACAGACTGCCATGACCCATGTGGAGCTATTTTAGAATAGCTCTTGTCAGGACAGCCAAGTATCCATTTCTTGGTGAGTGTCTGAAGGTCCCATGCCCAGCCCATGGTGCAGACAAGGGCATCTCCTCTGAAGGAGCAAGACTTGGAACGTCAGAGCTCACATAACCCACACTCCTTTATAGTCTGCACAACCCTGAAAACAGAGGTAGGACTGAGGTGGGTGATGCACAGGCAGCGGTGGCAGAAGCTGAGCAACCAGGCCTAACATTTTACCTCCCTAAAGCACACCAAAGAATCCCACAGTTATTTATCCATGCTAGGTTTGCTCTGCTTTAAAAAGCTGTTGGATAACTAAAAATCATGCCACAGCTGTGTGGTAAACACTTGTCTTCTCTGAAAGTAGTACTGAAAAAAGGAGCAGGGAGTAAGTGATAAAGCCAATCAACGGGATGAGGTGAAAAGGGGGAACCTGATCCTCTGCCTCTGCTCAGTGCTTTTACCTCTGCTTCCCACTTTCCCAATCCTGCCACTCCTGCAGTGAAAGGAGGCACACTGAGGGACAGATGGGTCAGCCTCAGCTCAAGATGAAAAGATTCTAGGATGAATGACAGAATAGAGGAATGGGACACCAAAACAACTGTACAAGCACCTGAAAAGTAACACAGCTCTAAAAACCAGCTAACGTGAGCTTTTCAAGGAGAAATAGTGACATACCATTCCAATTTGTTTAAGGGGATACTTGGATTAGTGAAGAAGAGGGGAGCTGGGGGTGGGCTGCAGCTCAGCCTTTTTGAGACCCATAGCCTTGTTCCATGAACCTTCCAAATCAACAAACGAGAAATACCGTCTTGTTGTAATAACCATAAGGGGGAATGCATGAACAGGTGCATAAAATACTGCACTGAGAACCCAATTATCAACTGGTGACTGTCAAACAAGACAGATATTTGAAAAGGGGGTCAGTCCTGGGCTTTAGTCTGTTTAGTTCTTCCAGCTGTGCCCACCTGCAACTCCTCTGTACAGACCCAAGCACCTGCAACAAGGCACGGCCTGCCAGTGAGGGGCCAACACCTTCTCTCCAAGCTGCTTCTAACATTCACCTTTTAAATACCTGTTACACATTAGAAATAACAGAACAAATAACAGACAGTATTGTTTAGGCACATTCCCACATGGTCAGGTAATATCTTATAGCCAAATTATGTAAACCAGTCATTTCTTGGCCCAGGCCCAAACTGTAGCATTGAGACTGAAGTTGTTCACATGTTTGGCCCCACCTGGTGAAGTGACAACAGTCAACTTGACTCCTTTCTCTTCAAAGCCAGGAAAAGAGGAAATACAAACAAAAACTCCCAAACATGCTGATCAAGCAGCTGTGGACTGTCAGGGCCTTGTCTGACCAGTCCAGGTCTTTATTTCATGGCCACAAATTGAGGTGTGGATGTCTTTTGAAAAAATAAATTGCATTCAGCCTTAAACAATAAAGAGCCATGTGCCTTACTCTGTATTCTGTTCCAACACTGGGAATCCCATCACCTCAGGAAGAGTTAACAGCCTACACTGCTAAGGCAGGAGGCATCTGTCAGGACTAATTAGAAACCCTGGCACATATTCATTCTCCCAATGATTCTGCAGAAGTTAAACAATTTGATAAGGCCCCTGCCAGAGAAACTCAAAAGCCCACACACGTCTTTCACTTGCAAGAGCCCATGATGCAGTTCTACAAGAAAAGCTCCACAATCACACAGATCATTACAGAGACATGGGAGAAAGTTCCAGACATCACGGGCTTCACCAAACCCGGGGGTGCTGCCTCAGCACCTTCTGAAATTCAGGAGCTGAGCAGGTTAAGGTGAAGCCTGGCTGACTCAGAAAGGAGGAGTATCCCAGAACACACATCCAGCTCGGGGCTGACACCCTGAGAGGAAAAACCTCCACCACAAAAGTTGGACTGACAAGAGAGGATAAACGACTGCTGACAAGGTTAAAATTTGGACTGCAATTCCATACTGAAATAGTCAAGCAAAACTGTGTACAACAAGCAGGGCTACTTCACGAAAAGCTCTCCACAGGGATGACTAAATTTTGCTGTCACATAGTTATCTGCTTACACCCGCAACATCTGACGCTCCTGATCCACTGCAGTTGTTTGCAGGCTCAAACCACAGGCAGTGATTCAGAGGCAAGTTCTTCCTTTGCTCAAACTATCCCAGTTTATAAAAGAATTGCATTAATCACATGATCAAGTCAGACTTTCTGTTGCTGAAGAAAAACCGGTGTAGTTTAGTTATATTTCGTAGCTCATGCTACTCCAAAACTGAAATATTTAAAAGCAGGTAACATTTTTCCAGTCCTGGGAGACCCACCATCTGATTAAACCACACCCTTGCAATTAAAAGGGCACAACAAACTAAACTTTCGCAAAAGTACAGACTGGTTCTGTATTACTTTGTGAAATATCCAGCACTCTGCAGAAAGGCAGGCAAAAATGTGCCTGCATTCCCCGCTCAATTTGGTGCTTTTTCTTCATGTAACACCCACGTAAAAGTCTTTATTACCACAGTGAGAATATTACATGTCTCTGAGTCTCCATTTCAGGAATACTTTTCACATTTTTGTATTTGCTTTAGCAGTTCTTGTGACTTCTGCTTGACTTTGTGTAAATGAAGTTAAGGTTATGTGAGAACACTTCCTCTTGGTCAAGGACAGACAGAATGTCAACATAAAATTACTCTCTAGGCCCGGAGAGAAAAGTATCTGCCAATTTTACCCTGGGCCAACTGTTGGGACACTGGGGTATGGAGAAAAACAGGCAAATGAGGACTGAAGTGAGCTCACAAGGAAAGTATTCTGCCCTAAGGCGTGTTTACCTCCTAAATGTGGCTCACAGACTTTTACAAACACTGCTCAGACTCTGCAAGAGAGGGGCAGTGAGATTTTACGCAACAACAATGATTTCACTTTTCTGGATACAAGTCTCTGTGCGTTGTTAAAACATATATTCAGGCATATAGTTCATCTGCAACCATTTATCAACATGTATGTATAATACAAAAGTAAAGAAAATTAGAGGTTAGCAGCTCCTTCTCTCTCTTGCACACATTTGTTTGCTTTCTAAAACTCTTATATTTCCTTTTACTTCGTTTGGAGTGTAGGGACAGTGCAGCTGTGCCAGGAGTGACTAAAAACGTTTAAAAGAATGAGATCTATTTCAAAAGTAAGTTGTTACGAAATGTCTCCCTGCTCTTAAATGCCTCTGGATCTGAATAAATTCTAGTTCTATGGCTAAGATCCACATAGTTAAAATCAGGAGGTTTGGACCAAGCACTGAGAACTATTTCAGCCCAATTCAGGGAAAAATACATGTGTGCCAGCAAATAAAGGATTCTGTATTGTTACCACTACAGTAGAAAAGTCTGGGTTGCACTTACTTAAGAATAACTTTTTATGAACAACTTTGTAGAACGGTTCTTCCAAGCTGACAGGGTGAGGGGGAGATGACGTTTTAAAACTCAAATACTCGGTGGCTCAAGCTGTACTAGCAAAGCCAGCCCCACCTTTCCAAACTGGACAAAGACTATCACTGTAAACAGAGAACACACATTTTCACCTTCCCACAAAACAGCGTCTCTTACCTATTTGGTCCTCGGGAATCAGTGATTCGATTGGGGGATCGAGTTCGGAGCTTTGGGACAAGTAGTTCTTGACTTGGGTCATGAACTGCCGAATTGTTTGCAGCATATCGGTGCTCGAAACATGGCACTCCTTGTTTTCTTGGAGAAAGCTGACATAGTCCTGCACTAAGCACCCAAAGTAAGTGCGTTTGTCCCGGGACATCTCTGCAATTTTCTTAATCATCCTCTTTTCGGGGGTCATGAAGGAACTGAAAACTCCACTGACTTTCCGCAGCTGAGATTTCACAATTTTGGGGAGAACAAACGAACTGCTTCTTTTCTTCTTGGGCTTCAGAGGGGGTGCCATGCTCTCCTGGTCGCTCTCCCCCTCGAAATCCTCCAGGCTGCTGGCAGTGTCCCCCTCGTAGCCGAAGAGCGGCATGCTCCGATCCAAGTCCAGCGAGTCGGACGAGGAGGTGGAAATGCTCATGTCGCTCAGCCTCTGCCTGCCTCCATTCCAGGGCATGTGTGACTCAGCGAGGGCGGCTGAGTGTTTGGGAGCTGCTGGGGCCGGCTGGGCCAGGGGCTCCCCGGGAGCGGCGGGCACAGACCCCGAGCCGGGCCGAGGGGCGGCCTCGGCGCACACCGCCTGCTTCTTCAGCCGCGGGGGCGGAATCGGGGCTGGCTTGCTCTGCAGCGAATCCAAGCCTCTCTCCTTCTCATGGCTGGCTGTTTCTGGCATGCTCGCCTGCTTTATAGTCCTGGAAAGCTGTGGGCTCGTGAGGCTGCTATTAATAGCAGGAGGTGGCGGCCGGGGCGGGGGAGAGCGAGGGCTCGCCGTGCCATTCACGTCTTGAGTTCTCGGGCTCTGCCTTTTCAGACTGCCACTGACATCCTGGCTGTGCACTTTTAAGAAGAGGGGATTAATGAAACACAGCGCTCCGTTGGTCTGGCTGCACTCCAGCTCCGAGGGGGTTCTGGTTCGTATAGAATGCACTCCGTTTATAAGGCAGAGCTGGCGCGAGTCTTTACAAGCACTGCCCAAAGGCACAGGCCTGCAGGGAGGTGAAGGATCCAGGGGGTTGTTGTTAGCCAGGATGCTCCAGAAGTCTGAAAATCATCATTGCATTAACGTAAGAATGCAAAACAGCATGCAGATGGCTTTGACAACATTCAGCTCAACAACACCAATTTAAAGTATTAAGAAATTCAGGCAAGCTTTTATTAATTCCAAGGGAAAAAAAAATTCCAAGTGAACCTCTTAAAGCACCACCAGAGGTAAGTGCACTCTGCACTCCTGTGGCTGCTCTTACTAATTTAGAAACACCATGACCAATGCACAGCTTCCAACAGGCCTACTAACTAAGCTTAAAATTAAACTCGGAGTCAAAGAAAGGAATGGGAGACTGGTAACAGGGCACTTCTCACCAGCTTGAGACCGAAATGAACATAAACTACTTGATAGCAATTCACTCAGGAGAAATAAGGCAAGATGCTCAGCTGGTATAAATAAGCTCACTTGACTGAAGACAACACTTGAGCAGATTTACACCACCTGAAGGCCCCATATGGCAACTCAACAAAAATCTTGGTTTGGTTTCTCGTCACAGTGAACAAATGAAACTACACATGAAAACACAGCTCCCATTTTGCCGTGGTGGGTGCAGACACCACCTTCAGCTATGCAGACCAAGTGCTGGCGTGTCCAAGAGCACCGGCCTGCAGCCCTGCCTTTGCCATGGGGACAGTGTGCCCGAGGTTATGGACACTCGGCAGCCCGTAAAACAGACCCAATGTGCACTCCCACACCAGTAGTGTGGAAAACCTCTTCTAAAGCAGCAAGTTTCAGCTGCAGCCTCTGCACTTGTCCCAGCAAAGCGTCAGCATGTTTGTGCAACCAAGTCAATGGTAAAGAGAATCTGCTCCTGAAGGTATGAAAATGGAAATCAGATGTGCCCCTGAGGACAACAATCGTGCTGAAATAAGGGAGCAACAGCAGAGGAGGGAGATTTTGCTGAAATCTGCCAGTCTCGGCATGGTCTCTTTCCTGTAGTGTCAAGATGCCTCATTTGAGGCAATTAAACAGTGACACCTGGGCACGAGTTCATGAATGCCAAGCAGCATCCACAACACATCCATGCCCAAGAGCTGTATCTTGCCTACAGGGCAGAAGACAGGAAATGGCCCATGGTCACAGGCCACTGCCAGAGAGCATATATAGGCACAGGCATGTTTCTCTACACAGTCATGCAATGCTGCTGGTTTTCCCAGCTTCATGACTCCACATCCTGCCTGCAGATCTCTCAGCAGACTGGCCAGTGTGCCTGGCACGTGGGCTGCTGCAAACACACACGGTGTAAGCAAGCACTGCTGAAGGTGAAACACAAGAGAGGTTCAGAGAAGGAATCTTAAGTTCAGCATGTGAAATCTTATAGGTTGGCAAAAGCCTTGAAATCTTTACCACCAGTTCTTCCTGATGTCATTTGCTGTTGACCTGTCTTGTGCAGCACTCCCTCAGAGCCTACTGCATAACAGAGCTCTGGCAGGAGATACAACCCTCTGTGTTCACACCACAGTGTCCTGTGCCTATGTGTTGCTTAAGGAAAACTCACACGTAACAGGAAGAGCTGTTGGGAGTTTTTAGGCCTCTCGAGTCCACCCCATTGAAGGGCTGACTTCCTGGTGTGCTCTTTCACACATGGACACCTGAAACTCCATCAAAATCTCAACTTCTGCTCATAGAAACTCTGGTCTTAATCTGGTATATATGAGGTACCTGATCTCAAATACATTAACCACACTGATCCATCAACCTCCTCCTCAGCTTTCAAATGTATTAGCTAAAGAAAAACCAGACTAATTCTGTGGCCACAGAGGTCTGGGATGCCGAGGACAAAGACAGTGTGGTTAGTCTGGGCGAGCTTGATCAACACCACCATGTATCATGTCCTCTGGAAAAACACCCAATGTTACTTTAAGGCTTCCATGTGTCTCTGTCTTCATTATTCTGTATCCCAGTCAGACCTTTTATTTTCTTTTTTCTGTCTGAACACTGACCTCAACTGTACCATATTTGCCTCTATTCCCATGATAATTTATACTTTCATCTAACTACCTAAACCTGCAGATAAGCAGTGCAGAAGTAATTTATCTCCTCTGTAAAACAAATCAAAATGCAAAGCAGTGCAATACATCCCTGCGTGTACAGCTTTGCTGCAAAGTCCCACCAACCAGTTCTAGAGAGCCTCATGCTAACACTCTGGTTCAGAGAGGATCCATTTCAAAATTTATGATGATTAAAAAAATCTAGTGGGACAAAGACTGCTGACAGTCAACCTTCCCTTCCTGGAGAAGGAAATGAGGCCATTCAGCACTTTGCAGGAGTTGCTCAATGATTCATCTGGGTGGTGCCCCAGTTTCAAATCCTGCCAGGCTTTGCACCTCCTGCGAGCTCCAGGTGTGCTTGACAAGGAGCCTGTGCTTGGCTGCAGCAGGACTTGGCCTTGCACTGGGTTTTGTTATTTTAAACATTTTGCTGTAATGCACATGGATACCCTCTGCAGGTCCTGTGTGTACACTGCTTTTCTTAATGTGCCATTTCATGGAGCCACTGATCTCAAAACTCACCATTTTAAGTTGACAGAAGTTTTAAGTGAACAGAAGTTTTACTGATGGGGCCCTCAGTTCCTACACTGTCCTCTCACACAGCTCCAGTTGTCAGCCAGAGCCTGCTGTGTGAGCCCACAGCCAACAGCAGGGCTTGGAGAAGCAACATCAAACCCCTGACCAGGGGTACCGAGTTGCTTTGTCCAAGAGCTGGCCAGAGAGGGGAGAGGAGAAGGAAGAGGGAAGCAGCACCAACGAAAATACCACAGAAGACACAGAAAGAAGGAAGGAAGAGCACCACTACTTGGCCAGAACAAGGTTTGGCCTCCCCAAATAAAAGAAGGTTCTTTTCTACATGAAATCTGTATTATCACTAACCAATATGAACTATGTACTGATGCAGATTATTTTTTCAAGCTTACAGGAGCACTACAGGGAAGGACATCTATGCAGAGAACTACTTACTCAGTCCAAGCTGAGCAATCTCTTCAAGTTCAGCTTCTGTCTTTGCTGCAGCAATTGCATGAGGCAACTTCAGTGTGAATGGAAGGACATCCCTGTTGCCAAAGAGAAAAACAGTTATGGTTTTCACAACAACGTCCACAGTTTTAAAAGCATTTGTTTTCAACACTGGCAGTGGATAATTTTCTTCTTGAGCTATGGCAGGTAGTAAGAGCCTTAAACACACAGCAAAGTCAAAACACTCCCAGCCCCAGGTTGGTACACTGGAAAGTGGTGTGAAGGTGCAAATGGCAGTACCCAGGACTCTCACCACGGTCATTTCCACAGAGCCATCCAGGATTTCCTGCCTTTCCAACAGAAGCTTTTACACCTGGTCTTTACAAGCACATCTGTGAGATGCAGAAGTGTTATCTGCCCTTAGCACTTCAACAAGGCATCTGATTTTCTGAATGAGCTGTTGACTGCTCTCAAAATTGAATTCCAGTTTTCAAAATAAAAATTTAAATGAGTAGTTGTGAAGCTACTCTGAAACTTTCTAAGCTAGGATGTTTCAGTGCTACTCTGTTCTAGGCTGAAAACACACTTCATTTAAGAAAGTTTTTGTAATTAATTTTTCAATGGGGTTTCACTTCATTGTATACTAGACGTTCAATGGATGTTGTCAAAGGGAGATGCAGGAAGAACAACATAAGCCAAATCTCATGTAAAAGGCTTTTAGACAGAGATGTTAAGGGACAAAACCACTCAATCATATGTACATGTACAATCACTACCACCAACCAGTATTACACCTCTTGCCTACCCTAACCCTAACCCCAAGCAGCCCATGCTAAATTGCAAAACCTGTAGTAGAAGCACCTACATAATTAAGACACAATGAGAACGAATGGAGCACCGGACTCACACACAGAACTGGTGGCAGCATAAATTTTGGTTTTAAGGCTGTGAACAAGTCAATCATCGGCTGTAGCACAGAGATAGTGAGTCTTCATCACATAACTATTCACTATGCTGCATGTTAACTTGTTGGAAAAACAGGATTTCAGAACACCACTCAAATCAGGCATATTTGAAAGACACATTCAACATTGTAACACAGAAAAGCTGAAGTACAGATCATCATCATGGTCCCAATTCAAAGACTGCCATTTTTTCTCTGCATACTACCTGGAAATCAAGTTGGGCAACCATAAACTGGAAAGCTGACAAGGCATTTTTGTTGTTCACAATTCAAATTCACACCTCTGAGTTGTCATATTCTACACTGTGATCTGACATTTTTCCATTATGCTCCAAAAATTGTTTTTACGAGCAATTCTGAGAAATGGGCATTGCAAGCTGGTTTATGGTTATTAAATGAGTTACAGAGCACAAAGAAAGCATTAACAAGACATCAGGTAAAGTTCAGCTTGGCACCACCTCCCAGCTGGGCAGAGACAGCAGAGCAGCCACCCAGCAAGACAGAGGCAGCTGCTTCCAAGTCTCATCTCTTACTTCTTCCATTACCTTCTAAGGCTACCCAGGAATATTTGTAATTGGCAACATAAATATTCAGCTTAACCAAGTCCTTGAGACTCTCTTTTTGAATCAAGTCCAGCAGACATGACTGAAAAGGTAACACCATCTTACCTGCTAATACAGTAGAAGGCAATGAGTCTGAATAAATCAGCAAAACTTATTCCAGACCCCTCCAAGGAAAATGCTGCAAAGAAAGTTACAAGAGAGAAAGAATCACACATTAATCCACCATTTCTTAGAAAAAATTAAACCCATCTCAGATTTTGGCATAAGGTGAGTAAGTTTTCACCTTTAAACTAGGTACTGTTTGATTAAGAAAACAATTCTGCGGAGGTGCACATGTCTCTGCTGAAGGCATTTTCAGAAATACACTGAAAATCTTGGGGGACAGTTTGCTTTTGTATTCCAAGCATATGGTCTAAGTCTCATAAACAGATTAAGTGTGACTCCCAGGCTTGGTGGGGAAAGCCAAGGGCCACACAGTGGCTGTGGATACCTCAGCAGGACCTCTGGGTGAGGAGCAAACACAGAATTTGGTCAGTACTCCAGGCTGTAAAGCTGGCTCCTCTACACAAAGATTCCAGTGCTACTGACTATAAAGTCTGCTTGGGAACCAGAGGAAAATTTAAGCCAGGCACCAACCTTTTCTCCAACTTTTACACCCAAGTACAGGTCAACCCGGTCATTTACGTGTCAAAAAAAGGGATTTCTTTGAGAGACACTAACAGTGCAGACAGTAAGCACACAGGTGACCTGGGAGTGGGGTCAGGAAAGGCAAATGTTCTGATCCCCAACTACAGTTAAACCCTCAGCTGTGATGGGTGAGTACAATTTTCAGGAGATACTTCCCCCTTGTGGAAAAATTTTATTCACGGAAGACAATAAAATATTATTTTATTTTCTAGATGGGAGAGAGGGAATTCATTACTACAACAGGCCTACAAACAGAGCCTTAGATCATACTTAGATCAACTATTATTGATAACTTTCTCTTCTCTTTGCTCACCTTGCTTGTACTTGGAACCAAAACCAGATACATAGAATTAACTGTTGCTGGGAGCAGGGAAGGGAAAGATGAAAAAAAGAAAAACTCAACTAAAATTATGTCAGTTTACTACTAGAAATAGAAGTTAACTACAGACCCTCTGTTTCAGGGAAGTTTAACTGAAATTGTTGCCAATTTTCTCCAGTTTTCACTTTCTTATTAAAATGAAACATTTGTCCCACTTGCAGTTTCTGCATGCACCACATACACTCACCAGCTGCAGCTTCCTTTTTCTCATTCCTAAATCTCAGATTTCACACACCCTCCCTCTAAAGACATGATGGCATTATTGATTCAAAACCACCTGGAGTGCTGACATTTTCTCAGTTCTACTAAAAAGGACAGTACATATATAGATGGAACTAAAAAAGAGAAACATTGATTTTGCCACAGAAACAGGGAGGTGGATTTTAACCCTTTAAAACTATTACTTAAAAAAACCCAAAATAAACCAACCAACCAAACGACAAAACAAACAAAATCCAAAACAACAACCCGCACCCAAATTTGTAAACAGAGAGAGCTTGTGCCAGAGATGCATCCAAGCACAGTCCTCCAAGTGCAAGGAAACGCAAGGACGTTTCACTGACAGCAGACATGATCACAGACTGTGTTTCTACATAAGATACTAAGTTTGTACAGAGGATAATACCCATAAGACTCAATGAATCCTGGATTCACCCAGGTATACAAAGCAAACGTTCCAGTTCCAGCACAGACTGAAGTGTTCCTATGGATCCTCCCTCCTCCAAGACATGTCCAACCCCCTCCCAGACAC
>JAWWLZ010000118.1:5456266-5488104 GCA_035041345.1 Poliocrania exsul | reverse complement strand
AATACAGTTTGTACTCAAGACTAACAAATTCAGCTTAAAAATCCATTAAAAATCAGTAAAAAATCCCCACGATCTCTAAAATAGAGAGGTTTAATTGACTGTTTCTAGCTAAGTGTTTCCACCAAGATTCTAGAACCAGCAGATCACAACCTCTCATGCATGTGGTGTACTCAAACATACAGTAAGCCTTTCCTTAAATGAAAATTAGCTGATGATTGCTGACATTAATTAGCTGAATCCAGCAAAATTAAGAAAGTTTCCTTCCTGCCACTGTAAGAGAACTGTGCTCTCAAAAGCTTTAGAACTTGAATAATGTGCAACCAGGGCCATAGCCAAGGACTTCCATTGGTTCAAATGTCTTACATTCTTTACCACTTGGACAACAAATGTGCTGCTCAATGTTTTATTGCAATAATTGATAGATATTTCGTAGTAAGTTCTAGCAGATTTCAACAGAATTCATAGAAAAAACCCTAAAAAACTTGGATATAGTTCTAAATAACAATCACCCACTTGATTATCTCACTGCCAGAAGAACAAAGCCCCCCAGCCCCAGAGCTGGCCCGGACCACGCAGTCAGATAGAACACAACACCCACGTGTTTTGCTTTCCTCTTCCAACAAATATTTCAGGTGAAAATACATTTTTGTACTTTGTTAAAACAATTATTAAAATACTGATTATCCTCCAGATGCCAATTTAACAGATGTTCAGCCACAGCAAATCCAAAATGCTGAGGTCCCACTCTGCCCACTTAAAGGTACGAGTTCAACATTATAAATTTTCACAGTCCACATCTACGTGATATGATCAGTTTTAAAAAGTGAGAAATTTTATCCTCACTCTAATATGTATCAAATAATTTTAAGGTTAAGGAAATGCCCCACCTGTTTGTTGGGGTTTTTTTATGTGCAAGTTACCCATAAACACATAACCCACACATGCATGAGCTGATAAAAGTGAATATTGTACCTTCTAACCTGGAACATAAGTAAATCATGTTACTATATGCTGAATCTTCACAGAGCACTTGAAGCAATGGCCATTTTGTCCCTACAGCATGAAGCAAAGCTCTGCCACACACAGTGGGAATGGTGTTGGCAGTTTCCTGCCTTAGACATTCATCAGTATCCAGCTTTTAACGAGCAAGTAGCAGTGCAGCTGAGTTGCTATCAGAAGACATGAAGGCAACTACCCAGAACAAGAGAATCTCTTGCACCAAGGCCAGTTCCTCAGATCAGAAGCAGCATTACCTACACCCCCTATGCTGCTGCTGGGAAGGAAAGTGCTAGGACCAAAGTCACCCAAGAAGAGAGCACAATGAAAACATTCCTGTCAAGGTGCACCTTCAGGAACTGGGAAAATAAACATTTTAATCACCTTTTCAAATCAGCAGATTCATCTTCCACTTTGAGATCTGTCTGTACCATCTCCTGTTTCAGTTCTCCGATTTCTGAGGCAATTGTGTCAATGAGCTAGAAAGGGACAAAAATAGTATGACATCAAGTGAGTGGAAGAGGCGTGGAAAAGAAGCCCTGGGCAAATTTAGTCACCAGAGATTACAAACATTTTTTTTTTTTTTTGGCAAAACCTCATCCTATTTGGACTTCCCCTTGCAAAGGAAAATGTAAGGGTTGGGGCTGCTTAAAATGGTTTTCAGGGGAAGAATAATTCCTGATTTTGCCAGTACAAAACCTCCCAGGCTGGCCAGCCTTTTTATTTACATGTATTAAATTTGCAGCCTCTACATATCATACAACAACTTACAAGAACTAAATTATTCAACTGTTTGTAGCATTGACTTCCTCAAGAAAAAATATAATTAGAACAGTTCCATCTGCTAAAGTTGTATTTCAGAAGGGGCACTAAGCCAGCGTTGCAATACTGTGGAGGATGAAAAGCAACAAAGCAAGAAGGGAATGAGTGGCTGCTCTTCACATGAGGTTTTGGACTCCACTTGAACAGAACAATTCAATTAAAAGAGAACTGCCTTGTAACACTTGGAACACCACCCTAATTCTGGGCATGAGGGAAAAAATTAATTTTAAACTGTGCAAAATCAGCATGAGGGCTGTATCCTGAGGAAGGAAGAATTTGCTAACCAGAGTTCTGGGAAATATTTTCTTGAGCAGAAACCAACCATAAAGTTTGCAAGCCATGCTGTCTTGAACACTCTTTGCAGCCAATGCATCAAGTTGCTTGATTGCTGCACCATGGCAGTACATAAACCCTGGCAGGGCTCCCTCTCCTGCCTGGACACAACCTGATGAGAAGGTTTGCAGCGATGAGGGATCTCTACCAGCTCCCCTGCAGCTCACAGCAAGCAAAACCACCAGCACACGAAGCCAAACAGCTTTCCAGGCCAAGTCAGAACACTCTCCACAGTCACTCACAGGACGTGATCCCAAGTGCCCCTCGGGGCACAGCAGAGCTTTCAGAGAACTGTGGGCATCATTTTCCTATATTGTTTTGCTGGGAGTTTTCCTCTACCTCAGACACTCACTCTCTCCTTTGCTGTGCAGCATTACTCTAATCAATTTAAAAGAAGTTTTATTCCAATCCATTTAAAAGAAGTTTTAGTCTCTGCTTACCACCTGACAACCTTGAGTGAGAGGGAATTACCATTATCCACACTGCAAGGGCTTCTCAGTGTCAGAGCTCCCAGCCATGCCAGCCCCACGGGCACTGCAAAGACCTTCCACGGCTGACTTTCCAACAGCCCCAAGTCCCTGCAGCCAGATGGGAGCGATGCCCTCCTGACCGGGGGGATGGCAGCGATGCCCTCCTGACCACGGGGCAGGGAAGGACCCACACTGCCCTGCCAGAGTGGGGCACTCCACCGAGTGCAGCCAAGCACAGGTAAACTCCTCCCTCCTGTGGCAAAAGGGACCCCACACTGACATTGTGAAAAATACGCATGGCACTGCTGTCCCATCAGTCTCACTAGAATGAGGCCATTTTCATTTCAGACCCTTAAAATACCTTGTTAACTGCTCAGCAGAGTCTTCAATCTGCTTTTGAGTCCCTTATCCTTCACACCTTTACTTATGTATCTTTACATGCACATCACCTACATTTTCTGTTCTCCATTTCAGAGCTACATGTTTCAATTTGGCCCCTTTTCAAGTACACAAACAAGACTTGCAAATTTTTCCTGACTTCAATGCCAGGAAAGGGAACCTTTAGATTAAGAAGTAGATGGACTCAAATTAATGCAATGTCCTTCTCCTTCCAGCCACACTGAGTACTAGGTTTCCTCCTTCCCTATTGGCCTCCAAACCGCAGGTTTCTCAGCAATCCTCCCAGTCTCTCCAGGAGCTGAAGGAGAAAAGTGGAATTAATTCTCTGTGAGGTTTCTAGCACTGGCTGATCTCCTAAGCACTGAGGCAGCACGCAGCCCTTCCCTGCTGCATCAACTCTGCTGCTGCCAAAACCTTCCCAAAGTGCCACTTTATTTGAGCTGAGCAGATTATAGATGGTTCACAACGATCTGCAGCTGTATCTGACTATTTAATACATGGCTCTGTGATGGCAAACACTACCTGAGGTTTGACACGTTATTACTCCCCAAGCAGGGTTCACTCCTGTCACGCACCAGCCGCACTGTGGGCAGGAGCTCCGGCCCCTGCGCTGCTGGCTCGGGGCAGCTGAGCAGCCTCTCACTCAACAGGCAGCATAAAATAACTCTGCTGCAGAGCCACAGGCACTGCTCACCCTGTCTGGGCTCCTGCGGCAGGCCAGGGACAGCCTGAGAACAGAGCAATCACCTCCCAGCTCCTTCCATGTGCAGGAACATGGTAAACCCAAAGCACATCCCACAGCACTGTAAAGGCAGCCAATCTCAATAATCACACTGCAGTGCATCATCTACTTGTCTTCAAGGGACTGTGGTGGAACCACTGAAAGGGATGACTTGCTGTGTTGCTCTCTGGCTGTTAACTCACTTAACTGTGTTAATGGTCTTTGTCCTGAGCTGCAAAATAACCAAAACCCTCCCAAAAAACACCAAGCAATTGTAATAAACCCCCTCCCTCCTAGAAAACAAAATCTCTGGACACTACAGCAAAGAACTCTAATCCAAACTGTACGAACAGCAAAGTAATATTAATGTTCTGTTAATTTGTATGCCTGCCTTGAAGAGAAATTATCATTCCTGAGAGGAATTTTTCCATGTTTAACAATTTCACTTTTTCGTTTTTCAAAACAACTTAAACAAAATGCCACGTTTCAAGGAGTCTTATGCCCACATTCTATTCTACAGGTCCAATTTCTCCTGTGTACTACACATCCTCCATGACAAAGCAGTCTTGCCTTAGTCTATGAAAAGTCAGCACATCCTGGACAAGGAAACCAGGCCAAGTGGAGCATCAAACTGAGCAGAACATGCTTCACAACCCAGCAGTGATTTATCACCTTCCACCCTGTACCCCATCTGAAATCAAACATTTATCCTTAGGAATAAACCCCTCATTTTCTTCTAAAATAAACCACCAATATTTCCTGCAAATTCCAACTACTTTTCCGTATATTCTTCTTAATGGTGAAAAAGTTACTCTTCTCTTGATTTTAAAAAAAGAAAAGAAGTCTTACAGAGTTGAATCTTTTGGGTATTCTTGCAAGTAACTGTTACAACAGCACCTGACAAATCATTTTCTATCAAATAACATAAGGTGTACTCATGTTTTCTGCCACAATTTCCAAAGTATTTAGGATTAATGAGACTTCTGGAGGTTATACAGGCTGATTAGCACCAAACAAGAGGAGCTGTTAGTTACATGTTCCTACAGAATGCAGGAAGGATCCTGGCTATGCACTATTATCAGCTCCAATCCTGAGAAAACAAGCAGCAGCAGAAGGCTCTGCCTTTTTAGGAGCAAGGCTAAGAATATTGGAATTCTTCAAACAGGTTTCTCTATTTGCAAAGAGTGTGATACCTATGTGGCTGGAAATAAAGGGAAAACTCACTCATTTGTTTCAAATCAAGATGGCAAGTCGCCTTTTCCAAAGGAAAATACAACTGACATGGATGGATACATTTGTCAGAGGCCACTGTTAGTGTGAAACAGCACACATGAACCCAAAGACTTGGAAAGCAATCAGAAAAATCTGTTGCAGACTATTCAGGACTATGAAATAGATACTGCCTTGCTATGCTACAGAAAGAGGAGGTTTACTTGAAAAGAAGTGCATTTGGAAGTATGACATCATCTCATGTGGTCAACTGTTTCCTCAGGTGGTTAGTTGTTAACAAATTTTAAAGAAACAAAATTAAAATGAGATCTTATGTAACATGACAGAACAGCCATTTCTGTGTCCAAAGATTTCCCTTGGGAATTTATTTCTGATAAAGCACTGCTCTGTAGGTTAAAAAGAAAGTGCAGTGTAACCAGCGCAAACTCAAATAATAAGCATGACTCAGACAGCAGGAACTCCCACAGCAGCCCAGTACAGTATTCCCTAACCAAACCTACCCTAAACATTAATTACCAAACACCATGAACTGTTTACATTCCTAATATCCACGGACAAAATAATGAAATGCAAACATCTTAAACCACAACATTTCCTTCCATAATGCACCCCACTCTGCACACTGTCAATTGACTCTTCATTCAGCAAGCCTGAGCTGAGCTTTTGGAAGCTGGCAGGGCTACCCCTCCCACCTACAGAGCACAACCACAGCACTGCAGCACCCTGGGCTCTGCCACCACAGCACACACAGCCCAGTTTTGGCGGGCACCTTTCAGAATGCCACAGCAGCAGCAGAAACGAGAGCAAGTGCGCTCCCCAGAGGCAACACAGTCCCAAGGGGCTCCAAGCACCTCGGGGAAGCTGCTTTGCCAACACACCCGTCCCTGCTGTCCAGCAGGGCAGGCACTGCCCAGGACCAGACACACACAGTACCCGTCCCAGCAGCCCAGCTAAAGGCAGCTCTTCTTACTCACTGACTGATGAAGAGCTTCCTGTGTCCAAGAGGAAAAAGGCGGCTTGGATTTGATGTCCATTTCAGGACATTTTTAGAAAAAACTTCATGACAACTGAATTCCTGGTTTTTGTGTTGAAATGTCAATAAGCTTGCCCAGAGAACTGATGAAACTGCCATCTTTGTGAGAGCACCCTGGAGGAGCCAGCCAAGGCAACCCCTGCAGATGTTTCCAAGCCCTGAGATTTACAGCAGCTGGAGAGGAAAAGGTGAGACCAGTGCTCCTAATCTGGCATGGACACCAAGGCCAAAGATAGCAAGGTCAGTATCAGACTGGACAAAGGAGTCTCAGCACTTACCAGTCCCCTTCCTGCCAGCATCTCATTTCTCATTCTTTCTGTAGACCTGCATCCTCTTTGGAATCCTATCTCTTCCTTCCTGTTTTGATAAGCATAACATAGCAACCCTCCCAGGGCACCCTGTGTGAGGAGGGCCAAGCCCAGCTGGGGACTCTGCTCCTGAGCAAATGTCTGAGGACAAGCAAGGGTTTTGATACACGGCTGCAAATTCTGGTTCTTTGGCACAGTGAGCTGTGAATTCTCAGAGCCACTGACATGGTTCAGTGTCTTACTCACCAGTAAGCAACAAAGTTTTATGCTATGCTTGCTTTTGGAACAAAAAAGCTCTTTTGGTGTACAACCCCTGATGCCAGTTCAGTCAAGATTGGAACATCTTGACAAGGAGGAGGATGATTCAGTAAAGAGGAACATTATCAGACATATATATTCAATTCCCTGCTTCACTGCAGATTCCCTCTGTAATCACTGGCAGGCTCTGTACTCTCAGAATTATCCAAGACTAACTCCATCTTTGCTGCATTTTTATTACTTGCTGTCTCTGAGCACTCATCAGTTGCAGGGCATGAAGAGTCCACAGAGTTTAGCCTCTAAAACAAATTCTCTATAACTACAGAACTCTGCTGTGTGTAAAATGAGGACAACATGTTTTCCTTGTGTACCAACAGTCAAAAGAATGGCTGTGAAAAAACCTAAGAGATGGCTACAGAAGCTACAGCAATGAGAACTACTTTAGAGCCAGAAAAAACTATAAGGTTGGAATTTCCCACTGGTATTAGTCAGTGACTTTTCTGGAAAACATTGCCGAGAATGGTGTCTCTCTTTCATGGGGATTTAAGTGCCCTGAGAATCCACAAGCCAGCATGGCAAAGGATTCTTGGGCGACTGCAAAGTAAAAGCACAATCCAAGAGGCAAATGTAAAAGTAATTACACAGTCTGTGCACGTGGGAGAGTATTCCAAACTACAGATCACCCTGGGTAAAAGGCCATATCCTCATCACTAGGTCTCCTAAAGAGACAGACAAGCCAAATAAAATAATGCAAACTAAAAAAATCTGATGTGCCAAGTACTTTGTTTGCTCACCTGTTCAGCTGTAGTAAATATAACTGTTGTCAGAATTTTAATTATGTAGGGGAGGAAAAAAGGTAATTTGACTCCACACCCCCCCAAGACAGCAGGTACACCACACACAGGCTGGGGACAATGCCTGCCTGCAGTCCCCAAGCTGGCACTGTGCATTCAGAACCAGGATCTAACAGTGCAACTTCCCAGGGATGCTGAGAGATCTGAAAAAGGAATCTTTTCCTCAGCCAGCCTGTCCTAAAGCAAATTTTGGACAACCTCAGTTTCTTAACTGAAAATGTTTCTGATGGCCTTAGGACTCTGATTGGGAATGCAGTCTGCCTGACATTATTCTCAGTAACTACAGCTGCATCACCATGAACCAAACAGCAGTTCCAGCACCTGCTTTCCACACAAGAACTACACAAAGAGGTATCAAAGTCCTGCAGAACTTGCTTACAGTCCTATCTCACATCAGGATTCCTTCAGCATAGACATAAGTGACAATCCAGGAACGTTCCTCAGAACTGAGAGCTTCTTGCTATGATGTGAAGAACACAGCTGTTCTCCCTAAATGGCTGTGGGCTGCTCTCCACAAGGCTGATGTTTGTGGCCCTGAGATGTGAGCTGTAGTTAAGGTGTGGTACAAAACTTGAGAAGTGGTTCCTGTCCCTGCACGCCCCTGTTAATTCTGACCACACGAAGGGCTGGGCAAGCCAAAGAGGGAAACGCTGCCCCTGCAGTGCTGGTCCTGCACTTCCCAAAGATTGCCTTAAACTGAAGACAGCGCTCAGCACACGGGACAAACCCTTCCCTGGCCCCTGTGCCACCCCACAGTACTGGGAAACTGGCTGGCACCAAACTGGTGCTTGCGCACTCATCATAGCTCGTCATGTGCTAAAGGCATCAGCCACCACTTGCTTGGCTCCCCTTTGCCTGCAGCCTGTTGGGAGCGTATTTATCCTCCAGAATGCCCACGCTGAACCCCCCCAAGCATCAGGGGCAGATTCAGGCAGCAAAAGAAGGACATTTCTGTCCCAGGGAATGGAAACAGCGACTTGCAGACATGGCAGCAAGTGACAGCACTTGCACTGGCAGAAGCTGCAGCAAGCAATGAAAGTTCCAAGGGATGAGACCACAGCAAGTTAATTCAGTGCTCAGGAGCACCTGTAAATTCTGATTGCTCTGAAAGCAAAGCCTTGCCCAGCAAGACAGGCACTGTGACTCAGGCACTTACCAGAAAAACACACATTCTCTGTGGCCAGTGGCAGCACAGCACAGTTTGACAGGTCAGCATCCTTTCCATGCAGTGGAGCTGCCCAGACACTCCTGTTCCCCTGTCCTGCTTTCAGAAGCAAAGGGTGTGCACAGCTGTACTCACACCATGCCCATGAAGGCTCTGACCAACGGGTTTTCACATCAATTAATCCTTTCTACTGAAAGAAAACCTTGTTTACAGCATTCTCTACAATTAAACTCCAGCACTGCCTCCCCACCTCCTCCATTACACACAAACACAACAGGAAAGGGATTCAGTTGTCTCTTGAAACCTGCACTGGGAACTGCTACTGCACCTCAGCCTTTTGGGAGCCAAGTTTGCTGCAAACAGGCAAGGAACTGAAAACACTTGTCAATCCATTAATGGAAATCAGAAACCAGTACCACAACTATGAATGACAAAAATCGACTTTAAGAAAGCTTTATTAATTTTATGCCTGTGCATACATAATAAAGCTTCTGTTCTCAGCATCAGCAGCAAAGAAAGCCAGAAGCTGTTTAACACCAAACATTCCACTGAGTATACAGGGAGTTTTTTCCTCAATTTTAGGCAACAGGAAAACAATATACACAAGACATAACTGGGGGGTAATCCAGCCACAAACACCACCCGTAAACAGAGATGTTCAAGAAGTACTTCTCATTTTACAGAAAAGGCTTGCCATGCACCACAGAGAGCACTGACCATTCTGCAGCACTCATTTCACACTAACCCATGTTCTTTATGTTCTGTATAAAAATCCCATTTACCTTAAAGAAACTTCCTCTTTTGTCCAGACAACAGGTTTTCATTGTCAAAGACGACATCTTCCCCGAGAAGCCTCCACCGTGTGCCTTGAGCTCCTAAAAGCAGAGACATTTTTTAATGGTTAGTTCTGTCAGTAGGAAATTCCTCTGCATTTCTAAGCCCCAGAAACAGTCACAACAAGCCTTCTGCCAAAAGCCTTTCTGCAAACAACACTGTGCCATTTATTCCCTACCACAGGCCTTACGTGTCCCTTCAGTCTATTATCTTTCCATACATCACTTCAAAAACTCTGTGCTACTCAGACTTCCATGTTTCTCCCTGCTCCTCACAGCTGAGCCTGTAGCTGTCAGATTTTAATGTGCTCATTAAAAGAGAAGGCTAAAACATAATGATTGGGTTTTTTGTTTGCTTGACCTCAGCCAGGACTACAAATAGAACAAAATGTTAGATGTCACTACAAGCCTCTCTCAAATATTTCAGTGTGAATGGGAAATACCGGGGGGAAAAAAGCCAATTTAAAATCACCCACAAGGGAGAAAACACAGGAGCATTAAAGTAAAAACCAGCAAAGAAAAAAAAGCCCAAACACTCCCCAAAAATGCTGCTTCAAGTCCCTAAAATGCAACCAAGTCACATTCAACGGGACAAATGAAGATGCAGTTGGGAAGAAGCTGCATTTCCACTATCAGGTAAACTGAACAAATGCTTTAACATCCTGGAGAATAAACTAATGCACCACTAGAACAGACATAGAAGGAGGAAAATCATTCCAGCTGAAAGTAGAACAGCATGAGTTCCTCCAAAGTCACAACCAAGTCACACCAGTGATTTGTGAATGAACTTCTGAACTAAACAAGAATCAGTTCCTTGGCCAAAAAGTCCCTCTAGGATTTGTAAAGGGTAGCTTGCAATTGTACTTGGGCAGCCTAACTCTGCTCCCTGGCCACACATTCACCAAGCACAGAGCAGGCAGTTCTGCTGGAAGTTTCAGTTACCCACGTGGGGAATAATGCAAGTACAGAACACTACAGAGTAAGGTAGAGGCACAGCTTTTAATGTGATAAAAGCAGAAATTAAAATGAAAATGGCTGTGAGCAGCAGTGAAAACCAGTTTGGTGGTGTGGCTGCAGAGGGACAGAGCAGAACAAAGCAGCTGGGACAGAGAGTGCTGACAGGTAAACCCCAAATTTGCCACACTCCCCACACCATGCACAGACACTCCTGCTTCCCTCTAATGCCTCCTGGGAAAGAACTGACACAGGGGGGGAAGATCAAGGTGGAAGGAGGAGCCTGAATGGAAAAAAGGGTTAAATGAAAAGCCCTGGCAAACAAAAGCACTGGAAAAGGCTGACAGCTAGAAGCAGAATAGAAGAAACATTTTTTTAAAGCAGGAAGCTTTAAATAGTTTGTCCTGTTTCCAGAGGTCACAAGAGCACTAGAAAAGGTTACATTTTTCCACTTCCATCCTGGTCAAAAAAGCAGCCATGACGGAAGCTCAGGAACCTTCCTGTTTTCCAGGCAGAGTTTGCAGACTTTAAAGGCTGAAAGAAAAATCTTGAATTCTGCACTGTGAAAGCCAAATGTGAGGGGATGACCAGAAGAGGACAAAAAAAAGTGCAGAGAAAAAATAAAATAAAAAGACTGCCAACTTTCTTTCTAAATCAGCATATTTAAAGGATACACTCCTGGTGAGGCTCTGAAGTGTTGTGGTCTGTGTTCCTTCACCCCAAAGTGTCCCTGAATAAGTGACTGCACCAGCCCAGCAGTGACTGATGGTCAGTTTGCAGGTGCCATTAACTCACCTGAGCTCTGGGTCCTCATTTCCCACATACCCAGGGGCATGAACAGCTTCTCCACTCTGGGGACATCAGGCACTTGAAAGCCTTTGGTATTTCATATTGGCTGTTCTAAACAATCTGAAGGTTGCCATAGAACAAGGGGGAGTTTTAATTATTAAAAAAATGCTTTCTTTCAATTAATTCTGGAAATGGAATTTGCACCTGACAGACCTAAGGTGGAGGGAGACTCAAGAAACACAACAAGGAATTTAGAATAAAACCTCAATTTTCCAAGTTCATCCTATTCCCTCAATGACAATATCAAATTAAATTCCATAGGAAAAAAACCCAGAGATTTTAAAGGAGTTCCATTAGAGGGTTATGAGCAAGATCATGCACTTTTAAGTGAAGTTGTTACTCACTCCACTTGCAAATAACAACCCCTTCACAGGAAATGGAATGCTTTGTATTTTTTTCCAATTCAACCACAAGGATGTCTGCACACAATCCTAGTACCAAAATAAGCCTCCCATGCCAAGATTTTCACATTCCCCACTCAAACACACAGACAAATCCAAACACAGTTTGCCCTTCAAAGAATGCTGTGGCTCCAGTCAGAGGAAAGCCTCAAACATGCCCACTGCTGCTTCTGCTTGTGAGAGGGTTTGGAGCTCTGAACCTTTTCAGAACTGCCATTATTGTTACTATTGATGCAATATTACTGCAATCTGTAGGACCATAACTCTGAGCCTCTGCTGAGCTCAAGCCCTTGCTCTTCTCAGCTCCACAGAGCCAGCAAATCCATCCCCACTCCCCTTTGCGGGACAGTGGAATTTCCAACTGATTTAGGACAACCTAAATAATCTTCCATGTTTGAGTGGGAAACACTGCTGAGTTTTGTTGTGGTTGTTGGGAGGGAGGGTTTTGTGCAGGTATTTCTTTCTGGCCACCCCATACACAAACAGACACTGAGGGTCACTGGGAAATGGATGGCCGGGGTGCAACACTCGGAACCAGGGCTGGGCTCAGAGGTACCTCCACATGGGGCAGGAACAACTGCAGGAAAACCAACCCACTGGCAGGAGATTCCATTTCTCTACACAGCTCTCCACATCTGATACTTATTCAGCCCCAAAGTGGCTGGAAAACCCCTGCTCCGGAGCTGTTGTTGTTGTTCGGTTCAGACAGTGTGAGGCTGTCAGGAAAAACCATCTGCCCCTCTGAGTGGGATGCTGGGTACAGAAAGGCAGCAAAGCATGTCACCCTCTGTACGTACTGCAGAGGAGCAGTGTCTCCTCCCCCTGTGTTTTAGGGCAGTGCCTTTTGCTGGCTGACACACAATTAGCAGAACCCACTTTTTCTGTATTTTAAGTTATCCCACTCAAGAAACCCTCTTTGATTCTCAACCTGTAAAGGCCATACAAGCACCGAGCAAGGACTCTCACAGAAACTACTTCAGGCGAATTAAACCAAGTTTGACTGTTCTGCAGACAAGGAAAGCAGGAGAAAATATCAGCCCAGACCTTAAGTACAAACTGGCAAAGGTCAGCTGATGTCAGAAGATTAATGCCGATTGCTGCCTGTCAGCGCAGCCCTTTGGCCCTCCCTTGGCCCCAGGGGGACAGCTGGAAGGCCATTCCCTCTGTCCCTTGACACAAAAGCATGGACGTCAGGCACTTGTGAAACCTCTGGTGAATTAGCACCACATTGCAATCAAATTATCATAGCCATTTATAAATACAGAGTATTAAACCAACTAAAATTAATTCAGTGAATCCGTTTTCCGGTGGATTAAAGTGCAAACCAGAAACAGGAAGAATAAGCATATTTTACTTATTTTAAAAAGGTAAAAAAAAAAACCCACCCTTCTAAAATGCAATTCTACACTTGACAATATGCCAAGAGACACACAGAGAAGTTGAGATTTTCAGCAAATGTAAGCGCTCTCGTGCATTTCATTTTCCTGCTCTCCCAGCACATTTGCACAGTCCCAGGGAGCAGGCTGTGCTCATCTCCAACCTACAAAGCTCTGGTTTGTCCAATTACCCTGACCTTATCTGAGTCTTGGCAAAATTCAACTTTGCCTTTTCAAAGTATTTCCTCTGAGAAGTTGACTGCAAGCCTTACAGGGACACAGAACTGAGCACAGAATCACTTTGAACAATCTATCAAATAAGACCTTCAGTGTGCAAACTGTCTCTGGTGCCAGGATTTGGCAGAGCTCTCAGCTCAAATGTTGCATTGTATTAACACAGCTGTACCCACAGGCAGAGTGTGAGGGGATTATGTGAGAAGGGATTCCAACTTCCATCATTCCTCTGCCTGCAGAGAGGGTGTGCAGTCTCCTCTTTAATTCAAATAATGCAAGGCTGCATTACTTGTAGAAAAGAAATAATGCACCCAGCAAAAATCACAAGTCACTCTTTACACAGCGTGTATTTTGTTGTTT
Source organism: Poliocrania exsul (assembly GCA_035041345.1). NCBI lineage: Eukaryota > Metazoa > Chordata > Aves > Passeriformes > Thamnophilidae > Poliocrania > Poliocrania exsul. The sequence goes on along the minus strand of JAWWLZ010000118.1, from coordinate 5,474,508 downwards.
TAATTAAAGAGTATGAAAAAGCTTGGAAATAACAAACATTCCCCACTAACCTCCTTTTCCTTCAAATGCTCCTTAGACTTTCATTTCTGCTACCTGAACATGATGTGTCTGTGTGAGCTGCTCCCTCAAGAAAGTCAGCAGAAAGACCTCAGTGACTGACAGTGTTTCTGGGCACGAGGTAACAACCATCTTACCCTGACAGGCACTCCACACGTGTAGGCAGAAGGGCCACAAGTGACTGTCTGCAATCCTTTTCAGGAACCAATACCCCCTTGAGAAACCGCAAAGGAAGCACAAATATGCAACACCCACAAGCTTTTAAGGCCAAGAAGAGGTGACAGGTGAACTGTGTTTCACTCCCCCAGTGTGTCCCTCCACGGATTCTGCAACACCACTTGATTTCCCACCAGTTACTGCCTCTCGCTAATTCCTCCGAGGAAATTCCTGCTCTTCACATAAAGAAGACATAAGGCAGTTAAAGGCAATCAGCAAAATCAAATGAAGAGCAACTATCCTGACCAGGGAAACACGGTTCAGGCAAGTCCCAGCTGCAGACACACCAATTCATGCTCCTCAGTTTTTCCACTTGCTGCATCTCTCTCATCAGGCACCGTCACTCTTAGGCCTCATTTCTTGGTCTGGGTAGGCCAAGAGTAGATCTGTGTTTGCCTTTATTCCCCCTTGATTCCAGATCCTACTCACTGGCAGCCTTTTAAGAAACTAAATGATAAAGGGAAATCATTACTTTGAACTTGTTTCAGCACGTCACTCTCAGGAGAGGTTTTAAGTCCCATTAGGTCTTGGTCAGACCCTCTGTCTCATTCATAGCTGTCCACCCACTTCTTTTATCTCTGCTCCAGTCATAAAATCAGCAATGAAAGCACCTGAAAATCCCATCTGGAAGGGCCCAGGAGGTGCCTGCCTGTGCTGCCACTGCCACAGACATGGCACAGCCCTTTCCAACAGGAGCAGACAGTTATGCAAACACTGAGAGCCTCAGAAACCCAGTCCTGGAGCTCTGCTGGACAAGCTCACTACCAAGAGAACCAGGGTTGCTGCCAGTGCAGTCTCTCTGCTCCCCTTCTCAAGTTTCTTCTTCCTCTCTTCCACTAAACAACCTCTTCCTGCTGGCTCTCATGGCATACTTTCCACATTACTGCAAAGGAATAAAACCCCAAGTCATTTCCTTTGGCACAGCATTTAGTCATGGAGGATACTACCAAATCTCTTACAAGGCAATGATTGTTTGTTGATACATTGATGTCTTGTTTTGCTTCTGGACATGTCAGAGAAATACATTTATAAGACTGGCTTTGGTTTGGATAACCTTTCAGAAGGTTCCTATTCTTCCCAAATTCCCTGGCCTGCATATCTCACAAAAGCTAGCATTTCTTGAAGTATTTCTGTAATTTCCACTTACTATTCCTGCCCAAACCAGTAAATAATAAACACATTCAGAAATATGTTTTCAAATCTCCTAAAAATGTTTAACATTGAGCTGCAGTTCCTGGGAGAAGCAAGAAAAGTAATTGCTTGAATTACAACATAGCTTCAAAGTCTGGAGAAACTTCAAAATTCCTAGTGAAGCTTTAAGGCAAATGCAGAGGGAGATGGGATTTAGCACCTGCCTCTAGATGGAGATGCACAAGATCACCCTGCCAGGCTTGACTGTGGCTGAGAAAAGCACCTGGGCAAAGCATCTCTCCATCTCTGTACCACAAATAGAGCAGGATGAGGGGTTTAGTGCTCATGTCCAACAGAGGCACCACAGCAAAGCTCTGACCGTACCACCAAAGTACAGCAAATGTTCTGGGCCAGCCAGTACAAACCCACTGAAATCCTGGGATCTAAAAAGGCTCATCCATTTTCAATATGCTTGTTCAAGAACGCAAAGCATCCTACACACTGAATCACAGCAGGTCAGCACCAAGGGACTAATATGGGGTAACTCAAGCTATGCAGGTGTGCATTTGCTTTTTGTTCAAGAACAATTTGCATGTCATTAGTTACATTTACACTATTGCCTTCAGACTCAGAGGTTAATGCAATCCAACAGACTGTATGAGGAAGATCATATGCAGGTTTTTGTGGTTGCACTGTCCATTTGAAAGAGCTGAACACCAGATATGACAGCCAGTTTCCTTGTTTATTGAGGAAACTCACTACAAATTTTTGCAGAATGCTGTTTACTGCTTTAAGCACCATTTTTGCAGCACACTTCCAAAGTGGTTACCCACTCTTTTGAGGGTGCACATACACAGCAAACCATGAAGCTGAGTACCAAGTCAAAGTTCTATTTCTCAATAAGCAAAAGAAAATATTTTAACCAGCATTAAAAGAACAGTTCTTATGTCTTGAGCTGTTTGTTTCACGCACAGAAGACTGACTTAATTAAACCAGTTATTGCTCTCCACACAAAGATATCCCATGTAAACCTATTAGCAGCAAAACCAATCATGAGATATGATTCTGACAAAGTGTTTATTGTTTCTTTTTCCATCCTATCTCTTTAAGGAAAAAAACCTACTAAATAGTGACAACAAGAAAACTGTGACCCAAACCAATGAAACCCAGGAAGTTCCAAGCTGAAGGCTGTTGAAATATTGCTCTCAAGGTAATTCCACTCCTCTTCCTGTTTTTGAAATATTGCCATGGGACTGGCAGTGTCACCCCAACCAAGCTTCCTGGCTTGGGTCTCCATCTGTGTGACTTCAAAGTCACACAAAGGCAGGTCACCCTTCCTGTCCTCATGGTGCTCTCCTTGGTCCTCCTTCAGGGCCAATTGTTCCCTCCAGCCTCTCCCTGAACTTTCCCCTCTGATAACCCCACCATCTCCTGTCCCTGCTAACTCACAAATCGATCACCAATGCTGCTGCCCAACCCTCTGTCCTCTTCCATCAGACTGTCCATCACTGGCCCTCTCCTCCCCAGCTGCCACAGTCAGCTTGCCTTTAATCTCACAGTGAGCCCCTGCAGATGAAGCTCAGCACTGTTCAGCTTTCCTGCCCATACCTCTAAGGCTTCCATCCACCAACCAATCCTCCTCACGTTTTGTGGCTTTCACTCTGCTCTGCTCCCTACTAAAGCTCTTCCCCTTTTTCTCCCCTTTGCCCCAGCCATCTGCAGGATGATCCTGGAGAGACACAAGTGTTTCATATTCATGGAATCACAGAATGGGTCAGGTTGGAAGGCGCCTTAAACACCAGCCAGTTCCAACCCCACTGCCATGGGCAGGAACACCTTCCACTATTAGGGTGGACACATTTCACAACTACCTTCAAGACCTGGCATGTTATGTAGGTTTGAGCAGCCTTCTCATCCCTCCCCCTTCATCCATCACATTTTTATTTAAGGTGGACCAGGCTCATCACCCCAAAAACTCCCCCGTCCCTTTTTTCCTGGAGTCCCTCAAAAGACCAGGGCATGTCAGCCTGTACATAGAGAGGGAGGTGTTGATGCCAAAGCCAGACTAGGAAGGAAGAAGGTCCTCCTTAGGTTTGGCACTTTTCCCTTCTGTAACTAATTTTTGATCCCCTAGTTGAACAGGGGACCATCACCACAGCCAAACTTTGCCTCCTCAGTGGTCACATCAACACCCATTTGATCACAAGTGAGGTTTCTCCCTACTCAGTGGATTAATGAGTTCATAGAAACTCCAAGCAGGGGAACTCCTGGAGAAGGAAGTGTGGGTGTTTAGTTCTCCACTGTTGGTTTGCTTGTGTAAACAATTTGTTTTCTCTCTCCTGGGACAGCGTGTTTTGAAGTCAGAGTTTTAGAGGACAATGAGCCTCACTTGTTGAACTGGTGAAACTGGGACCAAGCACTGACACCAGCAGAGCACTCCAAACACAGTGGGGACCCCACATCTTCACTGTTCTGGGGAGTCACGGTGTGTGCACAGGGCAGACACACAGTATGGGGGGTCACTTTTTCCTTTCTGATCTGAATCAAGTATGATCAAAAGCAGAGAGTAAGGCAGCAGTCAGACAACAGGGTATTTTCCAGGTTTAACACTTGCTCATACACTGGTACCAAGAGATTCCCGTGACTGCCAACAACAAACATTGGCAACCACTGTGTACAGGGAGCTTGGACAAAGCACACTTAATCCTTTTACAAATCAAAAATTAAACTGTTTAACAGCAAATAAATTCCATCATTCTTGTTCTGCAGGTAATAAAGAGAAAGCTGCCAATAGGTGAAAATATTTTTTAGGGTTACATACCACAGTTTCAAGACTTAACATGGCATTATTTCATTGCTTCTGCATCTGGTGACACTTATTTTTATACGACTTATTTGTATAAATTCAACAACATGGAAAAAAACTTGCAAGTCTATCAACTGCTCTTAAAATAAACACCAACAAGTTCAGTACTGTCTCTGTACCTCAGCTGTGATGTATCCCCTGCACAAACACAAATCTCTGGGGAGTCACAAATCTCTCGAGTAACTTCACCTCCTGTGACTGAGCCAGGGGAGCTCAATTCAGCCCTAAAATTCTTTTTTTTCTTCCCTACCAGGCTGCCTTTGCCCTAAAACCAGAGCACCAAAGGCAAATCAAGGAGCAAACAAACCTCTCACAGCTGGAGACTCTGATCTCACATGGCCAGGACTGCTGTCCTGTGTCTCCTCCGACTGGCACAGTCCCATCCCAGCACCCACTGGAGGGACAAACACAACCAAAGCCACCTGAAATGCTGCTGACAATGCCCAGCCATTCACAAAACCCAAGGCATGAACAGCTTTCATACAGCCATCAAAAACCAAGCCTGTGCTGTAACAAACCAAATATTGACCTTGACAGACAGGATCTTTTAGAAAAAAATTTGCAGTGAAGTCAAACATGTGAAGGGACATACTGCAAAACAGATGCCAAGAATATCTTTGTAGGGAACTCCTGCCAAAGGGGAGGAGCTGGACAACAAACATGAATCGAGAATTTTCATGGAACCACTGAACAGAAAATCTGAACTACCCACAGGAAAACTAGTTACTCCTTAGATAGTGAATCTTCAGTTTTAAATCTCATAAAATAAGCTAAAAGTTCCAAGCAATGCAGTTTGCAAATATTTATGTACTACATAAAAAAAGACCATCAATACAAGTTAGAACTGAACCTCTCTATCTAAATCCTCCAAGCTAATTTTCTAAAATTCCAATTGTTCCCAATTTATTTAGAATCAGTTTACACAGCAGCAATTCCCAGGTCTAACACGTGTGGAGAAACACTTTAGGATATATGAGTTTCACTGTAGACACTCTTCAGTCAATCAAGTTCAAGCTACAGCAATAAAAACTTCACATTTTCTACTCACACCTCCCCAGACTGAGTATTTGTCAGCCTCCAAACCCACCACCATTTTCCCAGCTGTCTCGAGACAAACGCTGGCAAACCCCAAGCCCAGAGCTCAGGGATGTGCCGTGGCACAGGTGCAGACACAGCTCAAAGAACCTGCAGCACCCTGAGGGTCCCCAGACATGCAAACCAGCCAGTTGTGGCCCTTGGCAAACCCAGCACAGGAACCCTGGCTTCCTCCTCCCCAGCCATTCAGGGTGCCCAAAGCAGGATTTGTCATCTTGCATGAACTACCAAGGACACTGTGAGTAAATTATTCTTTTCTAGACACCCAGCTGTAGCTAAAATGGCTTATTACAACATTTACTGAGGGCTGACATTTCACAGTTGCCAATATCTAACTGCTTTCCTCAGAAATTACAGTCTCAGCAAATTATGCAGCACGAAGCATGCCAAGGCCCCAGCTGGCACCAGGATGCATGTTTATTTGTGTGATGGTCATGGGTTTGGTTTGTGGTTGCATTAAAAAAAAGAAAAAAGAAAAAACTAAATTCAGTTTAAAAACTTAACTTCTTTGCAAAAAGCAGTGCCCAGTTTCCCATAGAAGCAAATCCAACAGTGGCAGCAGGCACGCCCAGCCCTCAGTCTGAGCCTCCTTTAATGCCCAAATTCCAGTTATCACAGCCCTCACTCCCAGAGCCAGCACGAAGCTGGGGTAACAGGCAGCACCTCAGCACTCTGGCTCAGCACACGGCTGGGCTGGAACACACCAGCTGGGAACTCTGTGCACTGCTCCAGGCAGCAGAAACCACCCCGTGCCACAGCACTTGGCTGTTGCCTCCAGCACCTGAGGAGCAGGACAGGAAGAACAAAGAGGGTACCTGTCACAGTGAACAGCCTCTCTCAGCACTGGCTCCACGTGTGGCTTTGGTCACTCACCCAGACCAGCCTCTGCCACCCCCATGTGCTCCACAGCCCCGAGCCCTCAGGTGAATCAGGGTCAAATAATGCTCCTCTCACTTGCCACATGGTCACTCTCAAAGAATTTAAATATGTTTTGGCTTGTGCTCAAATATTCATCCAATTACAAGAAAACAGTAAGCAAAGGATTTAGGGGAAGACAAGGCTACAGATCCACAGGTAAATTAAGAAAGGGAATGTCAGCATATGCAAGACACATCATGCATGAAAGGACAGCCAGTAAGGCTTTGGGTTATTTTCACATTGGAACTATGTTTCAACCAAGTCAGCATTGAGAAGCCCTAGAGTTAATTCCTGGAAAGCACAAATTTGTATTCAGCAAATATAAAGCTGAAGCCAAAGACATAATTTTTTAATAAAAAAAAAAAAAAAGTCAGAGAACCATTTAGAAGTCAAAAAAAGTCTCTTGTTGTTGTGGGGCTTTTTCTTTTCCTTTACAAGCCACTTGTGAGACCTTGTTTAGAGCACTGTGTTTAGTTCTGGGCACATGGCCAGAGGACGTTCACATTCTGGAGCTGGTGGAGCAAGGAGGAGGGAACAGTTTGGGGGGGTTTGCTTGGGTTTTTTTTGAGAAAAGCTCCCCAGAATTGAGCTCTTTCTGCCTCTAAGCAGAAACACACGAGACTGGAGGAAAAGGAGTTAACATCTCGCACCAGAGTCAACTTCAGTGCTCTGCTGGTTGGAAGGGACAAATGCAATTTGCAGCTAAAGATCTGGCCTTTAGTTTTTCACTACCATGCAAAGGCATCCAGTGCTCCCAGACTTTTCAGAACTCAGGAAGACACCTGGTCCTGTGCAAAGCAGGACTTTTACTCTTCAGAGACAAGTCATGGATAAGACACCTTCAGGAATGTTCATTTATAAACCCTGTTCCAAGATTGTGAGGAAAATGCACATCACTTGCCCCTCTCCTGTTACACCCAACCTTCCCAGAGCAGAACGCTCCGTGGTGCAGCATCGTTGCCTTCCTTCCCACACGACGCCCAACACAAACGGGTTCACTAATGCCAAATAACAGGACAACTACACACCACAAAATACTTACTCTTGCCAGAAGACTGTTGGGACTCCAATAACTTCCTTTTGCTACTTTGGCTCTACCATGGGGAGATCTTCATACTTCTCTCTCATATTCATGCTGATGGTAAAATCCCCACCAGCTACAAAGGGAGCACAGTACAGCATTAATGCTCAGTAATTTCACCTAAACTAATTGTTTAGATGAACATTTTAAAAAACCTGGAATGAACCTCCTGACAGAACATGACTACAGCTCCACAATGTCTTTTCCCTTACGTGCAGTTTCTCCCTGCTGATCTCAAGGCAGAAATATGGCTTTAGCTGTCCTATAAAATTTCCAGTTTTATTTCAAAGAATTAACCCTGTGCTCTGCATGCATAGACTCATAAAAACTATAAAGGCAACCAAAAACTACAAGGATGAAGCCAAGCCACTGGGCCTGATTCAGCATTCACAACTGTGTAAATTTAGCAGGAACTCCCCTCAAGTTAATAAAACTTACTCCTGTCAACAATGGAGAACTAGGCCTGCCCTCCTTGGACTGCAGAACCATCCTCACAAAGAATGGACTTCACAAGCACGAGAGAACCTGGGAATGCTGTGCTACGTTATTATGCTCTTTGCTTTGCCTGAAAACGTTAGGCAACGACCCTCATGTGAAGCAGGCAGGCACAAAGCCTGGCATGGTGGGACCCTTGCCCTGCCTCACCCCCTGCTCACAGGTGAGGGACAGCCCTGTGCCCTGCGCTCCCACACTGCACCAACCTCGGCCTCCATCCTCCAGTTTTGCCATCGGCTGGGACAGCAGGTGCTTTCTGGGGCAGGAGGCCCAGTGTGGAGGCAGCCACGGACCAAGGCCTGCTGTGAGGCCTGGCAGGCCCTTCCCTGCCTTTGATTTCTGCAGCAGTGCTGTGCAACAAGGAGGCAGAGGAGGGACTGCCTGTATCTGTCTCAGTCCATCTCCAAAGCCAAATCACAGAGACTGGGTTATAGCACAGCATGTCTGCCCTGCCAGGTTAAGTTATCCCACAGGGCCCAGACCAAAAGCAGGATCAGACCACTCACACTTCAGACCCTACAGCCAAGAACGTGAAGCAGCAGCAGCCGCCCCTCCACAAACAAACCCTGGCATGGCTCACAGCAGCTGACACAAAGAACACTCCATGCCCCTGCCAGCTCTTTCTCTTTGTCCTGCTCCAGCTGCAAATGCTCAAGGCTCCTGCACAAGTACGATAAGCTGAACCAGCACCCCTCAGGAGTGGGTTACTGCAGGTGGCAGAATATCAGATACCAGCAATGTCCTACCCTAGATCCTAAGCACCATAAATGCCAAGAGGCAGATGTGACATCCTTTCCAGCTGCCAGTAATGTGCCTCATAAGAAGACACAGCATAATTGTATGGCATTAAGCATCTTGCTGAAGCATTTTTGTGTGAGGAAAAGTTTATTTCCAGTGTTCTGAACTAAGACACATATTGGAAATAAGAGCCTTGTATCCATCTGATTCATACTACATCACCTCTGAGCTTTGTTACACAATGCCGCAGTTTCACACATGGTTCCAAATACTTATTTACACTTCCATCCCCACTCCTGACAGGCACTACCAGTTGAATGGCCAGTGACCCAAACCAAACAAATGGCAACTCTTGACCCAGCATTCTCCCCACACAACTCTTCACTGGGGAATTTTAGAGGCGTTTTTTTGAAACACATCTTGATAAATCTCCAACTGCAGATCAGAGGTACATAACCCTCTTACTCTCAAGCTCTGTGTGGTATGCCAAGTATTTATTAGCCACAGGCAAGTCCTGCACAACCACAGGGCTTGTAATACATTTGAGCACAGAAGCAGCTTTCCTGATGTTGCTCCACTCATTGTTTGAAGTCACTGCATCTGGAAGCTAAGATCACGACTTTGCTGTTGGGCAAAATCTCTCCTGATACAGAGGCCCTTAGTGATTCCACAGGGCTCATAAGCTGTGGTTTGTTAAGGCATTAAGAAAAGACCTGAGACCGTATCTACATCATACAGTGCTCCACCAACCCCCCTGCTGACAGCAGATGAATTACCTTCTCCCTACAACGTGACAGCCACCTTTCCCCAGTACATAACAGCAGCTCTCTAACTGCTGTAGTAACAGCACTGTTCTGGCTGGCTTCTTGGTTTGTTTGGGGTTTTTTTGAAAGCAGCAAGTCTCTTCTGAACAATTCAATCACCCCACTGTTCACTCAGGGTCTCAGTAACTACTCCGCAGACTAACTTTACAAACAACTCAAAAATGCCCCTGAGACTTCAGTAGAAGAATCAGCCGTCTGCTATGTCAGGAGCAACAGAAGCCCCCCTTGCTGGTGCCGTCAGAGCCAGAGAGAGACCCCACCCAGCTGCCCCCTCCCCACGTGCCTCAGCAATGGGTGGGCACACACTGGGGCAGAGTCCCACGCAGACACCAGAGTGCTGCTGTGCCAGGGGGGCCTCGGGGGGCTGTGACAGACATCGAGCTGGCTGGGACTGCAGCAGGTGACAGAGACACCCACCACAGTCACCCACAGGAGCCCCTGACACACCTTACCCAGCTGTGCCCGAGCCCCCTGGCCAGTACAGCCTCATCCTACTGCTCACCTAATTAAATAGTCAGGTCCTAAGTAAATTAATACTTTTAAAGCTGAACAGAGCTAAAACTAATGAAACTTAACATAGATCTGGCCTGAGGAAAAGAAGGCAAGAGCTTATTTCCACAGCTAGACTGGTATATTTTTATTACAGCAGAACTACTCCTGGAGTCAGTGCAGACACAGCTGAATTGGAGAGCCACTGTGGAGAGGCAGAGCCTTGACTGAGAGTCCCTGCCCCTCCCGGCAGTGCCCCACGGACTCACAGCCCACACCTGGGCACACACCCATCTGAGGGCACCATCCTGCACCTGGGCACACACACCCATCTGAAGGCACCATCCTGCACCTGGGCACACACACCCATCTGAGGGCACCATTCTGCACCTGGGCACACATATCCCCCTGTGCGGGCACCATCCTACACCTGGGCACACACACCCATCTGAGGACACCATCCTACACCTGGGCACACACCCTGTGCGGGCACCATCAGCTCCAGTGCCTGCAAAGCACCTCAGTGGTCACCCCAAGGTAGAACGGCCTCCAGCAGGCACTGCCCTGTTCGCCCCGAGGCTCTGCCGGCACACAAATACGGTTTCGGCCGGGTATTTTGCTCACTCCTCACCAACACAGCTGCGCTGCCCAAGGCACAAAAACATGTTCCTTACTTAAAAAGGCTGAAGAGCTACATTTTAGAAAAGAAGCAAATAAAACAAAGGAAAGGTCAGTAGCCTGGAAGGACGAGAAGATAAATCAAAGCTAACAAAGAAAAGTACAACTTCTGCTCTTCTAGATCTATCAAGTCACATCCATGCGACCTAAAAGAAACTTTTACCATAATGCTTGCTAGGAAGTATTTCAGAAGAAAACGCAGCAAGACATTCACTGCATCCCGCCTTTCGGGCCGCAGGAGCCGCAGCTCGGGCCGGCACAGGCAGCGGTGCTGGGGCTGCAGCCACGGCGGGAGTGCCGGGGCCGGGGCCGCGCTCCCCTCACGGCGGGGCCGGGGCCGGGGCCGCGCTCCCCTCACCGCCGGGGCCAGGGCGGCGGCGGGACGCGCACTCCGGAGCGCTGGCTGCGCGGGGCCGGGCCTGGCCCGGCTGGGCACGGGAGCGCCGGGGACGCGAGCGACGCTGCCCCGCGGCGGGGCCGGGCCCGGGCGCTCCCGTGGGGGCCTTTCCGCTCCCCGCGGGCCCCCGGCCGGCCGCGACCCCCGCCCCGCCCGCACTCACCTCCCCTCCCGCGTCGCGGCGGCAGCGCCACAGTCGGGAGCCGGCCCGGCCGCCCGGGCAGGCACCGCTGCTCTGCTCCGCTCCGCTCCCCCGGGCCCGGCGCCTGCGCCGCTGCCGGCACGGCCTCCCCTCCGCCCAACGGGGGCGGGACCGCGACCGCTCGGGGATGGGCCGGGACCCCGCGCGACCCGCACGGGGCCGCAGCCCCAGCCCCAGCCCCAGCCCCGCACCGCGTTACTTGCTCGAGGGCCGCGCTCTCCTTCCCACACACCTCTCTCTCCCTGCCACCAGGATCCGTCCCGCGGGCTCCGCGCACCGGCTTGGCCCAACGAACTGGTAAAAATAAATCAGCATCGATCCATTAAAATGTGCATTTTCCACAGCGCGTTCCAGGGTCCCTGCACTTCAGTGTTTCACAGGTTTGTTAGAATTATTTCAGTGCAAGTTATTTAAGTAACAAAACAATGAGAACATTTCCCTTCCATTCTGGCAGCTGCCTTCTCTGTAAATGGAGTGCCCACTAAAAATGCGAGACCCCAGGAGGAGGCACTGCTGTGCCCAGCGGGTTAGCAACATGTTCAAAGACATGCAGTGGTAGAAAAACGTGCTTAAAGAGGGTATAAGCAATTACAAAATCCAGACCATTAAAATAAAAGATAGATACCTACCTAGCTTTGAGGAAGCAGGATGAAGGAACGTTGTTTTATTTCCAGGAGAGTATTACTTATATCAATCCACAGCTTCCATGAAAGTTGCCATTAATCTTCAGGACTAACAGATCTGGTTGGCACGCTGAGCAGCTTCCCTGCAATCCATAGCTGCCTTTTGCCAGAGGTGTGAACCTTCAGTGGCAGGAGCTGGAGGCACTGAACCAATCCTGCTGCCAGCTGAGACAGCAGGGGTGAATCCTGCAGGCCGTGCCCGGGGCCTCTGCCACCTGCTCCACCTGCAGAAATACCACACACAACTGGGGCATTAAAACGCACTGACATCACAAGCTCTCTCATGGCTGACTTGTCAGTGCCCTGGAAGCTGCCGGTGTTTACTCAGGTAGCCTAGAAGATGGTGCTCAAGTCCAGTTTTGCAGAGCCTGCCTTGGCAGAGCTATCAGACAGGGGGGAGACACTGCTGGCCCCCAAACCATGTAAGAGCAGTTCCCTGGGGTGCCTGCCAGCCATAGTGCAAAACAAGAGCAAACAGGGCAGGAAATGAGAGGCAGGTCAGGACACAGCCAGCCCTGCCAAACTGGAGCAGAACTCACCTCTAAGGAGTGGAGGAAATTCACTGGAAAAGCCTTTGCCATATAAAGCCTTTGAAAAACCCAAAGTATGGGGTCAAGTTTCATGGCATGTGTTTCTTATTTATCCCTGACTGAGATCCCTCCCCTCAATCCAGCTGTGAGACAGGCTTGGCATGGTTTTCTACACACACAGTAAGTCTGAAGAACAACAGTTTTTCCCAAGCCTTGAAGGACTGGGCTGTATTTCCCATCACAGGGGTGTGGGGCAGGGACCAGTGTGTAGGCAGAAAGCTTTAACCACGTGTGGGATGCCCCAGAGCACTTCACTAGTCTGGACAAGACTGGCACAGCTTTCCCCAAGCTGCTGGTTTATGTACCCAGGAGAGACGGGGGAAGCTTTCCCATGTAATTTGGTTTTGACTGGGCCTGGGCAGGATGTACTTCAGCTACACAAAATCACATGATGAGTACGAATTAAAACAATGTTACCGGATGGATTGTCAGTGTGTCCAGGAGACACTGAGGGGATAGAAAACAGACTTGTTTATCTGTTGTCACACTGTGGCAACTGCAGCAACGAGCAGCAACTATTAATTCCTTCAGCTAACTTCCCTCAGGATAGCCAAGATTCCTACGGCAAGAGACTTCCCTCTTGCACTGGCTCCTGTCCTAGATGCCTGCCACACTGCTGGTAGCTCTGTGGCAGAGAGAGGAGAAACTGCAGCACTTTTTACAGCAAAGACAGATAAATCTTTGGGATCTCTCTCTCACAAGCTGAACTCATTGCTGCTGCACCACAGGTACCCCTGTGCCATCTCCCAGCCATGCAGGTGCATCCACCCCCCAGCCTATGAAGACTTGAGAGGGATCTTTTCTCACCTGAAAACATGATGTGTATTTCAGTTGACAGCATGTGACAGCAATGACTTCAGTACATTCACAATCTTATCCTTGGCAGTATTATGTGTATTACACTTTGGCCTTCAAGCTGACTTCTTGTTCTAATTTGCACTCAGCTGTGCTTTATAGCAAGGGAGGAGGAAGATGGGAATCAAACTGCAGGAAGGAGGCACAGCAAAAACAGTTTAAGAGCAAAACAGATATTTTGTTTAGTTTTCCTAATTACCTTTTCATACAGTGAGCAAAGAAGACATAATTACACACATGGAAAGAAAAAAACCCCACACCAAATAAACCCACTAACCAGCAAGTGAACAAAACCCCACAGAACTGAACCAACTAGTTTTTCTCTCAGACTAATTTTTTTGTATCAAGGCTGGAATCGGGATCCTGAGTATTTCTGTGCTCAGGCATGATCTCCCACGCACAGTGAGGCAGACTCTCTCCTTGTTCCACTTTTTCCCTTTCTCTCAGCTTTGTCCCAGGAAAGCAGATCTGGCCAGCAGCTTTTCAACACTCCCTCACATCAGTGCTCCATGGTGGGGCTCTGATAAGAGATCTGACAGCAGCAAGAGTCTTTCTGACAGCCAGGAATGAGTAAGTGGACATGCTGCATTTCCAGCTCAGCAGCACTTACTTCTTACCTTCCCTCCCTTTGATTTCAAGTAGTTTTCTTGAAAATAATTATCCAAATCAAATATGTATCCATACAGGGACATGTGAGCACTTTGATATCTCAGAGTACATGGACCAGAACTCCAGGTTTCTCACAAAGTCCTTGCAGAGTGCAGGCCAAGCAACACAAAGGCACCACACATGTCCTGCCCCCTCTGAGCCCTGGGTAAGGAAGATGTGAGGGCCATGGCTTCTGATCCATCTCCTCACCAGCAGCCTCATTAGATCAGGAAGCAAGATGGGGAGGAGCAAGAACAAGCCTCCAGCTGCCAAGGAGAGCTCTTTCCAGCTGTGTATCTGCCAAGAGCTATTCCATTCTCTGCAGCCCAAGCCAAAGGAACACAAGAGCAGTGATGAGACCTCTGTCTAGGGAAACAATGCCTGCCACCTCTGAGTAACCCCACGAACCTGGGAAGGATCAGAGCCATACTGTGATCCCACTGCTGATCACTTCTCTATTTTTCTGTGCCACAGTGTGGGGAGGAGAGAAGGAGGGCAGCACCTGGATTTGGGCAGCTGCCCCCTCAGTCCACCTGCATTCAGCATCGCTGAGACTGCCTCAGAGCCTGCACTGAGGCACAGGAACTTGAGCTGATCCAAGTTGGGATATCAGTTTTAAAGCACTTGGAAATACCAGCTACCAAGGAAACCAACCTCTGCCTTCCCCATGGTGGAAACGAGGGCATGGTCCCATCACCTCCCAAAAACCCACAGGCTGACATTTCCAGTCCTTCTCACATAACTGTCGTAACTTGCAGGAAAGTAACGATTGAAAGTCATCCTTTCATCTTTACTGAAGAGGAAAGACAACAGTGTTTGTAGTTTGGCTGTAAAACTGTTTGCTAAACAGTAATCTGTGCTTCACATCTCCAGTTACAATGAAAGAGTCATATACCACATACCAATATGTGGGACAACAGATCACTAGGGACAACTGTGATGAACCAATTATTTGTCACTTCAACATGTTTCAACACTGCATTGTTTAACCAGAGACTGTAAAAATTTAATTACTAATGTACTTTCTGCTTCTTAATTAATGCCGTTAACACCTAACCCTTGCTTCCCCAGACTTGCAGTGTTTCACTATGCCTGTGTACGTGTATCTCTGTGCCCATAGGCAATGCTATTCCAAGCTCTTGGCAGCCACACCAGACCACTGCAAACCAGGAGGAAAATCAGGCCCCTTCCTTGCTCAGATAGAAACAGGAATGTCATCAGCTAAGGGGAGGGGAAAGAATGCCTGTCTTTGTTAAAAGCTCTTGTTTTTATTAGTGAAAGTATTAACATTTCTCAGTGTGCTTTCAACTTTTAGTCAAGTATTTTGCCTTCAGTTTGAAGCCGGTTATAAAAACAATAAAATCATACAAGTCCAGTAACTCGAGGATGCCCAGCTTCAAGTGTAGCTCTCACAGAAGAGGGCAGAAACTGGCTAGTCCAGAGGCTGGTGTGCAGTCTTGGGAGTGTAAAGAACGTCTTGAGTTTGATTTGAGAGTTAAAGCACTTGCTATTTCCCAGTGGGCAGCAAAGTCTGAAGTGCCACTAAATACTGCCACCATTCCTTAGAAAGGCCAAGCATGATGAAGGCAAGTGGTATAAAGGAAGAGGACAAGACAGCAGGTAAAACGTCACACACGTAGTCTGGGTTCAGAAGTTGTTACTGCCACAGATCTCCACCAAACCCAGCAGATTCTTACCTTGTATTTACCCTCACCTTCAGCCTGGAGGGAGCTGTGCCAGCCAGGAGGGAGGACAGAGCTGTGGCTGCGCCAGGTTCTTGAGATGTCCTCAGTTCATGCACAGGCAGCTTGGTTTGAACAGGAGAACCTCAGTAATACAGTAAGTAGCTTTTGAATGACAAGATCGGTCCTGTTGGGTTTAAAATGTTCATCTACTGTGTAAGTGTATGGTGGCTCCAATCACAGCCACGGTGGATTCCCTGAGTAGCTGAAGATCAGAGAGACCATTGATAATCCCTGCTGTGCTGCACAGATGAAGGCTACCCAGAGGATTTAAGGAGGAACTAAGCTATATTCAGAAATTCATTATGTTCCAGTTGAGACAAAACTATCAATTAAAAACTGACAAGAGCATAGTCTGGAAAACTGGAAGCAGATACTGAAAATGAGCAAATCCCAGCAGGCCTAATGCAGCTGTGAAGAATCAGTTATTAATATTCAATCCAGGAAGCTCTGTCACTAGGGATAGATAGAATTCTTGTTGGTAACTGTCAGGCTCTATGCCCTAGATGGCATTGCTTTGCAGCATTAGAAAATACACTTCTAAAATCCAAGCTCTCCCTGCAGTCAGCACCAAAGAATTTCAGGCAGGACAAGTGTTGATTTAAGTTCACACACAAAGCAGAGCTCTCTTTTTAAAATGTTACTTGTTTTGAGACATTTCCACTGCAGCTGATAAATTAATTATGCCACTTATTTCCCCCCTCCCCCCCAGTCAATTCTTTAAAGGCTCACTTGTAAAATCTTCTTGTGAGAGCAGTTTGAAGTGGTTTCACTGCACCTGCTCTCTCCAGGCTGTGCTATCCAATTGTTTTGGTTTATTCTGTGCTACTCCTCTCTAGCGATTTGGTTGGCACTGTAAAGGCTCCCAGCAGTGACAGAGAACTGCTTGTTCCCAACAATCTGAGGCTGAAGATCAGCCCCCTCCTCCTCTCTGAATGCTCAAAGCAGCTGGACAGGAAGTGGGCAGATGCCCAACTGTGCCAAGTGGGCTGAGCCCCACTGCAGCAGGGAGGAAAACCACACACAAAATCAACCTACCTGCAGCTCCTCCCAAGGTCTGTGTCTCCAAACTGCCCCTCCAAGGCACAGCACACGCTGCCTCTGCCTCAGCTTTGGAGAAAGCAGGATGTGCTGGGGGGACCTGAGTGCATCCTCCTCCCAGTGCCCAGGGCTGGGAGCAGCAGTGTCAGAGCTGTGCAGCCCAGCAGCAACCTGCAGGCTGCCCCATTTTAGGCAGCCAAATCATTTTACTTTGGCACTACCAGCTCTAACGTGCTTGTTTTCCAGAGAGCAGCTACCACGTCCACGCAAGGATGATGAGAAAGCTCAGGTGGGCAGTTGGGTGGTGCCTGCAGCCCAACCCTGAGGGCTGTGACAGCTGCATGGAAACATCTCAGCCCTCCTGGGATGCTCAACCCCTCTGCTTTGGGACACCAACAGCCCCGTGTCCTGCCCTGCAATCACACTCTCTATTGCAACAAACAGGCCAAAACCAACTGGGCAGAACCTGGATGGAGATTATTATCTACAACTTCCAGAGAACAGATCTCCTACTTCAAAGCAAACAACTTTTGGGGTAGCAAAGCCACAGGCTCGACCTCTGTAAAGCAAGCCAGAAGTGACCCCCAAAAGGAAAATAAACAGGATATGTGCTCTAGTTTTGTATCTTTATGATGGATCAAGATGGCCAGGTGGGAGAGGATGGTTAGTTTTCTTTTCAAGCACTTTGTACTTCTGATCTGATGCTTCATATTTTTTGTTCTGCACTAAGAATTCACATCTTTGCTTAGGCAGGGTTTGCGATGGCTGAAGAGTAACTGCAAAGACAACACAGAACAGCTTCTAAAAAAGCAAAAGTGAATATATGAACACATACTCCTCCATATCTCCAGCAGTGAAAGCAGTGATGGGTTGCCTTCACACTGAGATTTCCCTAACTTTAATGAAAGTGGTTAGAAATTCAATTACTTCCTCAATCTCTGAAAACTCATTTCTAACTTTTTAGGCTGCAAGTTAAACAAAATTTTCCTAAAGTGAAGTAATCACAGGGCAGACTCTAAAAGGATGCATATTTGGCATATCACCTTGGCAGGGGGTGGGGAATGAGAATATCTTAAGAGAGTCCAACAGCCAACTGTTGCTCCAAATTGTGGCAAGAAGCAAGATTATCTCTGAAAACCAGTAATGGGGAACTGTGTACAGAGGCACAGCATCCATATGGACTCCAGTGTATGTTTGCAGTTGCCAGCACTCAGAGCTGGAAAGCAAACAATCACACCAAGGGAAAATATTTTCAAGACAACTGCTGGGCCTGCACTGACGAAAGGCATTTTCTGCACTGACATCAAAGCCTGCACCCCATCTCTGTGCTCCTGGACAGAGGAGTAGGATCAACACCTGTGCCTTTTCTGCACTGCAGGACTCTTCTGCACCTGGAAACAGCTGTGGATGTGTAAGTAAATCCCCTGCCTAGGACATACCACTGCTTCTTGGGGACATGGGGAGTCATCATGGCTATGCTCAGTGAACAAGGATTT
>JAWWLZ010000118.1:5425651-5456166 GCA_035041345.1 Poliocrania exsul | reverse complement strand
GGTGAGGCACAGAGTGCACAGAACTGCCCCACCCTTTGCTCCTGAGGTTCATCTGCCTCAGCTGAGCGAGCCAGGACAGTGACAGAGAAGTCCTCAGGACTGGAACCTACAGCACCTGGTATGGCATTGCCAGGAAGGCTCCCATCCAGCACTAACCAGGGCTGACCCTGCTCAGCTTCCCAGATCTGACGTCAGGGTGGCAACATGGTGAGTACTTCAGAAGAAACAGATCATTTTGTCAGCAGCTGTTACAAAGATGAAACCAATAGTGGTTTAGGTGAGGTAGCCAGACCCAATTACAGGCATTTGCATTCAAGGATCTCAAGACCTTCAGTCAGGGCAAGCATAATGGGAGGCAGGGGCAGCTGAAGTGTACCAACCATCTCATGCAGTGATGCAGAAGGAAGGAGTGCTCTGTCACCAGGGTAGGCTGAGGTAGAGGGGAAAGTGCAGCTTCTTGTCAGCTGGTGCAGAGCAGAAAACAGCACAAGTATTTCCCTCCCTCAAAGCAGGGGCTTCTAACCATCCCTGCCCACCAGTGCTCTGCAGCACTAATGGAAACTGGCCACAGCAGAACCATTAGAACAGCACCTCCCCATCCTTGTTATTCCAAGCATTACTGAAAACACGACTCCAGAACAGCTTCAGAGAGAACACTGGCTCTCAGCAGCACAGCTGTCAATGGCTGAGCCGGCACAGGCACAGGATCCTCCAGCTGGGAGAGTGACCATCAACTCCCACCTCCCTGTGCTGGAAGAGAGTAGCGAACAGCAGGGCAGTCATTTCAGATTTGTACTGTTGTAACAGAGCAGAGCTTTTCTCTTTCTACAACAGCAAATAAAATCCCCACAGTGCTCGTTTCTGCATGGCCTCTGACACAAACATGTCCCGTGAGCTGCCTGACTCCTGAACCACTGGGGTGCACACACCTCTACAGCAAACACACCTTCGGTGCACTGGAAATACAAGGTATAAAAACTTTCTTTTCTTCTTCCTTCACTCCCTCATCCAAAGATGAGGTCAAAGGAGGTGTACAAAGCATTCTCAGAGTTATGCAAAAAATGAATAATGAGACCCACAGGGGTGCTCTACTCTGTCCAAGCATATCCTGAAGTGTCAAGTTAGTACAAAGAGAGGGTATTTTTATTGATAAACATTATATTGTCTCAGTGTAGATGTCTGACACATTATTAAATCAATTGACAAAACATGTAAAGTAATTAATTCTAATAAAACTTTGTGATATTCCATAGACAATAGTGCTGTGAATTTTGTTTATAGTATAACACATTAAAACCACAGAAATACAAGTTTCTAATTTCATAGGTTACCAGCAAACAGAGAAAAATGCATGCTTTAATTTCAGTTAGATCTGTAACTTACACAGGCAAGTGGAACAGCTATGCAGAGAAGACTATTCTACAATAAGTTACAAAACATACAGAAAGACTGACCTTATAATACCTGTACAAGTATGACAAAACCATTATAACTCATTTCAAAAGGTAACAAATGTTTTGTCTGTGGCTCCATCATTGTAACACTTTCAAGCTGACTTAATAGAAAGCTATTTTGAGAAGAATCATATTACTAGAAACCACTGCTTATTTTGTTTTCTGGCTGGTTGTAAATGAACATATTATATGTGCATTTGTACTCAGTTCCACCTACATTTTCCTCCTCATGCTTAGAAGTGTCACAGAACTTCCCACAGAGAAGGAGCCCAGACAGTGCTGTTTGATTCCCAATCAAACACAAGGTGCTCCTATCACTCACTTTTATTGCTGTGCTTCCTGGAGCTTGGATGCCCCAGAACACCATAAAGCAGGGAACTCACCACGCCCACGATTCAGAGCATGGCACAGTCTCAGCAGTGTTTTAGAACAAGCCACAGCAGAAATTGCATTCCATGGTCTGAGACTTCAGTAATAGCACAAACCCAACTATTCCATTATAGCTCCACCACATTATCCCATCCTGAATAACTGACTGCTGGGCTGGGAGATGATTGAATCCCCATCCCTCTCCCAGCACACAGTGCTGGCACTGGGGCTCTCCCCGTGTGCCCCAGTGATGCCAGTCTGACCAGAGTGCAGGGCTGGGCTGGCTCTGGCTGGGCTCAGCAGCACAGCAAGGGCTCCTTGCACACACAGGTTTGGGCTTGGCTCTGATAAAGGCTGCAAGTGCCTAAAAGTGGCCTCTCTCTGCAAAGAAACCACCTGTCCCCACAGCAGGTGATTTATGTTCCTACAGGGACAGATCTGCAAACCCACCACAATGAGGGGCACCAGGGGACAAAACCCTCACATGGAAGAAACCAAGAGAAGCTTCTCTGGAGCACCTGTACCCACCTGCACCCAGTAGCCCCCCACCTGCACCCAGCAGCTCCCACCTGCACCCCTGGCCCTTTGCAGCGAGCAGGGGCCCAACAAACACCTCTGAGAACTGAGACGGATCTGTCAGAGCACAAATGGGAGCTATGGAAGCACTGAGCTCATGAAAGCCTGGCCCAAAAGCTGCTGGATGAGCCAGGGAGAAGGGGCTGGCCCAGGGGAGGGTGGGGGACCATGGAACTTGTGCAATACACTTGAGGACTAACGGGTCTGTCTGCTCCCCCTTCTTGTTCTAGAGGAATCCTGATTTACCTGTGCCTCAGGTGCCATTACCAGGCTTGTGCTGGGGCCTTGGGAAGTGTCAGGTTGTGAGTGCTGGGACCATTTTCACTGTAGGATTTCAAGGCAGAAGGTCCTTGGCTGCTGTAAATGGCCACAACCTTGTCATAAAGTTGGGACAATAAATGTCAGCCTCACCCAAGTGTTTGCTGGCACGTGGCATCTGCTTGAGGGAGATCTTCACATTAACCAAAGCCAATCATGTACTGTTAAAAAGAGCCAGGGAAAGCCAGGCAAAGGAAGATTACTGCCTTACTGAAAGGAGATAACTAAAAAAATATGAAATCCTAAAGAATAGTAAAACAAAAAATCTACTTGTCGGTATCACATGAAATGTGAAATTATTGCAAATGGTACCTCGTGACAGAGATATTACAAACACTGACAGTGCGAGGAGTATTTGTTATTTATATATTTCTGCTCTCTGAGATAAAGAGGTAAGCACTGCAGAAACATCTTTGGGGGTCTCAGCATTCCTCAGCTTCTCTACTAACAGAAGAAGCATTGAAGAACATCTTTCCACTTTTTGTGGCCACTCAACAGGACGGAAAGATGCTTTTAATGGCTTAGACTGCTTGGTCCCTGATCCAGGGAAACCTGGCATTAGTGCTAGGAAAGGCCCAATATTAGGTTTCTAAATCTGCCAGCATAAGGAAATATTTTCCTGAACGAGGGGCTCAGCTCCTTGTGTATGATAAATAAATAAATAAAATGCATAAATACCTCAGTGCAGAATTTCCTGACCTCCTCAATGTCTCACACTTGCTCTTTTTGCTTTTTCAATGCTGTCTTTACGTTCAGCAAATGGAACTGGAACTTCAGATGATTAACAATAATTACAACTAGAAATACTTCTGAATGTACACAGATAAGCTGTTTAAGCTTTTGCCCTACATTGCAGATATGCAACTGCCCTGTGCTGCTCACAATACTTTGCTAATACACTGCGAAAACAAACAAAAGCCTGCAACTATCTCTTGAGTTTATAAATAGGTATGTGTGAGTCTATTTTAAATTCTCATACACTTATAGCATCTTAGCAGCTGCCATAGTAAGAGTTCATCCCTTTGCAGAAACAGCTGATTACTCCAGGGCTTCAATTTTACAACAGTGGACACATAGACTTTACTAAATATATATATATACACACACACGTATATATGTGTATATGTATGTGTGTATGTTGCTTGAATATAAATCTATGTTTACAAATTTTAAAAATTAATGCTAAAAATCTGCCAATGTATTACAGGAACTTATGACTGAGTCCCTCAAACTCCCACAGTGCAGTCTGGCTTGACAAAGTGTAAAAGGCTCAGGTCAGCTCTAGAACCCCTTAATTAGGTAGTGATGTTTATCCTCTGATTGGGTGTCTTGGCACAGGGTGCAAACTGCCCTTGACAGAGTCTCTGAGCAGGCACCCCTGAGTTTCCCCTGGCTGAGGGGACTGGTCACTGCATGGCTGAGGCCACCTCAGGGGCAGCCAGGCCACCTGCACTGCCCTGGAGTGGGGTGGAGATTGGGGTGCCAAGCAAAGCTCCTCACACTTTATCCCATCAACTTACTGGATCAAACCCTCCACGCTGTTTCTGTGAGCCCAGTGCATTAACTCTGTGTTAAACAGGACGTGGGGCAGCATTCCAAGGCAGAGGGATTCAGCTTATGAGAAAGTAGAAACAAAATTCTGAGTCCTCCCAACACAAGGAGCAAGATAAAATCCTGAGGAAGCAAACAGGCCACTGGGTGTACAGGGATGTTTGCTCTTGGAAGATTCCATGGCACATCCCAGCATTTATAAAGATCTGTCATCAGCTACAACAATCCCCACGAGCTCATGCACACTGTATTAAGCTTTCCCTCAACTGGCAATGAGAGGTTGTGTTGAATTGCTGCTGTAAAATTATCATGTTGACTTTTAGCACCACTCAAATCCTACCTGGTGGACAACGGTTATATTGACAAGACTTCTGTCAGGTTGTTTCATTGTAGAAGGTTTAAAATTTGTTCTGCAAGGCTATTACAAAAAGTAAAACAAAACCCTAGCGAAAATATATCACAATAAAGTCATTTTAGCTATATAAATATATTTAAAAATCTGTTGCTTTAAACAAACTGTGCTTTTTTAGCTTTGCTGAAATTAGATGCTTCTGCTCAAACTTGGATAACCTGGCCTAGATCTCAGGCTGTTTCAGGCTGGCAAACAATCAATTTCAGTCAATTTATATTCCCAGTGCACAATGGAACAGACTGTCATTTCTTACCCCATTGCTTTCCCCTGAATAAAGTGAATGTCTCCAAAAAAGGCAGGGATTTGTCCACACCTGAGCTCAACAGTGCAGCTTCAGCTGAACAAGTCCAAGCATTTGGGTAAAAGAAGATGCATTTGGGAACTATTCTTCAGATTTGAGGCCACTAAGGGCTAACAGAATATTAATATAAATTCCCTTAAAGGTGCTTATAGTATTAACAGCCATTTATCTGTTCAGGTGAGAAAATAAAAAGTTTGCTCATCTTTAAAAAACTGCAGTGTCTCCATCCTCTCCAGGACTCTCTGCTGCCAACACACCACTGACCTACAACAGTCACTGGGGTTCTGCCCCTGCTGTCACAAACCTCGGACTCACTCAAGTCCCTGAACACTGAACACCTTCTCCCTGAAAGTGGTTTATCCACTCGGCACACTCAGACTCTGCAGCTCCTCAAACCTCAAGTGAAGGGGCTGAAGTCTTTCCAAAGTTCAAACTTACACCACTTTCTTTAAAAGTGTGGCTTTAAACTGATTCAGTTAAAGTTGGACCAACCTATGAAGGATGTTCTTACCTGGATTGGAGTCTGTTTCAGACCAACATGCAGTGACTGCTGATCGAGTGGAACTTCATGAGTACAGGGCAGAACTAAATCCAGGTAAGCTCAGTCCACTGAGATTGCTTTGTAAAGTGTATTTTTAAACAAGTTCAAGGCTCCAGTGGTGTAACTTTGAAATACATAAACCTCACATTATTGCATCTCTGAACTTTAATTGAAAATATTAGGGCTTCCAAAAATCTTAATGTAAGAAACATTTGTCACTCAGCAGAAAGCTACGGTTTTCTAAAAACTTATTCAGCAATATTCAATTTACGTTTTATCCCACAAGTATTAAGAGTTATTTGGAAAAAGCATATAAAAATTCCTGTTCTGACAGGAGGGTATTGAATGTTACCCTCAGGTTGCTCCACCTACCTTGAACACAGGTTTTCTCTAAAACTAGACTGCTGTTCCACCTGGTTGGCTTTGTCAAGAGAAAAAGCCAGTCTTGCATCTTGTTCTCCATAAGCACTATCATCATAAATCCAAAGCTAATCAATTGATTTCAGTGACACAGCTGAGGGCAGAGAGCTGAAAATTGACAATTGACAATTGCAAGTGACACTACAGCAAAACCAACAAATTAAGCCAGCAAAAATCTCCTCCCACACACACATTTCAGAGTGGTGTTCCTATTGCAGAAACTACTGAAAGTGCAGTACACTGAAAATAAAAAATAAAATAATAATTAAAAAAGGCAAGTATAAAATTCACCTTTGGTAGGGACAAAAGCAGTTTTCCCAGCATGTCTGAAGATCTCACATCATACCCCGTCCTACTGTTGTGCCTCTGACCTGCTGTCAAAGGGAGGCCACCCATATCAGGCAGAACTGAACCAGGCAACAATCACACCCTTACAGCAAGTCCAAGGCAGAGCTGCAGTGAAGCCTCTGCACTGAGGAAAAGGCCCCTTAATCTCTCTTTGAAATACTGATGGCAAATCATCTGAAGCTGCTGGGAACGGTAACAAGGACGGCTGAGTGGCCAAAGGACCAGAGCAGCCTCAGATGCGAAGGTGACCCTCGTGTTCAGAAAATTGCAAATGAATCACAAGGACACAACAACACCCAGCCCAAAGCAGCCCAGCCCCAGCACCTCTGGGGCTCCCACCCCTCAGACTGCCTCCCTCCCCACACAGCACCCCCAGTCCCCCGAGGCTGTGCCAGCCCTGCCGGTTCCTGCAGCCCCACGGCTTGGGCAGCAATGGGCACAGCAGAGCTCCCCCCTGGGAATCTGCAGCAGGTGCTGTGTGTCCTCCTGCCCAGCCAGGGACTTGCAGAGTGCAACCTCAGGCGAGGAGAGCCCCTCCAGCCTCAGGCCCCCCCTCCCCTAGACTCGGGGAAGCTGTGAATATTCACTGCATCGGAACCAAACTGTCCACACAAGGCTTGGACACGTCAGGAAGAACACAAAAAATTGCTGGTGTTTTGCTTTGGGGACTTCATCACAGGTTTTGACTGTGCCCACAAAGTGAGAGGCGTGGTCTGTTCCAGCAGTGACAACAAGAATGAACACATTCAGTTGGTCTGTCGTGTTCCAAAGCAGGCCTGCCCTTGGTGACTTGGCTGCACATCTTCAGCACATCTGGGGAGTGCAGGGCAATCCATCTGGGGCACAGGGACAGCAGCCCAAGGTACCTGCTGCTTCTGCTCAGAACATTCTAGCACAACACACAAATATCAAAGCAAGATATTCCAGGTTTTACATACAATGCAAAGCTACAATTACTACAGTATTTAATGCACACCAATAGGAAAAGTTCCTAAAAATATCCATGCAGTTTTTGTGCCATGGGATAGGTAATGGCTATTTCGTAGAAATAGATCCAACTGGCTCCATTGGAGCAGCAGTAAAATATTCAAAATAGAAGTATTAATAGGCCCTGATATGAAACTTGTCTCCTTTTTTTTTTCCCTTCCCCTAATCTGTCCCTTCTGTCAGCAAGGACACACTCTGCTTAGGAGCAACTGCATCTGCTACAAGAGTAGAGCTGTGTGTTTGTGGGGTGGCTTTCAGTGACACCTGCCACATAGTTGCCAACACTGTTTGATTTAAGGGAGTATTTTAGACATTTTAGTGGTGGTTATTATTATTATTCATCTCACAAACGGCAAAACAAACAAAACCCCAAAGACAGGAAGGTACAGTGGGAGCCCAGCACAAGGGATGTCCTGTGGGCACAGCCACGAGAAGGCTCCTCAAACAACACCTGCAGGGCTCAACAAGCAGCAACACAACTGTTTGCCAGAATGAAAAGTGACAATACAGGCACATCAGTGACTCTCCCTACTGCCTTCCCTGGGCCTTTCCTCCTCCTTGTCAGGGATCCACCAGCTCATGCTGTTTCCCAAGGCCAACAGGACACAGCTTTTTCCACAGGACTCTGCTGCCAAGCACAGTGCAAGGAGCTGCCAGTGCCTCCAAATGTTTAGAATAACAAGGAAAGAAGGAAAATTAGGTACCCAGCTGTATGGAAATCACAGCATGTCAATATTTTCATTTACAACATTTTGCCCAAAGAAAATTCAAAAAGTGCAAAGGAAATAAAAATAGGCTTTTTGTCTGTGAATGGAACATGGCTCTCTTCTTTTTTCTTGTAAGTTGGAGTTCTTTTCTTTCCTGCTACAGTTTAGAGTTCGGTGGTTTGTTGTTTTTTCTTTTTTTAATGTAGGGTTTGCTGTACCTTTACTATTCAGATTTGCCACTGTTTGTACCATAGACAAAAACATTCACCTAGCTGGTAGTCTCAATACATTTCATAGCAGAACATATACAAGAAAGAGGAAAAAAACATACCAAATGGATCAGAAGTGATCAGTGCCTAAAGTAAATACAAGAGTTGCAGTGGCAAAAATCCACAGGATCAACACATACAAATGAAGCTGTGATGGTGTTTCTCAGGGAGTGGAACCTGCCTGCATATTAATACAGAATTATACAAAACATAGCTGGGATATTGGAACAAGGAATAGCTAAACTTTCACAATAACTTAGCATCTGTGAGCAAGTCTGGATTGAAGATATTCCACATTTTAAAAAGTGCCATCTCTGTCTGTGTCTTCCTCCCTCCTGAAGGAGGGGCGATGAATCCACACGCTGTTACCAAATCAGTTCAAATGCTTAAGATGACAAATCTCTGGCCAGGTCCAGTGTATTCTTTAAAGAATGGCAAATTATGACTTCAGTAACTATGTCTGTGCAAAATATGCCTCTTTCCTCTTAAAAGAAACCAGTGTCTGTAACTCCTTTCGAAAAGTTTTGACACATACTTATGTCTTCCTCAGAATGAATAAGACATGAACGATGTAATCCCCCCAAAACAAGAAATCTGACAAAGCAGAGAAAGTTCTGACCTTCCATTTCCATGTGCAGACCAATAAAACCCAGGACACTTCCCTGGCAGCCCTCCTGGGCTGGCAATCAAACTATTGCTTGGAAATAACATAAACACCCTAGTAATAAAACTCCAACATTCATTATAAAATAGTAGCAGTGTTTACCCTTTGAAGCTACATTTAGCTTGCATTCCTCAGCACACCTGTACAAGACTGATTCTTTAAAGTAAAAAGTCATCGGTTGTTGCCTTGAAAATCTTCTTCTATCCATTGTTATGTTGAGTTATCTTGAATTGCATTTCCATTTTACACTGCCCTGTGACCTTTGGATTGTTACAGGAGACCCAGCGCTCAGAAGGAGAAGATGCAACAGAGAATGATGAGCTCTGGCAAGTTAAAAATATAAAAACAAAACTAACAAAAAAACCCCACCAAAACAAACAAACTAAAAAACAGCAAAATCAAAACTAAAAACAAACAAAAAACCCCCACAACAAAAAAATTCCCATGATTCTCCTTGAGAGTCAGCCCCTGTATGACGTACCCTCTTCTGCATTGTAGCAATAGTCTTAAGTCATAAATTAATTAGTCTTCCAACAAATAACTTAAAAAAAGAAGGAATTGTAGCAGACCAGTTTTGCCTGGCTTAACGCCAGTTAGCAGCCAGTTCAGCTCGAGTGGAGTCCCACTGTTCAAAAACTGAGCTAGGAAATCACATGACTGTTGGAAAAAACCTCTTCACATGGACGCAGGGCTGTTCCAGGTGCGGAGCCAGGGAGAGAGGGGGCAGACCCAGAGGAGGCCACGGGTGCCATGGCCAGGGAGCAGGACACGCCACGACTCGGGGGCGCCGCGCTCGGCTCGTATTGCACAGGTGAGAGGGACAGGAGCTCCTCCCGACAGGCTCTGCCTCTGCATCAGTGCTCTCTGCACATGGGCAAGTTCACAAACGTGAAAACATTGAACTCGGTCATGATGGAGAAACACAGGAAGATGCCGTAAAGGGAAAGGCACACACCCCCCAGCTTCTTGTCCAGTTTCCATTTGTTCATGTGGACACCAAAAACCTACAATAAACACAGAGTCAGCCACCAGACCAGGAACATTTGGAATAAAGGGGTAAATCCTCTCCTCACCTACAGGAGCAAGAAGAGGGCTGTCCCCTCACTGATGACCAGCTGGAAGCCATCACAACCCCAGTACTGCACACACAGCTGCAGTAAAACCATAAGTCATGGGAGCCGCCCTGACTTACAGCACCTCACTCTAAGTTTCCGCGATGAATTTCATTTCAGCAAGGACAACCTCATTTAATTCAAACAGAAATGCATTTAAAGGCCAGATTCCTTTTTCTTCACTCAAAATGTTTGATGTGCTCCTCTGCACCTCAGTCTAGAGTCACATAGTCTAATACTGTGCCTGCCTTGGCATAGTTTGCTGGACCAAAGATTAGAGTCTCCTGTGTGGGGGAGCTGTGCTGGTACCCAACACACAGGGCCTCCTCTACAGCCCCTGGGCTCAAGGTTTGGAAGATGTCACATCATTCTCCTTCTCTCTATCATTTCTGGGTGACGTCAGGGAACATGAATTGATTTCAACAGAAACATTATCATGTCCAGGCACTACTTTGACTGGACTGCACTGTATTTCAGAAGGATCTTGCAGAGGACCAAGCAACCTGTACAGCACTTTGTCTACCTGTCCCATAGAAGAATGGATCTCATCATGCATCAAGTGATCTGCCTCAGCTCTGGCATAACTAATGACCACTAATGGCTCTCCCAGGCTCCTCCCCTGACAGACACACAACTAGGAGTGTCACTCTGGGACTGCTGCAAAGTGCCAGGTCAAGGTCCCAGAAAGCTTCCAACAGCAGCAACCACTCCTGTGCCTTAACAACAGCCTTTGCAAACACTATTGCAGGTGGAGGTGAGAAAGCAATAGGTGAAAAAAAGTCTATAAAATCATTCTTCTGGAAATGAAGAACAAAAGACTATATACATACTGTGACAAAAACAGATGCCAGCAGGAGACCAACAGAATAGATAAGTCCTCTGCTGTTTAACCGAATCTGTAAAAGAAGGAAGTTGATAAAACCATCTCACAATTTCAAGCAATTATATTTCCCTCTAGTGCTATTTCCATAACCCTCCACTGCTGAGTGGCTAAACATCGGCTTGCAAGCTGCAAATACCAAGTCAGACCATTATATCATGGATTATTTTGCCTACTCTGTTTTGCCAAAGGAGGAGGAGTATTATTAGAGGAGTATCCTCAGGACCTGACACCATTTTAAGGAGTTCTGCTCCCACATGGGCTTTGCCATCCCTCGTGCTCACAAACATCCCACCCACCTGCACAGCTCTGCTGCTGCCTGAGATTTGCTGCCTTACACAAATGGAAGATTTTCCTTCTTTACTGATTTTGGGCATCCTAAAGAAGGCTACAGCCATGATGATCATCTGCTCACAGAGGTATTCCAGGATTTCTTTAGGATAGATGCTGTAAGGGAATGCAGGTACAGCAGGACCCTTGTATTGCTATGATCATTACACATAAAATGCAGCAATCCCACAGAACTGCCTATCCAGAGAAATGAAGGACTGGGATTGCTTCAGGGCATGAAAAGGTCAATTTTGGGACTGTCTGCACAACTGAAGGTGAAAAGTCTCATGATCCTGATGCCAATGAAAACTGCAGAGACAGACTGGTAAATAAAGTCCTAAACTAACTCTGTGTAGCTAAAATCCAAATTAAAGCCACCTTCCTTCCCTGCCACCCTACATTAACAGCAGCTGGCTAGGAAAGATAGATACTATTTTGCAATAAATTCCTGTCTGGATTTTGGTCAGGAATTTCGTTTGACCAGTGCCAATATTTGTAAAAACTCAGTATAAAATGTATCAATTGGAAAAGGATCTACAGGAAAAGGAAGTAAACGAAGAAGACAGAATAATTTTAGCATGGAAAATGTGCAGATGCTGCTTCTCAGTTACATCTGCAGCGTCACTAAAACCAGCAGACCATTCCAATGGCCTCTGTGTCTAATTTGCTGAGTGCTTCCAAAGAGAGATGTCTGGGGCTGCTTCCTTTGGATTACCTGGAGGGCTCCTTCTTGGAGGTCATTCAGGGGAACAAAAGGTGCTACTAAGGATTATTCCAAAGTAGAAAGTGTATGCTAATTATTTATGGCAGCTTTACAAATATAACAGCAACACAACTAAAGCTGTTGCTATGCAGGCAAAGCAAACATGGCAACCAACATGAGCACCAACCTGCCCTTGCAGGGTTACTGCATTAAAACATTTCAGTTTGACTCCAGGTTAACAGTTCTCAACTCAGGCTGAACCAGCAACATTCCTGGCCTGGGATCTATCCCAGCTCCCACTGCTGCACAAAGCAAAGAGCTCTTAATTAACCAAAATAACAAGAACTTTCCTGGCAGCCCTTCCACATGTTCTAACGTACCAGGCATCTGGCTGCTTCAGAAAGTGATCCTGCAGGACCAGGAGCTGTTTTCATACAGTATTGCTGAGTGGTTTTGAGAGACCTAAATCCAAACTGAGCTGAATCCCCACTGCTCATGTACACCTTGTGTCTCTCATTTGAACTCTCCATTTGCCTAAAGGATCCTTCCCTTCTCTGCCCGAGTCTGGTGAGCTCAGAGTGGCTGCAGTGCCACAGCAGCGATGCTGGAGCAGCTCAGCACCAGCACCAGCCCCTTCCTTGCTCTGCACCACCCAAACCCACAGTACGTACACTGAGTTCAGTGCACCCAGAATTACACCCAGCACCCACTGTGGGATCCACCTCCCAGCCATCCCACAGCTTGGGAACAATCTTACATCAATGTACCCTGTGAGTTCAGTGCACCCACTGTGGGATCCACCTTCCAGACATCCCATGGCTTGGGAATAATCTTACATCAATGTACCCTGTGAGTTCAGTGCACCCACTGTGGGATCCACCTCCCAGCCATCTCACGGCTTGGGAATAATCTTACATCGATGTCTGTTTGTTCTAACTGTCTGTCTGGGGTTTTTACTCACTTCTCACTGTTTTAGAGCCCTTCTGCCATGTTGTCTTTGTGCTCTTCCACCCCTTTTGTGCCTGCTCTGTGGCCATTCATGCATCACCTCCTGAGCCTCGGTGAAAACATCTGGAATTCTTCACAGCTTTTCAAGTGCTTTCAGCTCACCAGGAGTTTTTTTACCCAGTCAGTTGCACTTTTTCTTCCAGAAATTCCATCTGTGATATGTATCTGGTTCAGCCAAATGAGCTTCCTGACAAACCCTTTCTTTTCCTGCCTTTGACTTTGGACTCCATGCTGCTGTTTCACAAATTTCCCATTAGTCTACAGCTCTGAAAACACACATTTAACTAATGAACCAGCCCACTTCTGTGACAATTGCTGTAACTCACCCCATTTCTTATCATGACTTTTAACTGTGAGCACAGAAGCTCCGAAGATTCTGAAATTTGGAACAACAGCTTAAAAACATGTGTCCTTGATGTGTCAGATTAGGGCAGCAAGCAGCCAAGCAGCCCTCTCATAAAAAGAGTGGCACTTCCTCCAAGAGGCAATGGAATACCTTTTCTCAGGATATGAGACAATGGGGAAGTTCAGGGAAAACAAGGCTAGGAAAATATTCAAAACTCACAATAAGGGAGGAGATAATTTCACGTTTTGGCAAAGGCCAGAAAAAGAGCCCCATGTGGAGTCTTCTCAATTACAGAAAGAAAAGCCCAGTTCTCTCTTTGTTTAAGAATAGGAAATGCCTCTTCCCCAGGAGAAAACTGTCTGTAGACTGAGAACTCCCTCATATTGCAAGGAGGAAAAACCAACATTCCTAAGCTCTCCTTTGAGGTCTGGCTTGTGTCTCGGGGCTCAAGCAAGCCAGAAGAATGCTGTTCTGGCTGATCACACACAGAAGGCTGGTGCATTCTGTCTGCACAAACAGTATCTGATACAGTCTCCTTGATCAGTTTGATCTCCCTGCTGCTTGTGTAGCAAATGCAAAGATGCTGCCACCAGCTCCATCATCCCCAACTGCTGTGGCAGGAAATAGGGAACCGAGGCTGAGGCTAAACAGCAGAATAAACAATGGACATAAAAGTCATTCTATTCTGCAGTTCTTTTCTGGCAGCTGCTCAAGGGAAAACAAGGAGATGTTGCCAGAACCCAGACTGGTTTTGCTTCAGGGTCCAAATATGACAGAAATAACCCCAGTAAGGAATTTTAGAAGGACTCTGCTACATTTCCAGTCCCTCAGCTGAAAAAGCTGTAGGTCCTCTGTATGTCTGGGAATCCTTTTCCTGCAGTCTCTTTGCCTGGCAGTAGAATTTCAGTCTAAATCCTGCATTCCCCAGGTCTTGCCCTGAGACAGCAGTCTCAGCAAACTGGAACTTCAAACCTGTGCTGCATTCCTGCATGCCTAAATGGAATTTCCTTCTTAAATCTTTTTCTAGACTCCTGAGAGGACACCCTGGGTTTGCTCTGTATCCCAAAATTCACTTTGCAGAAGGCACACACCTCGAGTGCTGCCCATGGACAATGAAGGTGTCACCCAGGAGATGTCAGGGCTGTGGCTGGAGAGAATCCTGTAGTGCCTGGAGATCTGGCAAGGACACTTCTGTTCTACACTATGGTGTAATTGTAGTACCACTCATCCTAGTGCCTTGGAACTAAGCCAGTGAAAAGCAACTGGTCAGCAAGGAGCAAAGCAGTGATGCTTCCTGTCTCCATGTGTTTTTTCGAGCATTCACTTCCCTCTGGATTCCTGGATGCCTAATAAGGCTTGCACTGGGATTATTCCTGCTCTCTCTGGCTGCCTGTTTGCATGGAAGGAATGTCATAACTCCAGGACTTCTAAGCTACTGTCAAATTTTGCTGAAACTGGCTGAAGTTACCAGGCAGAGAAGCGATGGACTGACATGATTATACTCCCAAGTGCTGATGTGAACAAATAAACCTGTCTCTTTATCCTTAGGCTAAAATTCCTGTTCTCTAAAGTACTCCTTGCTGATGTCTGGTTCCTGTGCAAAAAAATATTCCAGAGGGAAGCAACTGGATGTAAGAGATGGAGCAAACATCCTTCCCCTCTGCATGGCCAGGTGCTCTGGGGAGGGAAGCTCACTGGGTTACAGGCACCAGTGTATCCAGGCCTTGCTGCTGGAAGGGAGGAGAGCGAACTCTGTTAAAAGCCTCCCTAGGTCCAGAGGATGCTGCTTCTCCTTCAAAAGCCCTGCTGGCATGGCAGATTAGATGTGTTGATAACAAAGCCAGAGGTGCTGCAGGAGGGTGGCCAAGTGACCTCTGAACAGTGGCCAGGAAAGCTCCAGTGGGAAGCACAAAGGCAGGCAGAGTTAGTACCTGGACATTAATGGGTGTCCAGAAACAACAAGGACTCTTACAATAATAAACATACAGTTGGGTTAGAGACTAGGCATGGTAGAAACAGAAGGGATCTGATGTGGAAAGTTTGATATTGGATATTCCCTTTCAATGGGAAGAGCATCGGTGGCCTGGTCCAAGCCAGGAACTGTGGAAATGATAACTGAAGGCAAAGGGGGAGGGCAAAGCAGGATGTTTTCTTCTTGGCACCAGCACTTTTCCTTGGAGAAGTATGAGATGGAGCATTCCCTGGCTGGGGTTCGGACTGATCCCAGCCAGCACTGGAAGGAGAGGATAAAACTGCAGCACTGCACCCTGCTGATCACACAGACCCCAGGCCTGGTGGGTGCAGCAGAGGCACAGACAGGGCAGGATGAACAGGATCAGAGACAGGGCCCTGGAGGGCACTGTGTTCTGCAAAGCACTGCCTGGTGTGTCAGCTCCCTTCAGCACACCAGGTGGGTGCAACTCCCCTTCAGTCTGGGGCTGCCACTGCCTGCAGTCTCTGCCTGCACTGTATCCATACCCTACAGGGAAATGTTTCATTTAAAGCAGGAAAACAGGAGGACAACCTTTCTTGTAACAAGGAAGGAAGAATAAAATAAATACTAAGCTGAAACATCTGCTGACAATGGGCCTGGGGAAGAGGCAGTCAGAAGAGAGGCACTTAATCACAATGAGATCTAGCAGTGCAGCCCCAGGATGTCCCTCCAGATTCACAGCTCATTTCCAGTTCTGCCACTCACCTACTGGGTGACTCCAGCAAGCCCATTAGTCTCTCTGACAGGTTCCCCCCTCTCACTCTTTCTGGACTCATCTATTGGATCACAAGCTGTGTCTTCTCCCTCTCAGACACCACCTCAATGGAGGGAGCTTGTTTAAACACGTGCTGATTCCACACAAAGCCCCTTCACAGGGTGGCTGAGAACGTTCAGAAGGCACCCACTGACAGTCACCAGGCTGCTCCACACACAGGAGCACAGAGCAAGCCCTCTCCCCATTTCTGCACAGGAACCTGCCAGAACTCGACATCAGCATTAACAGGGAGCACAGTTTGTCCACAGGGGATTCTGAGTCAGGCAGCCTGGAACATGGTATGTATGGATGGATTTTACAGAGTATGTTACAGAGATACCACACTCTGGAGAGAGCCTAAGTGTTTAGAATCCCAGAAAAATTAGGCTGGAGGGGGCTTCTAGAAGGTTCTTCTGCATGGAAGTTTAACTTTCAAATCACAGTCTCCTGGTTTTGGCTTCCACAGAAGTTATTACAGCTTGTTTACTAAAATGTGTTTACACTCAACCTTCAGCAGAAGGTTAACTTTCCCACAGTCCTCTTACATTAAACATTCTGGGGAGGCAATCATTGTTTTGGATCACTATGCAAAAGTAATCATGATAAAGCAAGACCTTTTTGTCTTATACAACTCTCTCCTCCTCTCTGTACGCAAGTCAGGGGCATCATGATTGCTCTCAGGAGTTCCTCTTTTGGAGGAGATACTACAAAGATACGTTTGGGTCCCATCAAATACCAAAGGAGCAGCACTAAATCCTGACTATTAGTTCAGAATCTACCTAGTGCTTCTGACTCACAGAGACATTTAGTGGACAACCAAGCTGTCCTGAGCCCATGAACCCACCCCAGGCAGCACGCCCTGCTCATGCCAGCAGCCCAAGGCTCAGCATGAGCCACCTCAGGGACTGGAGCTCTGTGTCTGCTGCCACTGCTGACCCAAGTGCCAGGCACCCCAGAGTGCTCCCCAAGCAACAACGAGCATCTTGCAGCTCTTAGTGCTGGCACCAGGCTACACTTGACCGAGCTCATGCCAGCCTTTCCTCGCAACTTAGTCATACTGCAATAATTAATTGCTAATAATGGGGGGTAAAAGAGGGGGCTTGCTTTGTTTTGAAGTCCAGTTACCCAAGGATTTGGAGAGAAATCAAGGAACTGCACGTGAAAACTGACGAAAAACTGTCTTTGCTAATTGTGGGGCTGTTTCCAAGACTGCCTTTTCCAACCACGTGATCACAGTGCACAAAGGACATTCTGGGAGTGCAAAACAGGAGTGATCCTGTGATACCTCCAGGAATGCTGGCTGCATCTGTTCAGCCACTCCTCTTCATCCTTTTCTACAAAAACACAGATGAGCTACAGATAAGCTGCCCATTAAAGAAAGGGATCCTATTCCTACAGATTGCTTCTTTTTGGCACTCCTGTATTCAAGCAGAGGGACAACCTGAGGAACTGAAGGCTGGTCAGCCTGACCTTGATCCCTGGGAAGATGATGGAGCACATAATCCTGGGAACCACTTCTAAATATATGAAGGACAAAAAGGTGATTGTGAGCAGACCTATAGACTGATGGAGGGGAAATCATGCTTACTCAGCCTGACAGCCTTGTATGATGAGGGGAGGGGAGGGGAGGTCAAGAGACATTGTTTATGTTGACTTGAGCAAGACTTTCAACACTGTCTCTCAAACATCCTCAGAGACAAACAAAGGAAGAACAGCCCAGGAAAGTGGACAGTGGAGC
Source organism: Poliocrania exsul (assembly GCA_035041345.1). NCBI lineage: Eukaryota > Metazoa > Chordata > Aves > Passeriformes > Thamnophilidae > Poliocrania > Poliocrania exsul. The sequence goes on along the minus strand of JAWWLZ010000118.1, from coordinate 5,438,385 downwards.
AAACTGATAACCAGCTGGAGGCCAGTCACTGGGGCCTTACCCCAGGGGTCAACCCTGCTCAGTGCCTGTACTAATGAGCTGGATGACAGGGCAGAGAACACCCTGGGCAAGTTCACAGCCCATACAGAACTGGGAAGGGAGGCTGATGCTCCCGAGGGCGGTGCTGCCATCCAAAGGGACCTGGACAAGCTGCAGAAATGTGTGGGCAGACAACTCACTGACAAAGGGAAATGAAAAGCCCAGCACCCAGGAAGGAACAACTCCACCTGTGCTGGGGCTGACCAGCTGGACAACAGCTTGGCCAAGAAGGACCTGTTGATCCAGGTGGACACCAGGCTGAAGCCCATTAAGCACTCCGGTGGCAGGGAGCACCAACAGCACCCTGGGGTGCACCAGAAGCACTGCCAGCAGGCAGAGGAAGATGATCCTTCTCTGCTCAGCACCAGTAAAGCACATCTGGAGTGCTCGGTCCACTTCTGAGCTGCTCAGTACAAGGAAGACAAGGACTTCTTAGGGCAAGTCCAGTGAAGGCCCACAAGAATGATTTAAGGGACAGCAGCATCTGATATACAAAGAGGGGCTGAAAGAGCTGGGACTGTTCAACTTGGAGAAGAGAAGACTTGGGGGGATCTTGTCAGTGTGTATTAATACCTAGGGGGAGAGGACAGAAAAGGTGCAGCCAGAGTCTTCTGAGTGATATCCACTGAATGGACAAGAAGCAACACATACAATTTTAGAGACAGAAATTCCATTTAAATATAAGAATGCTTTTTCATTGTGAGAGTGGTCAAACAATAAAGCAGGCTGCTGACAGTGGCTGTGCACACTCCATCCTTGCAGGTAACTCAAGACTCAACTGGACACAGCCCTAACCATCGTGCTCCAGCTAAGCTGGCTCTGAGCAGAGGGTTGGGAACCAGACCATCTCCAGAGGCACTTGCCAACCTCAGCAATTCTGTGATTCTCCTGTCTTTTAACTTGGCATTCACTCAGTGACTGCAGTCTTTCCTCCACCCTCCACTGCTGTCTGAGTGGTGTGCAGCTAACAGAAGCCACAGCAACTTCCATCTAGAACTTTGTAGCATCTCCTGCTCTTCCCTCTCAAAAGGAACCTTGCAACAAGTCTGGGGCGAGGGAGTGGTTCTTACATCATTTGGGAAGTAAAGGATGAGGTCACTGGTAGTAGTGAACTGGTAGTTTCTCCTTTAATGGGAGAGCTCTGCAGAGTTTTTTGCTGATGGTCACACTCTGAAACATCCAATTATTTAAGTTTCTTCACTTTCCAGTATGTTAACAGTTTAGTAACACCAGAGAGCCCTATGGCTCTCACTTATCCTTTACATTTTATCCATGTGTTTATTCCCCCTGGCCTATTTAAAACAGCATCATTCTTCTCACATGGAATATATTCAAGAGTGTGAAAATCCAGTGCACTCTAGTGAGCTCTCTTACTTCAGCACAGACTTCTGCCCTTAAGGATGAAATCGATGTACTTGTCCTCCAAATGATGGGCAATGTCCAGTGACAGTTAATTGCTACTTCTCCCACATTGTAACAGACCAAAGCTGTTCATTTTTTCAAATCCAATCCACAGAATTTTGGACCTTAATTCTTTTTCCTATATAGTCCCAGTTTACTAAAAATAAATAAAATAAGCATAATGTGAACAAAGGTAGGACTTACGTATGATCCGTAATTCACTGCTAGGGTCTGCAAAGCCCATGGAAGGCCCAGGCCAATTAAAATATCAAAAACATTGCTTCCAATGGAGTTGGACACAGCCATATCCCCCATACCTGCAGGAGGGGAAACCACGGACAGTCAGACATGGCTCACAACAGCCTTGCAACTTGTAACCCTTTACACTTGTCCACACTGCCACTAAGGACCTGTTGGCTGCTTTAAAATAGCAACACAGTTTATTTCCTTCTTTGTTCTTATTTTAAATTTCAGGCTCAGGAAAAGGCTCTGTGTATTTCCCATTCACAAGGCATCTGTGCTACCCAAAGAGAACATGAGGAAACACTTTCACAGCAGCGTGGCATCTCTGTGCTCAACCCACCTTGCCTTGCTACGATCAGGCTGGCCATGCAGTCTGGCACGCTGGTTCCGGCTGCCAAGAACGTGATGCCCATGATCACATCTGGAATTCCCAGCGTGTACCCAATGATTGTCACCTAGGAAGAGGGAAAAACTGTCAAGCTCTTTACAAGCCTTGAAATCCAGGACCAGCTTGGTCCAAATCTGCAATATGGTGTGAGACAGAGCATATCTCAGTACAAATTCACACTTCCTTCAAAGAGAAGCACTGACAGGCTTTCTTGGTATATTCATCAGCTGGCAGAGGACAGCACTCACCTGCCATGTATCCTCTTTGGTTAGGTGCTTCACACATTTCATCCACAGTTTTCCTGACACTAACCTGGAAAAGAGGCCATAGGGTGGCCCACTACCCTGTGTAACCATCTCCTGATCTTGGCTGAAATTTGTAAACATTATTATTGACAAATGCTGGCTAAGCAGACACTAAAACTACCCTGTGGTTCATTACGACGTGAAACCGATGTATGGAGTGACTGCAAACAATTCCTACTAGCAGACAGAAGATACCTTTAATTTCCTATTTCCTTTGCTATGCAGTGTATGATAAATTAGCACTCTTCAAATTGATTAATACTTCTAAATTTTGGGTGCCTTTGTCTAATGACAGCTATTTCCTATTATCCAGATTTAATCCTTCTTTTGAACTCCAAGCACTGTAAGCCATATATCAGCAGCAGCACAGCAACTCTGTGCTTTCTCCTGTGAGTGGGGACAGGTCCAACAGCAATGGAAGCAAAGTAAGGTTTCTCATCTGAAAATTCAGGTGTGTAAAACTTCCTATACATTCCTCTAGGCTGAAAAAACCCCAGTCCTGTTGCTCCTCCCACCCAGTGGTTTCTGGTTTAAGTGGTACGTACCATCCACACCATCATGTAAGAGAAAGCTGCAATCCAGAGGGTAGAAGAAGCAAAGGTAACCATGAACCATTTTTCCAAGTGGGGTTTGTTGCAGTTGGGCACTGTGAAATACAGGACAAAACTCAAAGGCCATGTGAAGACCCACTTCAATATTTCTATCTTTCCAGCTGTAAAACAACAACAACAAAAGGACAACAATCACAATTCTTGTCTGCTATATTTCAGAATGTTATTATTTTGTTAATATATCTAAGGAAGATGCCAGAGACACCTCAGCCTGACTGCTAGCCAAACAGATGATTACAAGCCACCCCTCATTGTGACAGCAGATGGCAGGGCAGAGAGAGGCCCAGGAGTATGAAGGGACTGCCTGAGAGTTTAATGGGCCAGAGCTCATGTGCTCTCTCCCTGGGAGGGAGCAGAGGGGATAGCACCACACTGTCCCACCAATGGAAGAGCCCACCTCACTCCCAGCAAAGGCAGGTCCCAGTCACAGATAAATCTGACCTGGGCTTGCCAGTGCCCCACCACCCTCCTCAGCTCCCTCCACAGCCAGCAGAGATCTGTCTCTCCAGAGAGTAAGCCATGTTTAGGTGGCAGGAACCACCCTGTGGAGACTGTTCCCTGTCCTCTCTGATGCAACAGCAGCACAGGAGCTGCAGCAGAGGTGTGCCCAGCCCTGGCACCTGAGAGCTTCCTGCTGCTCCCCAGTTCCTCTTGTCTTTTACCTGTGACCAGGAGCCATCAGTGCAGGCTGATGGCAGCTCTCCCAGGCACATCTACCTCTACCTGTCTCTGCAACCTTTCCTGGCAATGTCCAAACAAACACAAGCCCAGCAGCTTCTCACTTGGTAGGTCAAAAGGTGTGTATGGCCCTTCACGGTCATCATCGTCGTCATCTTCCTCCTCCTCCTCATCGTTTTCGTTGTTCTCGTTGTCCTCAGTCTCGTTCTCGTTCCCCGCCTCGGCCGCGGCCTCCTCCCGCCGGGTGCCGTTCACGCCACGCTCGGCAGCGCCGCTGGGGCCGGTTCCGTTCTCGACCACCTGCTTGACGGGGATTTTGATTGCTACTTCTGACTCCCCATTGGAGTAAGTCCTGCTGTTGATCAGCCTTTGCCTCTGTAAATACAGGCACAAAGTCTTGCTGAAAGGTTTTTTAAAATCTGATTTTTTAAGAGAAAAGGAGAAACAGAGAGAGACACGTGGAATTCTTTAAAAATTTGGCTTTAAAAATAAAAGGGATGAACTTTGATCATGTAAAACATGATGCTTGCCTGCAGACCACTAGATAAATCTCACACATGCAGCTTCCATGACAGAAGGACCAGTGGCTGTGGAGTTGACTCCAGGAGTACTCCAAGACCAGGGACAGACCAGGTGCAGACTCAGGGAGCACCACATTATGAAACAAGTGCAAATGATGTTATTATGTCAATGCAGGGGGCACCTCCTGTGAGCAACAGCTACAGGGAACATAACCCCATAACCACCCGAAACTTGCTCTGCTAAAATCTCCACAGGGACAGAGAGCAAAGGATGATTTAGGAAAGTCCACGTCAGAAGGATAAAATCTGGAAGAGTGCTACCAGGGATCCAGCAGAAACACAGAGTTCCATTTCAACTCAAGCACTGCTTCAGAAAAAGGCAAATTCAGGAGGAGAAGGGCTGGGAGGGGAGATAAGAGACACACCTCGTTGATTAACATGCGGCTGGCCATGGAGAGCCGGGTTTTGGGGGGGAAATGGCTGGTTATCATGATGCGGAGCCCAGCCTCGGAAAATGAAAGCTGGTGTGGGTAGGCAGAGAGCAGCTCATCAACCATGATCACCGAGGCGTTCCGGTGGAAATTTCCTGCAGCCAGGGAACAAAAAGAAATTGAAGTAGTCTGCTAGCAGCCTCTCAGAAAGACAAACACGTGGGTTCCAAAAGTTCTTTGTAAGAACCATTCCTCCAGCTACCACCACTCAAAATATGCCACATCTGTCCTTAATTTCTGCCTTTTACACATAATGTGTTTTTGTCTTTGAATAAACTGCCAGTGTGGTATTGCCACTCGTGCTCCTTACAGAGAGCTGAACCTGCTCTGCACAGCTCATCCCAGGCCTGTCAGGCAGCCTGCTGCCTCCACAGCAGCTGTCCCACCAGGGCACAAACACAGCAGAGTTGCAGCCTGCACTTCTGTGAGGATACTGCCCTCACCCACCATTAACTGCACACAGCAGCAAGAAAACATCCCTGTGCTCCTGTGAGGTACCAATGCAAAAAAAAAGCATGTTTCTGCATCCTGGGCTTGCTCTCATGGCTGGGAAATGCCAAGGCCAGCAGCAAGAGCAGGTGCCAGGGTGGCCCATGGTGTGGGAGCAAAGGGACAAGCAGGGAGGGGCGGGTACCTGAACTGTGCTCCACCTGAGGCACGGTGGCCATGCCTGTTGCCTCTGGGATTCATTCCCCCTGTGCCTGGATGCAACCCCAGGACTAGAATTCAACAGCAGGGAAACCTGAGGCCTTACCTGACATTTCTGCTCTGGTTTACTAAAATCAGTGCTGAACACTGGCAAATGTTTCGTGGCATTACTGTTTTTTACCACCACTGTTAGTCTTACAGAGTATCTCCCTGGCCTTTGTGTCACTTCTTTTTTCCTGCCTATTGGATGAATGCAATCCATGGATTGGGGTAGGTAAGTCAGCTCCTCTATTAAAAAACCCCAACAAACCAACCAATCAAAATAGCCAGACAGCTTTTCTTTGCAAAGTTTTCCACACTGGCACTTGTTGAATGGCACCTGGGGGAACTGCCCCAAACACAGGAATCTTTCTGTTTCACTCTTTTCAATGCTTTGTTCAGAAAAGGCCTCAGAAAACAGACAGTGAGTGAAACCCTCAGGCCACCATTGCAGCAGGTGCTGTTTGTGCCCCTGTGCCCCTGGCTGGGCCAGACAGCAGCACCACTGTCTGCCCAGGCCTCCAGCAGCCCAGTGCCAAGGAAACACAGGAACAATCTGCAAGCAGATGAAGCAATAGTTTTGTCTTCCTTCCCCAGCCACTCTGATAACCACAAGTGGCCAAAACAAGAAGTTCCCAGCAGCTGAGCGGTGTCATGCAAAGACACGTGGTGGGGACATTCAAACCAAATCCCATAGTCAGAGCTAACCCTGAGGGCACCAGTAAAGCTGGATGTGCAAGGCCTGAGTTTATGCTCACAGAGTTTTCCCAATGTAACTTCCCTGGTACAGCATATCTTGGCACCACAGATTGCTGTGGAGAGCCCCAGGAGATGGAGAACAGAAGTGGCTTCCCCAGAGCAGAGAGCACGGCACTCACAGCAGCCTTCCCTCTGCAACAGGCCTGTAACTAAAGCCAGCCTCTGGCAGGCCCAAAGGGTTTGAGCTCATGTTTGGTATACAAACTGTGCCTCTCAATCACTCTCAGCAAATCAGCTCTCAATCACCATTTGCTGGAAAAGAGACTTATTTTTTTAATTTACTTTTTTGTAAAACAAAAGGGGCAGCCCATCTGTAGGCAGAGACCAAGACTGATTCTGACAAAACAGAGCACTTCACAGGCTAAATCAGCACCTGAGGGAGAGGGCAGGTGTTATTCCTGAGGACAGGTGCATACAAACCCCAAGACACTACTGCACATGCTTGTTGAATGTTTCAAAAAAAAAAAATCCACCTCAAATACAGTTTAGCACATGCTTTCAAATGCAGACACCAAACTACTGCTGCTGAGCTATGGGATGGGGGATTTTTTTTTTAGAGCTGAGAAAGTACAGTAATTTTTATACGTGATCATATTAAAGTCAAACAGGAGCAGATTTCAGTCAAAATGAAATACCCTAAAAGATCACTTACAAGAAAAAGTTGTGCACACTCAAGACAGCATGTGCAGTAAGAGCACACTACCCAGACCCACAGAGTCCCCACTCTGCCTTCACTGGGGCACAAAAGTGCACTGGTCTAAGTAGGGCCTCTTTCCCTGCTCAGCTGATGTCCCTTTGGAATGGAGTTAACTGCAGATGATAAAATGGGAATGTCAGTGCAGAGGAACAGCAGCACCTGCAGGAGGACTTACATTGGCTGTAATGGGCTAAATAATTCACCCCTGGGCTTGAAGGAGTCCTTACAGCCAAGCACTTGCCCAGCAGCAGGAACACCTGGAAGAGCCTGAGCTGTCTCCAGTGGCACCAGCGGTGGTGGCCACGATTGCCACACTGTGCCCCCACCTGAGAGGGGTTACACAAGGGCCACCTGTCCATTAACATTTCATGGCTTCCAAGCCAGCAGCAGTTCACACTGTGTGACCAGGGGCAGACCTGCAAACACTCAGAATGATGCAAGTGAGAGAGTGACTTACTGGAACAGTTACCTTTCTTTAGTAACACCACTGTGGCATCGCAGTTGCTGTTGTCGTCCATTTCCGTGGTGTTTGCTAAACCATTCACCATATTTGCAGAGCTTTTTGTCTTTCTCTCAAAGCAGTGATGTATGGTTGAGTTGTACCTGCAGAAATGAAACACACTCAGGATGTAGCTTTACTTCTTCAGGCTTCCTTTCCTAGTCTGGTACCCTGTGCAATCCAGCTAAGGGAGGGAAGAAAATTCCTCTGGTTTTAAAGAGCATGGCAGAGCACAGGAAATTGTACACAATGCAATCTCTCTTTACCCAGAAGGCTATGAAAGATAAAAGCCATGAATCTTGAATGGCATGCGTGCTTATGTATTAGGTGTGATTAATATTCTGTATCATGAGTAATCATTGCTTGTCACCATTCACTTTATTGTTCATCACATAATCACACCTGGGGATCGGTGTTGTTTAACCTGGGATGACCCAGCACAGAAACACAAGGCCATGTGCTCAGTGCATCTCAACTCTGGCAGGGTGGGGAATAATCCTTGTTTATCAGACTATCCAGGAGCTGACACAGACATGAACCAAGGGTCTCACACTGATGCTCAAGGCAAGGGGAGACCCCTGCAAACACCTGGATGAGGTCCCTAACCAGGGTGACAACCTTTGCAGCTATACCTAAAGAGGTCTGAAACATCTATTCACACTATAACATTGATCTCAGAAAAAAAAATGACATTAGAACTGTCTTGCTGGTCAGTTAATTGTTGCAAGGGTGAAGCTGCCCTTCATGTTAAAGCTTCTAATTATTAAAACTGAGATCAATTCCAACTCGTGTTCCCATCAGCTCAGCCTGAGTGTTTTACTGTTCTCACTTAGAATTGCTCTCACAACATTTACACTACTCATAATTTCAAAACAAATCTCTACTCTTACTTGTTCAGACAAGACCATTGGTGTGCTTGGCAGTTGGCAGGTTTTGTTGAATCTTCCAGTTTAAATCTGGGTTTCCTTTCCACTGGCTTTTGAAAACAAGACAAGAGGAGGGGAAACCAAAGAGCAGAACAGACTAGTTTCACTTGCAGGAACTTGTGCAAAAGAAGTCACACAGGTTACATGCTCAGAAAATCACTGCTGACTGTGCTGTAGTTTTATCATGGGTCTGCAGGCAAGCAAGAACTGCTGCAGAGCTTCACACCCAAAAAAGCAGAATAAAATCTTACATGTGCTTGTTTCTGAGTAGGGATGCTAAAGTGAAGCCAGAAGGGGCTGCTTTGGTGGGACCTGAGGATGGATCCAGGTCTTTGCTCTGCCACAGACTTGCTGCATTAGCCTCAGTCAGTGTACACACAGTGAGATCCACAGAGCACAGATTCATAGGACAGTTTGGGTTGAAAAAGGCCTCCAGGATCATCCAGTCCAATGTTAATCCAGCACTGCCAAGCCCACCACCTAAGCCATGTCTGTAAGAGCCACATCTATGTGTCTTTTAAACCCCTTTTGAGATGGTGATTCCACCACTGGCCTGGACAGCCTGTTCCTGGTAACTCTTTTTGTGAAGAAATTTTCCATAAGAGCCATCCCCTGGCAGAGCTCAGAACTGGAGGCTGTTCTCTCTTGTCTCTGTCAGGAGGGCTGGGTGATGCAGAGGGAGCAGGAGCCTTAGAATGTAAATAAGCCGAGGGCACGTTTGACTTACTTCATTATGATGATGTAGATGACATACATCAGCACTAAGACTAAGGACTCCCACCTGGAAACAAGAGCAACACAGACACATCAGAGCAGGGCACGGCATCTGCTGCCCCAGTTCAGCCGTTCCCCCACTGTCACATCACAAGTGTGCAGAAAGGCCTGGCCCTCCTGGGCTGCCTTAACACTCCTCTGTAAAAAAGGGATGCATAAAGAAAGGGCTCACACATCCACACATGATGCCTCCTTGGGTTTCTTAACTTCTGCTCTGTTTTACTTGGCCAAATCGACCTGTCAGCTAAGAACAAGTGACCAAATGCAGGAGTTCAGGGAACAAACTGCACACCCAGGATCCACTGACACTTCTGTAAGGACAATTAACCACAGGGCTGTGGCCAAGGGAGGGATGCAGGGCCTCTGCCCGCATGGGCACGGCAGGATGTTGAGTTCTGTGGGCACACTGATCATGCTGAGACAACCTGAACAAGGGGCAGCTGCTCTTTCACTGGTGCTGCTGCTCAAGCACTGAGAATGCAGCAGGCAGCATTTAAAATGCTGATTAGATACCAACAGGTTTTTTCCTCTGCTGTTTCTGTGTCAAACTAATGAAATTGGTATGAAAACCAACTATGACTTTCTACATAATCTTTTTCACTAGCCAAAAGGCTGTATTGTCCATAGATCCCTATGGCAAACTGCTAGCCCTAGTAGAAATCACCCATTATTAGACTGCTACATACTAAAACTCCTGGACCATTTTCTCCCCAAGGATTTTGAGACATTGCACTAACTATATCAGCGTCTCATTCCCTGCTTCTGCTGATTCAACACTCGGCTTCCACACTGATGTGTTTTTGCTGAAGAGCACAGTGAAGTACAATTGAGCCTCCAGTTCATTTCAGGAAAATAGACTAACAAAAACAAACCACAAAAAAACAACAAAGAAAACCAAGCTGTTGCAAGAAGGGGTGTTTGGAACCCGCCTCTGAAACCAAACCCAGACCCCGGCATAGAGCGAGCGAGGGAAAACCCGGACCCGAGGGCCTGACGCTCCCTGGTGTTTGCAATCCGAATGGCAGCGGCTGGAGCGCCACCAAAGCCACCTGCGCTGCCACCTGCAGTGCCACCTCCAGCCCTGGGAGGCACTGGAAGCAACACCACGAGACCAAAGCAACTGAAAGCACACTTCTAGAAATGTCTGAAGCCGTTCTAGCCCACCATACCTACGGCACCACACTTACTCATGTTAATAGGGATATTAATGTTTTTAATTATTATTTATTTAAAATAGTCATTCATGGCTTTAATGTTGTCTTAAGAACTTTTGTGTTTTAAATTATTAAAAACCAAAATATTGGAATACATTTATCTATGACTGTTTGAGTGGCCCCTTCTGGCACACCCACACCTTTGCTGAACACACTGCCATCCCTGGGTTGCTGCAGGGTGGGCAGGAGGCACCTGACTGCTGCTGCTGCTGCTGCATCAGGAATAGTCTGAGCAACACTTTCCTGGGCTCTCTAGTTCAAAAAAATCGAGTTTTCTGGCCCACTTTATGTGCTGATGTTTCTTATGCAGCAAGAAACTTCTGCCTTGCAGAACTTTCTATCCTTCCTCTCCTGACAAACCCTACCTACGGCAGATTTTGTGTATAACCGGAAAAAACGAAAAGGGATTAACTTACCAAGAAACTCTTTCATCATAAATAAACTGTGGAGAAAAAGTTTAAAAACAGCATGTTATATACAAAACCACAGCTGCAAACAGCTCCTCACCTGAGGCAGGGGACAGAGCAGAAGCAACCCAGGGCCAGGGGCACTAGTCAAGCTCAGTTGTAGCTTGGCACTGCCCTCCTGCCCAGCCTTTGAACTTCTCCACCCTTGGTTTCTCTCACCTCCTCAGGCTGGCAGGTACTCACTCCTTCCCAAATCCTGGTGTTACCCAGGGCTATTGCAGTGTTTGCAGGGAAAATAGCCCTGAGCCCAGAAGGGGCTGCAACCTCTGACCTGCTGATCCCACCGGGACGGCCTCCTCCCTGCCCACTCCTGGGCAGCAGCCGAGTGACCGGCCAGTGCAGGCACGGCCAGGGGCACGGCCAGTGGGGTCAAGGCCAGGGGCATGGCTGGTAGGGTCAAGGCTGGTGGGGTCAAGGCCAGAGCCACGCCAGAGGGCACAGCTGGCAGAGCCACCGCCGGCTCCGCAGCTGCCGCCACATCCTGCTGCCTCAATGCTGGGCCCAGGCTGTTGCCACCAGCTCGGGGTGACTGCCACGCCAGCTGTGACAGTCCTTCCAGTACACCTGCTGAGAGACAGGCACTGGCTTTCCCAACAGCACTGCAAAGCCCCCTTGGACAAGGAACGGGTTTCCCTCCTGCTCGAGAGGGACCGGTGCCACGGCCGGGGCTGAGGGAAGCACCGGTGCCATGGCCAGGGCTGAGGGAAGCACCAGTACCATGGCTGGGGCTGAGGGAAGCACCGGTGCCATGGCCGGGGCTGAGGGAAGCACCAGTGCCATGGCTGGGGCTGAGGGAAGCACCAGTGCCATGGCCGGGGCTGAGGGAAGCACCAGTGCCATGGCTGGGGCTGAGGGAAGCACCAGTGCCATGGTTAGGCCTGAGGGAAGCACCAGTGCCATGGCCGGGGCTGAGGGAAGCACCGGTGCCATGGCTGGGGCGGAGGGAAGCCCCAGTGCCATGGCCGGGGCTGCCAGGGAAGAACCAGTGCTGTGATGTGGGAAGGGTATGGTCACACAACCACAAAGCATTGCCAATTACAGGTCCCAGTCCCCATGACCCAACCTGACGAGGTCCGGTTCAGGTTACAATGTGTTGGTGTGATGGAACAGAACTGTGTGCATTGGCCTTTGTGACTAAAAGCACCACCCATCCCACTTCTGTCACTAATGACAGACCATGTCCCTTCAAGATAAGATACACAGGCATCTTTTTCCACTCAAGGGAAATAAAGAGTCAGTTTTCCCAAGCTCTACAAAAAGACAAGATAGTGCTGTAGTATTATTATAAGGTTAAAAAAACCCCAGGGCTGAACCAAAGTGAAATAAGTATGGCAAGTGTGGTTTATGTGGTTTATCCACTTGTAACTTCCGTGGTTTAGAGTTCACTCACTCTTGACAAATGGCCTGGAGCAGCAAACACAGGTATCTCTATGCTGTTCTGCTATTTCTTACTACAGCTTTGCTCTTCCTTTCATAGTACAAATGGAAGCAGTGGAAGTTATATTGTTTTAACCAGCACAGTATCAAGCTTTTTAAAGTTGCTCTATCTCAGCATTGGCAGGAATGTATTTATTGCCCCTCAGGTGTATTTATGATTAGTAAAAACACCAGTGGAATGCAACTTAGACCACAGCACGACAAGCTGCTGTTTAAAACACCATGAGAACAACCTTCTACAAGCAATATCATTCTTCAAGACTGATGACTCTCTTCCAGCTGCAGAGAAGTCCCAATGCCCTGATACAGCAAATGATCCCTGCATAACAGCACTGAGGTGTTCTCTAAAAGGAGCACACAAATCTAAGGAAGAGGGAACCACAGGCAGGACATGCTGTGCTGTACATGGAGCCTGGGGCTCGTCTCCCAGCTGAGCCATGGGGGACTGGAGAGTCAAAACTGGAGTAAAATGTCCTGCCACCTGTACTGGTTTTAAGGTAAACCAGCAGGAGGAATGAACTCAACACGAGAGAGATTATAAGTCAGAACTACAATTTA
>JAWWLZ010000118.1:5395569-5425124 GCA_035041345.1 Poliocrania exsul | reverse complement strand
GTGTGTGTGTGTGTGTGTGTGTGTGTGTGTGTGTGTGTGTGTGTGTGTGTGTGTGTGTGTGTGTGTGTGTGTGTGTGGGTGTGTGTGTGTGTGTGTGTGTGTGTGTGTGTGTGTGTGTGTGTGTGTGTGTGTGTGTGACACACAGACACAGGCCTTGGCCCCACAGTGTGTGTGTGACACACAGACATGTGCAGGAGGGAGCAAACTGGAACCCACTGTTGGAACTCACTAAACAAAGGAACCCAAACTGAGAAATGCAAGACCCTCTTCAGACTCTCAAGTCTCCCTCCTGCTTCCATATGAAGTTAAACTCACAGAATCTAGTCCAGGGACTAGACGAGGCTGGCAAGGGGGGCCAGAAAAGAAGAGGAACTATTACCAGGAAACCACATTTTTACATTTCCACACATGGTTTTGTATTGGTTGCAAAGTTAATGCTAATCTGACAGCAAGGTTGTTATCCAAAACTTGTGCTAACATTTTTTCACTGTACAGCCCAGTTCTGAGAGATCTGGAGCACTTACTGAGCTTGATGCACGCTGGAATATGCACAGCACTAAGAACTGTTGGAACTGTGGCCTGTTAGAGGACTTGCTGCCAGCACTCACTGAACAGACCTGCCCCGGTTATGTGAGGAAAAACCAACTTGAACATTTTGTAGCTGTTCAGGACCTCTTTCCTATGGGCACAAAAGCTGCCTCTTTACAGGTTAGGACACGTTTTTCAGGAAGCCACAACGGTCATTGCTGGAGTTCCCTGACCCATCCCCTGCAGGGGGCTCAGCTCAGGGTTCCAGCTCTGCCCTGGGCTGCTGCAGCCCACCCAGCTATGGCTCTGGACACTCCACCTCCTGCCCCTGGGCCAAGCTTTGCTACAGAAACAAGGAGATCACAGGCAGTTCTCCATGGGCACAAACCCACGTGGCTGCAGGAGCCAGATCTCAGCTACAGCCTGTGATTCCATTGCAGGTTCCCTTTACAGATGGCAGGAGACATGGGCTCCCACAGAAGAATAAGCTCCAAAAACTTACCACAATGAGTGCAACAACAGACAGCGTGTAGTAGATTGAATCTCTCAAGAGACTCCACGATGACAGCACAACAACCTGGGAAAGCAGGCAAAGAGAGGAGGTCAGACAGGCTCTCACCAGCACAACAGCAGCGTGTGCCAGAGCTCAGCCTGACCCTGTGAGCTGTCCCCACACGTGCCAGGACTCGCCCCACGGCAGCAAACGCCTCCTGTGGCTGCTGGAACAGTTCTGAGGGAGGCAGGGATGGCCAAACCTGAAGGTGCTGCAGACTCAGCTGTGCCTTGGTCAGGCTGTGAGTGCCAGGGCAGCACCAAGGGGGGCTCAGCCTGACCAGCACAGACACACTGAGGGGCATCACTGCAGCTCTGGGGTTTGGGACAAACACTCACATCAACACTCCAGCAAACTCTTATGAACAAAAAGCAGTAATTTATATGCAATGAAGAACAAAATGGGATTGCTATGCAGGTCATGTCACTTGACACCTTCCAAAGGCACAGAAAGGAGGAGGAATTGTCACTGCAGACTGAACGAGCCTGCAATTCAGATCTTAGAAGAAAAAATACCAGTGAATAAGTTAGTCCTTAATTTCATTAAGAGTATTCAAAAAGGCAGATTAAAACCAGTCATGTGGTGGTAACATCTTCAGTATGATTCTATCTTTTGCAGCTCTAGGAAGTCCCTTCAGTAGAAGCTCCTCCTCAAATTTGTACTTCTCATTTCTGGAGTTCATTTAAAACACTGTGGGGCACATCCTTCACAGGTATAAAGCTGAATGAAGCAGACAGGAAATGCTTAATTTACACACATTTGGATCTGAACATAGAAATAAATCTTCTGACTAGTCATGCCTGTGCATGAATTCAGTCAAATGAACAGTAACTTCATTTTCATTTCTATGATAGCTGAAGAAAGGTTCTATTTCAGAGTGTTCACAAATCCAATTTCCCAAGTTTCCCTTTGTATTAACTCTTACAATATTGGAATTTTCCAGAAGTTCTAGCAAAACAAATGCTGTAAAGCGATACTGACCATTATATTTTAAAAATCTCTGCAGCTGCTTAATACTATGGGGGTTTTATGTGGGTGTGATTTATGCCCAGTGTAAAGTCTCTTTATGCAACCACTGACATGTTAGAAACTCCAACTGGAAATAAAAAAGCAGGCCTTTAAAGCCCTTGAGTCAGATCAGATTTATACCAGCTGACAATACATTTCAAGGCACACAGAGATAGATGAATCGAGATGCCTTCTGATGGAAATTTCCAAATGTAGAAACAGGGAGATGGGTTCATAATTCTATTCAGAGATCCTTAATTAAATCTTACATTTATAGGCAGTGAGCCCCTTCATTCTGATTGAGCAATTTTGGTGAGAGAGTTTGTAAAACAATCTGACATTATTCCCCTCAGTTTTAACGATGCTGCTTAAGGTCCTGAGCACTTTGCTCAGCGTGGATGCTGGTGGGGATGTGGCAGCTTTAACTTCAGCTCTGCAAGCAGAGCTCACATTGTGGAACAAAGACAACCCCCAAAGAACAGGCTTGGTGGCACCTCTGACTCAAACTCTCTCCCTGGCCTAAGGGCTGTCCCTGTGCAGCACAGCCCCCCTGGCACAGCACAGTGGCCCTGGCACAGCACAGTGGCCCAGCACCAGGAGCCAAGGTGGCATCCCTCCTGTTCTTGGATACTCTTGAAGGCAACGTGCAGTATTTTTCCAAGAACTTCCCTCGGACCCCTGAAGGAGCACATTAAGATGCAGACACCCAAATGCAGCTCTCCAGCAGGGACCTGGGGCACAGAACAGACAGACCAAGACACTGTGGGAATCACAAGGACTCTGGCACTGATTTCGGATCGGATTGCTCAGGCCTCACCTGCACAGGCCGCTCACATTTCAGACACCTGAGTAGGTCTCCCTGGTGCAGTAACTGCGGGGCAATTAAATCTCAGCCACTCAGCTGCAGTTTCCAGGCCAGGAGGGAAAGCCAAGCACACAGGGTAACCCTGCACCCAGGGTGACAGCAGCTCACCAGCACGGAGGGCAAGGGCAGCTCCCACCCTGCTGGTAAGAACAGTGTCTCGAGGCAGAACTGCCAAGGCCCTGAAGGCCTAAGTTGTGCTGTACAGCCCTGCAGCCACCAAACACTCCACACACATTTTACCACACTGGAAACCACTTAAATTACAGATTAGCAAGGCAGAAGAGAAATGAGGGAAGCAATCAGCTGGGGTAAAAACAGGACCAAATTTGAGTTCTAAATCAGCAATACTGTAACCCAGGCTCCAGCTGGTCCTGTGGGAGCCGAGCACAAGGAGGCAGCTGTAAAACCAATGACAGTCAGGTGACATCCCCTCCATTTGAAGAAAGCACCTGAAATTCCAACTCCAGACAAGTGCCTGTTAGCTGTCTCTTGACCACTCAGTGGGGACTGAGTCCAGCACCCCCTGAGCTGAAAGGAAGGGCTCTGAAATCTGGGCTCAAGCAAGAGTATCCCCCCAACAAGTCCAGATGAGCCTGAAGTGCCTGCTGCCCTGCACACCACAGCACCACTCCTGGGGTGAAATGACCCACAGCAGATACCTCATGGGTAAACTTGCACCCTGCACCCTCTTACATGTAACATTTACTACTCAGAATGCTTATTTCCCTTTTTGAAGGGCTGGAGAGCAGAGAAATCAAGATTTTATCAGTTCTAGCTTAATTTCTACCATTTGCAACTCCTAAAGCTGTTTCCCCACGCAGCACACACCATCTCCTCCACCCAGCACACACATGGAGATCAGCCACCAGAAAGAAACCCCTAAAAACCAAAAATCAGACACTGGTACCTGCTGCCCTTGGCACTCAAGTGCAGTATACTCAGCAGCAATATGCTCCATGCTCCATCCCAGGGCCTCACCATTTACCCTCTGTAACACTGACCATATCTCTCTCCTGCTCCTTGAGATTACTTCTCTCACCTCAGCAGCATGGAAGCTCCTCTCCCATCCAGGAGATCCCCCTCACACAGGCCACCCAGCTGGCTGTTTTTCAGCCTGCTCTGCCCATGCTGGTGATGGGTGTGAGACAAAGCAGGTGCCACAGAACAGGCTGCTCCCGAGGCGAGGCCGTGTGTGCCCCTGCTGCAGAGTGCAGGGGGTGTGCACTCCTGACTGTGCTCTCTCTGCTCATCTTCGAGGGGCAGCATTTTGAATACTGTCTAATCACCTCCACATTCTTCACAGAATTTTCTCACTCTCAATTGTTTCAGGGCTTTTCCTCATCTCAAGGCTCGACATTCTCAGGCTCTGATCAGCTGCAAACACTGCTGGGAAATGCCAGGCTTTGGAAGCAATCTCCCTAATCTTGTTTCTCTTTCACCCTCTGGCACAGAAGGTCTAGATTTTAAGGTATTAAGAGCTAATAACTTAATTGGTTAATGTGGAGAGGCTGAAATCGTTGGACGAGGGTGTCAAAAGATTAAAGACAATCCCAGGAGCGATTAGCCTTAGGAATCTGGGGAGGTCAACAGAGATGTGCCAGCAGTGAAGCCACCACTGTCAAAAGGCATTCAGAAGCAGAGAATCTGGGTCAGACTTCATGCTCCTCTTTCCCATGGACTGTACAGAAGTGATTTGAGAAGAACTTCCCCACCCTAACAGAGGTTTTCAAATGTTTGACTGTGCTGACTGACAAAACTCCTGCTCAGTGTGATCCCTTGTGAGTGCCCTGAGCCACGAGAACCAGCTGTCAGGGGCTGTGTCATCCCTCCCATCAGCTGCTGGAGACAGTGGGAACCTCCTCACACGCTGATCCTGGTTTGCAGGAGCAGCCCCCGGAGCCCTGTCACCCTGCTGGGAGAGATGGCAACGCTCCTGCCACCTCCAGAGGGACAGCTCCCCTGCCAAGGCAGCCACAGCACCGACAGTGTTCAGACCCAAGGGAGGACAGTGGAGAGAGAGCAAAGAGGGATGGATGTCTGATCCAGAGGCTGTGGGCTCTGTGCTGTCGGAAAGGGCATGATCAAACAGAAGGTGGGAAACAGCAACTGCATGTTATTCAGTACACACCTTCTCTCTCTCGCTCGCTTTAAGTGCATCAGTCCTGTAACATTTGTAAAGAAGATAAGGCAGGAAGGAATTTCTTAAGATAATTATTGCCATCTTCTAGCAGAGTCTAGGAAGAGAGGAATAGCCTAGCCATCAGGGCCTGCTTGGTAATTTTCACAAAACCTGCCTTGTTCTAGGCATTGTTACATCCTTCCTGCAATGAGCCAATCAGCCCATCACCAGCTAATAATCATTAGCTGCAAATCCAATACAGCAGAGATCCCAGGGTACACTTTTCCCCCTTACTGCTCCTCCAGTGATAACCCACTGGACTCCAATATGAACTTGTGAGTCACTCACTCACTCCCACTTTACAGACCCTGGAGGGAACAGAAGCACCACTGAGATGAAAGTCTAAACCCCTCTGGCTGTCTGGGAAGCTGAGGCCAGAGAGCTGCAGGGGCCCAGGGACACTGAGGCAATGGGAGAGCTCTCCCTGCCAGAGGAGCAGCCTCAGGCCCCTCTGGGACAGCCCTAAGGTGCAAGGGAAGGGCTGGCCAGGCTGCCCCCCTGCCAGGAGAACGCACCAGGGGCCATCGCACAGCACAGCAGCACTCCCGACCCCACATCCCCTCGGGGCACCCTGACCCCCTCTGCCACAGCAGCAGTCCCGACCCCACATCCCCTCGGGGCACCCTGACCCCCTCTGCCACAGCAGCCTCTTCAGAGAGATTCCTGCAGGGAAATGCACTGCTGTCTGTGCAGCACTCTGGGAAAGCTGGTGGGCAGCTGGGAGCCCCCCTGTGCTGCACTGCCAGCACAGCAGCATGTGCTGCACCAAGGCCCAGGGACACACAGAGACACTCCCTCTACACCTCACAAATCACATCCCAGTATCCCAGGACACTCCAAGTATCCAGCCCAGTTCTCTGACCATAATCTGGGGCAAAGACCCCGGTGTTGATGATGCAGCATTCAGGCTTTGACCATACTGCTCACCACTCCCAACTTCAGCAAACACCAAACATGCCCACAGGTCAGGCCAAAGAAAAATCTAGGCCTTAAAATACACATGCCTCAGACAGCTACAGCAGCAGTGATCTAACAGACTCACTGTGAGGAAAGCTTCCCTCCACTTACCACCCCCTAATTTTACCTCTGGTTCACCGTTCTCTGTGGAGCTCAGCTGTCACTCCAGCTCCCAGTTCGTACATTGTGCACCACCTCAATTTATTCTCATTATTTCTCCAAGAATATTTGCTTTTTTTAATCAGCTCTAGATATTTTCATCACTGTGGCAGCAATCTGTCTCTGAGACATTCTCAGAATGGAAACAGTGGACACCCTCCAAACCTCAGGACAAAGCCAAAAATATTTCCCTGCTCAACTGGTACTCATAATCATCCAGGAGTTATTGGGACCAGCGTGTCTCTAGCACAGATTCCTGCAGAGCCAAGGCAGCAGGACCCCACGACTGCACTGGCAGATGTCTGCTGGACTACAGGCTCCACAGCAGAACTCAAGGCCAGCTGCAGACAGGCCAGTGTGCACAGGTAAAGATCTCCCAATCTCTTCAGACTGGCCAGTCCTTGTCAGAATTAAACGCCAGATTTGGTGATTTTCCTTGCTTTTACACTAAAAGTGATTTAAGAAAAAAATACTACCACTGGTACCTCTGCAGTGCTGATGTGTGTGTGAATTTTGTCAGAGAAAGCTTGACCTGCAGTGGTGATGGTGGTTTGTAGCAATTAGGAACTAGATGGGTTTGATGCCGATAGGAATCCATTTTCAACTCTTCTGTCTCCCTTATTTGTACCCTACTATTGAATGGAACTCTGCAATCAGGGTTTTGAAATGTTAATCTAAAAAAAAAAAAAACTGTGATGGCCAGACCAGTCCTGGACGTTCCTGATACCCAGTAATCAGCCACTGGCACTGAACTGGCACCCAGTGCAGGAACACCAATTTCACACATGCTCTTAGTCCAGCTCTGACAAACACAGTTACCTCAGGAATGACAAATTTCTTGCAAAGCTCACCAGAGCTCTCCAAAAGAAGGGATATGGTGTAACAGACCCCACTGGCAGAGCTTACTCACCACCCAGAGGTGGATGCCATGGGTCAGCACCATGGTGACAAGAGCAAAGGACAGTCACCTTTCCTGTCACCAAACACTGCCTGCTGAACACAAACCATGCTGGCCCACACAACAGCTAAGAATTTGCTATAAATCCAGAAGCCCTTAATTCCCCAGATAACTGCACTTGTGTTAGAAGGAGTCAGAAAGGATCTAATTTGCATTATCACTCAGTCACTCTGTTGTCTGCCTGTGCCAAACATCCCAGCAGGAAACCTTCATGGAAAGGGAGCACCCTACTGCCTACAGCAGATCTGGCTCTGCTGCCACACTAAGGGTGGGCCGAGGAGCCCACTGGTCACCTGGCCAGGCAGCAGCAGGGAAGGGGTCAAGGCAGCAGGTCAGTCCAGCTGCTGGCCCTGTGGCTGGGAGGTGCTCTTTGTTCCTCTGGGTGTGCAGGGACCTGACCAGGGCATGCAGAAAGGCTGCAGCCTCTCAGCACTGAGGACCCCGGGGCAGCATCTCTGAATTAACGGTGCCCCTCTGTCCTGAAACTCCACTGACACTTTTCTGCCCTGGCTACAGTCTCAGCACCTTTTACTGACCACCTGACACTGCACAGGGCAGTGGGAAGGACACTGCCAGCATCCTCCCTCTGCTTTGCCCATACCTGGGGTTTCAATATCACAGCCATACCAGCAGTTATCTGCATTCCCAAGGACCACAGCCTCAGCTTCTGGGACTAGGTCTGTCTTATTAGTCTGTCCCTTGCCTGTAACACACCCATCAGTGGAAGAGCAGGCCCACAGTCACTATAAAATGCTGCCAGCACCAAAATCCATTGTGCCTTGGGCTACCAGAGCAGTGCACAGTCCCAATAGCTGGCACTAAGTCCTCCTCAAACTGCTTCTCCAGAGTTTTAGATGTCTTCCACTGATAGTCACAGACCAATGAAGAAATGGCAACAGCATTTCAACTCTCCCCTCCTAGAACTCCTCCACAGCCCAGAAGAAGAAAATAAAATAGCTCATGAATGCAATCATTCAGCCAGAGGTCAGTAACGACTGCAGTCTAAGTTGTGAGTGAAATTAAAGCTTAAAAGATTAAGATGCATGCAAGCTGGCTGTATGGCAGAAGTGGGGTACAAGATTACACAAGTCCCAGGCTCTTCATTAAACAATGCTCTACCAGGCTATTAAACTGTGTTCAGTGTCCTTGTCCCTGTGTGTAACACCTGTTTCTCCCAGGTGTGTTTTCCCACTGCCATAACCCAGAGTGCAGGGCAGCAGACGACTCTGAGAGACACCTCATCCTGGCCCAAGGGTTCTGAGACCTGCACAGAGACCTGGCCCAAGGGTTCTGAGACCTGCACAGAGGAGAACCTTCTGAATTTAGTTTATTTCCTCAGGTAAAAGAATCCCACTGGAGCAGAAGGAAACCAGACAGTCAGGATGGTCCTTTTGCCCTCCAGTATTTTGAGGAATGATGCCTCATCACCCACTAGACCCCTTGACAGAACAAATAACTGAAGAACATCTGCAGCACAGCCCAGCATTCCTGGTCCCCTGCTCCACCCAGAGCAGCCTGTCACTCTCATAGAGAAAGTTGAACTCAACTGAAAAACACAGCAGTTAAACCCTAATTAACAAATCAAGCCATGCAGATTCAAAATTACAGTTTAATGTTGGACTTGCATGACTTGAAGCTCATGGTTACACTGCTCTCACTTAACTACTTTTAGCCTCCCCCTCCTCTGCAAACCCACAGAAGGCTGAGGGTCAGTGCTGGGTGAAGACAGGACAGTGTGCAGGAGAAAAGCAGCAGAGCTGCACAAACCAGACTCATCTGGATGGGGGCATGTCCAGAACTGAACAAGCTCTGCTTGTGTGGTTTGAATGGGAGCTGAATGAAGCAAGGGCTGCTGCCCAGAATCCCGTGTTCTGGCTGCCAAGGACAGTGAGAAGGCAGGGGAAGGAGGGGAGAATTTCTGAAGCACAAACATGGGTGTGCAAGAAGACAGCGCAGAGCGATCGAGGCTGGAGGGGACCCCAGGCTAAGGTTGAGCTCTGCATGTACAGCTGGTTTGCCAGCACAGGACAAGCCTGATACAATCCATGCCAAGGCAGGGGCAGCCTCTGTGCTGGCACGTCCCCTCTGCTGTCCAGGACATGCCCCTGGGAATGCCACTGAACTCGTGTCGGAGGGGCTGCACCTGCTGCCGTTTCCCCTCCCAGCATTCTCTTCCCTCCTCGTTCCCCCCGAGCCAGGAGCAAGCACAGCACACACAGCAGCTGAAAAACCAACATTTGGGTCATGTGATGCAGCAGCTGCCCAACTGAAAGGAGACATTCTGGTGTCCCAGGTCTACAGACAAGGGAGGAAACAGCTATGGCCACATCCAACCTGCACTACACCAGTAGGTGGGGAATGAGGACAGCTCCGGGTATATTTCCATATACTAAAACCATCTGCCTCTTAAAAATTGCATCTACTACCTGGATGAAATAAGAGAAATCCTCCTTGAGGGGGGTGTGTGTGCAATCAGAATATTGCAACAGGCTGTAAGAAGGAAAAGCTTCCATGGCTCACAGCCACAGCCACACAGGCTGCACTCACCATCCAAGGAGCAAACTTTTGGCTCTCTCTCTGAATTTGCCTTGATCAGACTTCAGCACACCTCAGAGCTGGAGTTGCTCTGCTCCAGAGGTGCAGGTTAAGGTATATTTAAAAGATCTGATTTTCAGAGTGTGGATGCCAGTTCAGAACATCCTGTCTTTCTGGGCAGTTTTTGGTTGGCAGGCTGCATCCATCATCACTTTGTGAATCCCTCCAGTCCAGAACCTCCAGAGGAGACAAAACCAGTAGAAAATCTGCTTTCCCTGGCTGCAGAGCATGGTCCTGTACCTACAGAGGTGCCTCGCTGGTGTGGGTTACATTAGCCAGAAGTGAGGATAAGGAGACAGAGCAGAGGAGGGGGAGAGGAGGAGGGACTGAGATCACTGGGGGAATACTCAAGTGACAGCTATGGGTGGATTCATGATACAGGGGAAGAATCTGGCTGGTGAAATCCCCTATGCAGTGAGAAGCAGCAGGAGCAGCACCTCAAGCCAGGACTAAAGAGTGTGCCACAGGATGCTATGGATCATGGGAAAGAACAGGCTCGTGCCAGCTCTAATTGGCCCTAAAATGACAAGTTATTCTTTTTTATTTAATCTCTCTGTGCTTTGTTTCCCCATTTTTAAAACATCCCTTCATCTCAGAGGTCTGGGGAAAATTAATTAATTGTTCATCAACTGCTCAGATACAATCACAGTGAGATCGGCAGAGGTTCAAGAGGAAATTAATAATGTGCCTCTGGAACAGGGCTTGAATAGAGCTGGTAAATAAGGCAGAGGGGCACAGACTGAACAATGAAGAGAAAACAAAATCCTGAATAGCTGCTCATTAAGTGAGCAAAGTCCATTCTGTGCACTGAGGGAGGCCCAACCCTGAGGAAACCCCACAGGGGACCCTGGAATTAAAGGCTGGATAATAATGCACACACCCCAGGGGGGCAAATTAAGGGTGCACAGGAACCCCAACGCTGCTATTTGCTAACTTTGGGATGTTTGACTTTCATCCCTAACAATGCTCTATTAATGCCTTTTTCAGGTGTTCAGTGCCATACACAAGTGTGGGCATCATCCTGCCTTTCTCCTGTTCCAGCAGTGGGATGTCTACTCTGACTTACTCTGAAAAGTGTGCACTTACAGCCACTAAAGGCTTAGGACAATAAACAATTAGGGTTGGTGCTCAAGCAAATAAATACCAGCTTTTGGGGGCTGTGGGTTGATTCTTTTTCTAAACAAGGTAACCAAACCCAGTATTTTCTCAAGCCAAACACAATATATCCAACACAGCAAGTCCAAACTAGAACCTAGTTTAAAAATAAAACATACCCCAGAGAGAGCTGGTCAGTATTTCACAATTCAACTATTTACCAGTCAACAACCCACAAAAACCAAACCAAAGAAAGGCTTTCCAAAAGATGCTGATGGAAATGCTGCAGAAGGCCCCCCCAGGTCTGAGCTCTGGCACTCCCAGCCCACCTGAGGGCTCCAGCTGCTGAGGACAGCTCTGAGCCCACAGAGCAAACAGCGGGCACAGCGGGGCTGCTTCGACCAGTGACCAGACCCAGGCTCAGCTGGCAGCTCCAAACTGAGATTCAGGACCCTGGCAGAACAGAAATCTGCCCGCCAAACAAATTCAGCACCTATGTTAGTGCCTCTACAGAGACATTGCTGAGAATAAAACCAAATTCATATTAATACTAACATAAAACAAAAAAGATGAATCACATCAAAAAAAGGGAATGACTTTTTGGTAATAGGTTGGGAGTGGGAAAAAATGTAAAGCATAAACCAAACCAGAGTTTTAGCTAGAACACTGTAATTATTGACATTGAGGTTTCTTATTTGCTCATTTAAATCACAATTCCAAACCAATCACTCCAGTGCTCACCCACCCTCTGAGGGTTAAACTGCAGCAAACAGATGTGAAGGGACTTGAGGAAACCACACACACACATCACCAGCAGAGTGAAAGAAAATAAAGTTGGGACAAATCAGTCAAAACCTCAATTCTTGGCTTGAAAGAGACACAGGGACCACACTGAAGATGATCTGCAGCAGGCAGAGCCCACCTTGATTGAACTCCTGAATGCTACCATGTCGGGAGGCTGAAGGCATTTCCCAGAGCACCCGAGCTGTGTTATATCCTTCAGACACATCTCCCACCTGTACAGGGCTTCTCCAGATTGACATCCCCCCAAACTACAGCAAACCTTTTCTGCCAAAAGCTGTGATTTGCAGCCAGTTTTTTAGCAGGTTTGAGGCATGCAGTCTATACTGTGCAGAGTAAAAATCAGAAGGAGTGGCTCCTCTGCCACTGTGCTAAACAGTCAATCACCTTCATTTGCCTGAAAAAAGCAGCCTGAGTAAGAAGTCCTCCTGATGGCAGGAGAATACCTCTGGGGAACACAGCTTCATGCCCTGGGAAGGCTTTGGTCATTAAAAACTGACCTCAATCAACTGGGCTTTCATAGTAAAGAGTTACAGCAGAGCCACTGACACACTGAGCATCTGTAGCTTCCAGCTGCAATTTCCCATGCAAATCAGGACACTCAGGTGGGTGAAAGGCACTGCTGTGGCCTTATCCTGAAGCCTCCTTGCAGTGAAAATGTTCATTCTGTGAAAGTTCACTGCTAATGGAAAATAAATTGGACCACCAGAAGGCTTTCCCAGAAAGCCCAATCTCTGTGTGCTTTCTCATACTGACCACGTCATACAGGTTCCTTGTCTTCAGTTCTTCTCCCAGAGCTAATTATCCCATTGCCCCCTGTTGGTAACATCACCCTGCTTCTCTTTACAAGCAAGTCTGCACAGTAACGTGTGGAAGAACATTTATGAGATCATAAAAACAGTGGGCAAGCTGGCAAGTACAAGGTGAATGCAGATTGAGATATTTAATTATGCAGTCAATCATGTCTGCAATTCAGACAGCAGCTCAGATCTCAAAACTTAATTACTCTAATTTCAGATTAATAGCTTGTGTTGTCATAAGCAGTTTGACACACTGAACAGTCAGAAGACAGTCAGACTCCAGGAACTGACAGCCTTACTGCTAAGGAGGAAAATAGTTGGAGCATCCACGGAAATATTCCCAAGTGACTGGACCAGCCCCTGAGCAACCTGATCCAGCCTTGAAATCAGCCCTGCTTTAGAGTCTGGGGGGTCAGGGTGCGAGGGCTTCGGAACAGAGGCCCCCAGGGGTCCCTTCCCACACCCCCCATTCTGTGACTCTGGGTGCCAACGCTGAGACAAACCCCCAGCAGAGTGTCCCCCACATGTGCCAGCCCAGCACATGCCCCCCAGGCTGCCTTGCACAGGAGCAGCATCGTTGGTGCTGCCCCAGGAGCGCCGTCGCTCCCCGAGTGCCTCGCAGGGCTCCCCACAGTGACTCGCCCGCCTGACGCTCCCACACGTCCTGGCTCCCCTGGCCCAAGGGCCCAACAGAGCCACCACCAGGTGCTTTTCAGCAGCTACCAAGAGGAGGTGGTAAATAATCAACTTTTATTCCTTTGCCCACCCACATGTGGCAGCTTACAGCACCAGAGATGACGTTTGCTGTTCTGCTTTTCACTTCACAAATGTGAGAGGAACAGCACAGGGCCCCATTGGAAAGAACAAAGCCAGAGAAATTTGTGGCAAGGTTGTGGCATCTGATTTCATAGCACAGCCAAGGCACAGGGTGAAGCAAGAACTGTAGGAATCATTAAATGCTCTTACCTGTCCTGCAAAGAGCCCACACACGCCAATAATACACAGAATGTTAAATACAGCCGAGCCCACAATGGTTCCAACGCCTACGTCTCCTTTTGTGATAAAAACACCTGAAAAACAAGTTCAAGAGAAGCTGTGTAAAATGGAAAGAGCAGAACTTTTTCACTGAAAATTGCAGACCTCACAACCCCATTAATGAATCTAAAGGCAGGTACTGGTTCTGCCACTTTTTCTCATATTTAATAGGGCAACCTGCAGAGACCTTCTCTCTGAGGAGACTTGGACAGATTGTGTGATGGAAACAAAGTACCTCAGACATGCCTAAGTTACATGCATGGTCTTGTGGTCCAACACTATGGCAACACTCACCATAAAACTGTAAGCTCCATGGGAGCAGCTGGTTGGACAGAAATTTGCAGCAAACTGTCTCCTGTAGGGCAGTCTCTTACCAGTACACTGCTCTTCCCCATATCCCCATCCCAACAGGCTTCAGTGGGGATGGAGCTTCACTAGAAGCTGGAGCTGATTCAGAGCTGTCTGGCCATTATTAGCCACTTCCAAGCCGAGTGATGCCTCTCAGGATGAGTTATGAGGCTACATTACAAGCTCTTCTGTCAGTTTTGGTTAAAATTGGCCAGTGAGGTTAATGGTGAGGGAGATGAACTGACAGACACATGCATCATGGTGCTGCACAAAATCCTTTCCTTAGGAAGCCAGCCTAAAAATAACCCTCCATCTCCTGCAGCTGTCAGTCTGTTTAAATTCACCACTTGCTTTTAAGGTTCCAGTAGTATTTATCTGGCCAGTGCAGTTCAGGTATGCTCCCCAACTTGATCCTTTTCTCAGAAACACAGAAGCACTCACCTGTCAAGTGACATGCATGTGGATTGCACCACAGCAGCATAATGAGCTGACTATCAGGGCTTTTCTAAGTTGCCTGAAGGAATCTGGTTTTATTTTCACCCTGCTACTGCACTACCCCTAACTGAAATACAACCCCAACTGTATCCAGTTTAAGTTTTTTAAGACAGCAGAGGATAAGGCTGCAGGTGCTGTCTGGCTAACAGGCAGCCATGGTGAACTGCACACTGGCCCTGACTGGGCAGGGGCAGATCCAAACCCTGCCATGAGAAAATGGCACTCAGAGTGGCTTCACTTAGCAAGGACTCCTCACAGGTAGGCAGGCCTATGTGTGCCCATCAGGGAAGGGCCAGGAGTTACAACAAATGTCACAGGCACTTAGCAATTCCTTTTCAACTCTGCAAAGCAGCCAGGGAAACACAGAGATTTGGGGGAGCAGCAGCAGGTGAGTTACCTATGACAGATGTGAACAGCTCAGGAGCAGAGCTTCCTGCTGCCATGAAAGTGGCCCCAGCCACGTCCTCGCTCAGATGCAAGCGCTGCAGAGAAACAGAGGCAGTGATTACAACACTTGAGTGGCTGAAGGAACCCCCTCCACATGTTCAACTGTCTGCTCAGAGTGCAAACTGCTGACATGTGTGAAGTTCTATGTAAGGTTAAGTATAGTGAAAAAGTCATCACAGGCATTGGCTGCTTAAGTCAGCATCTCCTGGCAGAGAGGGCAGGTTGTGCCTGTGACACCCTTTACAGAGAACAGAAAGGACAGCACTCTGGACAGCAGGGCAGCTTCACCACTCATGGCCCTGTCTGCTCCACCATCAATACACACCTCATCTCATCCACTTGGGTTGTGGCTCAGTCTTGGTTCACCCCCAGCCACCTTCCCTGGGATCACTTAAGCCTTGGACATTTACCCTCTCCTCACCCCCTTTCTCTTGGATCACCATCCCTTATCTCCTGACCCTGTCCCTCAGCAGTACCCAGGGACTGTCTATAACAGGGCCTTCTGGAAGGGAAAGGATCCACTGTTCTATGAAAACTTCATCAGCATATGCTGCTTCCAAAGATTTACTTGGTTAATTATGCCCTTTATGTTGTCTGCATTCCCACTGCTCCATCTGCACCAGTTGCTGCTCAGCAGATGCCACGAGGCTCCTGCAGACCATGTGCCTCACTGGCACCTTCCCTGTTCACCACAGAGCCAAAACCAGCCCCCCAAACAGGGCTGAGCTGTTACTGCACCCAGCTGGGTGTGAGGCAGCAGCAGCTGCTGGGGGGAGTGCAGGGAACACCAGGATGAGCAGGGGTAGCAGGAGGTGTCCCTGGCAGAGCTGGAGGCAGCAATCCCAGCCTGGCAGCACAGAGGAAACCCTCCTCTGCCCTCATCCCTCTGCAGGGCTTCTCTGCGACTTGATCATGACCTGTGCACAGAGACAAGACTGCAGAAATCCTCCCACCCGCCTCTCTGGACTGAAGATCCCACAACGGATATTCCTGGCCCTAAGCAAAGGCAGCTCTACCCACTGATCATACATTGGTAACAACACTTCACACCTGAGTTACTGAGACAAGGTGGAAGGACAAGATGAGCCCTCACTACGAATGCTTTTCAGGCAGGAGACCATGGCATGGCTGCAGTGCTATAAACGCTTGTGGAACCTCATTAAACACAGCTTATGGACAATGACTTTTAACAGGAACAAAACTATGTGAGAAGAAGTTCATGGGGCCATAAGTAGGTTCCCCCAAGGCCAGGCTCTTCTGCAGGAGGCTGCATGGAACTATGGAGACTGCCATGCTACATGAGCTGCTGCAACTCACGGTGTCTTCTGAAAGCAAAAACCACCAGCATTTGCAAAGTGGCCCGAGCCTTTTCCCATTCATTCTTGAGTGCTAACACCAAGGACAAACCATGGAAAGCTGGATGTTTGGAAGACAATCTACTCTGGACTGATAAACAGCTATTCTGGACCAGGAAACAGGACTGCACATTGGTATCATCTAATTACTGAACTGTTTAATTATGCATCAACTACATAAAAGGACTTGAATGCCCCCAAAGTTCACCTATGGGGTGAGAAAAAACTTTTGGGAGAGAATCAAACAGAAGCAACAGGAACAGGAAAAGTCTCACCCATTTATATGACCCATCTGATAATCTCTAGTGACACAGGCCCTTCCACCTGGACAGTAACTTCTCAACACAAGTACTGCAGATCTGGTGTTTGGTTGCTAAGCTTTCTCTTTCACAGACAACTGAATTGAAATTGTTATTATCATCTTATTGGTAGTGCTGAGTAACAGAATGGCTCAGAACCAGTACAGCACATAGGAATTGTTATCTACCATTGAGAAGGCAACAAATAACCCAGAAGCAAAGATGTGGGCAAGTGATCACTGCCTTCTAGGGCCTGGGAGCAAAAAAGGCTCATAGAGCAGGGTGCTGAACTACAAATATCAGGTTAGTTTAGACATTACTTCCATCAGAGCTGTCAGCACAAATGACTTCTCATGCCATCTCTGACACCTCTGCCAGGGCCAGGCACAGCCCATGCCCTGGCAAGTGACACTCTGCCAGGAACATGGGCAGGCTCTCCTCCAGATGACACAGACATCTCACTGCCAGACCAGACCATATTTTCTACATGCAAAGATTCCATTGCCTGCAACTGACACCAGAGTGGGCTCACAGTCCCTTCAGGCACACGGCCCGTGTTTGCTCTGTAGCTGTCTGACCTGATTCAGGCTAAAATGTACTCCTTGTCTTCCCAAATTTCAGCATGCCAACCTTAGTAAAAGAGAGACAGAGTCCCCTGCAATTGCTGAAAGCATTCACAAGCTTTGTTACAGCCGACCCAGCTGTCCCTGCTGCTTTACAACCCACACAACACAAGATGTGAGACTCAGCTCCTCAAGGACAAGATCTGTGATTTCTACTGGGGTAAATCACCAGAGGTTTTAATTTGTGTCAGCTAAGGGTAGGCCTGGTGTTTCCACAGAGACAGCTACCAAGACACACAAAGCAGAGGCAACAGCAGCTCCCCCAGTGTGAGTGGCTGGAGCACCCAGAGAGCCCGTCAGCCCATGCACTCCAGGCTGGGGTTATCCCCTGCAAACCCAGGCTGCAGCCATTGGGGTTGCCCACTGAGCCTGGGGATCCCTGCTGGAGAGAACGGGTTTGCCACCACACCACACTGTGCCCTCACTTTGAGAAGGGGCAGGATGTGTGTGTAGGAGCTGTTACTGAAGGGTGACAGCGAGCTGGAGAGCAGCCTCCCTGCCCCTCTCCTGCGAGGGAGAACACGGAGCTGAGCCAACACACACACCTAAACAAGCACCATAAGCAATGCTGCAGGACAACAGCAAATCCACCATCATCCCATGCTGACACTCCCCAGAACTGCTGCAAGAGCAGCACAGGAGCTGAAGGAACATCTTCTAATACTTACTTCACAAATCTTTTCCAGTGAAGGGACAAAGAAGTCATCACAGACGATTGCCAATGCATAGAACATATACACAGCCTGCAACAGAAGAGAGAAAAGGCTGAATCTGGAGACTGTCAAGCAGAGCTGAACAGCAGTGTCCCAACTCATCCTAAGTTTGGTATATACTTTCAAAAAACTAAAATGCTCTTGCAAGAAGAATTCATGAAGCTGTCTGGGATTTAATCAAAAGATCATGAAGTATTTATCCAAAAGTTCTTACAAACTGTCAAAAGCTGCCAACATTTTATCATCACCATAAAGACCTTTTTAAAATTTCTGGACCTTGCTAAGTCACACTGAACCATTTCATGCCTTCCTTTTTTAGCCCATTGCATAGCACAAGGCTTTTTATCATCCTTGTGCTCTGTGAAAATTTAAACCCTGAAAGAGTAATTTTTGCAATCTGGTGTTCTGAGAAAGGAGAAAGGAGCTTGTCTTTGTGACTGAAGTGCCCTGCCATGTCACCTGGTTCCCAGTGGTAAATCCTGCTAAACTTCACACAGGAACAAACAAAACCCATGGGGGAACACAAGACCCAAAAGGACATCAAGGCAATCAGCTCTTCAGTTTCATGCCAGAAGCATTTAATCTGTGTTTCTGTATTACAAACAGACTGTGGTGGGGCCTGATCTCTGCCCCGAGAGGCAAATGGCACAGCAAGGCTCCCATCCACGCAGCAAGGCCTGTCCTCCCCCAGGAGGGTAACCTGGCCCACACTGCCCAGAGCAGAAGGATCCCTGGCCCCACCCCAACCCTACCACTGAATAGGACAATTTGTGCTGGCATAGGGGAAAAGGTGAAAAGCATGACAGGTACTGGCAGAGCACACCCCACAGCCAGGCTGAGCCTCCAGCCCACTCTGTTTAATGCCATGGACACACCTGAGGCTGCCCAGGCTGCTGCACCCCCTCCCACAGACAGACCCATGGGAAGGAACAGAGCCAGGAACACGGAGAGGCAGAGGAGAGAGGGCATCATCCCACAGGATGTGCACAAACCACACGTGTCCAAACAGAGGGGCTGCTTGGAAGTCCAAAGATGGCTCCACCTTTCTCGTAACACCTGCCACATACCACCACAGGGTGGCTTTGACAGGCAGTGTGGCTGCAGGGAGTAACTGCTGCTGAGAAAAGGGGACAGTATCTGCAGAAAAACAGTGTCTCAATCCTATGGAACCACAGTTGTGAGCACATCACCAACAGCTCCTCCAGCTTTGCTTGTTGGTGAAGTCCTGCAGAAGCTCAGGTGATGGGAGGAGACCAGAGTACTTTTTTCTGGGGGGAAAGCAGCAATAAAAATGGTCCCCAGGTTTTTGTTCTTGTTTTAGTTTACCAAAAACAGGTTTAAATCTCCCAACCCACCAAAAGCCCAGATTCTAACTTGCCAGAATTACAATTTGGCTGCAAAAAGCCAGTAATTACTGTAAATATCAGCTATGAAATCTTCTCAAGCTCATTATTCAAGTGTATTTTTTTTCAGGATTAGAGATTGGAATTTCATCATACACGATTTTGACACCATCTTGAGGAACAGGCACTAGATTGACACTTAGAACAGTGTCTGTGCTTCTCTGTCACCCCTCATAAACATGAATAAATATAACAGGCTTTTTGAAACTCTTACACTGCAAAACAGTCCCAAGGACCACAAGTATAAGCAAAACTCCAGGTCTCCATCTCTGCTGGGTGCAGCAAAGAGCCTGACCTTGCAGAGGGAGCACCAGCTGCTGGCACGATACCAACTGTATGAACAGAGGTAAAGGAAGCAAATGGCTCCCAGGCATCCTGCATCGTAGGAAGAAGGATCAGAAATGGCTCCAGAGAGTTATGTGGCCAAATCCCATTGAAATACAATGGATAGCAGGTGCCTAACTTCAGCCTGGATTTCTGATCTGCTAATAATATTAATCTGCACTGGGTCATGCCACTGCTTTCTTTCCCAAATACACAGTAATGCCTTTCAGGAACACTAATCTGTCCACCATCATCCCTGTAAATTGAGCACGTCCTCTGCCTTTGACATAACCCACATCCACAGAGCACAGGGCACTGCGGGGCTGCTCCAGCTTCCCACTCCTGTTCCACAGTCAGGTCCTGCCAGAGGGAGGCCAGGAAACAGGGACTGAGGGCACACAACACACACTCCAAACCCAAAGCAGGGGGGCCCAACAGCTGCCTCCACTCGGGGCACACACACGGTCTGTGTCCTCACCGCTCCCTCAGCGGACACGACACTGCTGATGGACACCAGGGGCAAGACAGCCATCAGCTCTGCAGGTTAGGAAGCTCCTTCTGTGAGTCTTGAAATGCACATTCAAACGATGAGAGGAGCAGGTCTGTGTATTTTCAGTGCACACGAGACTGGTGAAGCATCTCCATGCCCTGGTACTCGCGGGCAGGCACAAAAGTGGCATCTCAAGGGCGTTCTGGTTTTTAGAGGAGACAACTGCAACCCTAAGGGTGACAGAGAATTTTTCCCCACCCATGCATTCACATTTGTAGGATCAGGAACCAGAGAAAAGGCAAAAGGGGAACTGAAATGAGAAAGGAACAGAAAGACAAATGCAAAGAAACTGCCCCCATGCTCTTGCTAACACCCCTGGAGAGGCAGGGATTGGCAGTGCTGCAGTGCTGGGAGGGAGCTGAGCCAACCCCACTGCACTCCTCGAGGGTATCAGGGTGACTTCAGCAAACGTCAGCACACCAGGCTGAGAGCACCAACCAGGCTCAACCCACGCTGACTTGGACATCTGAGCACTTTAATGACATCACTGCTGTCACAAACCTGGGTTTCGTCCTGAGTCTTGCCTAATTTTACTGAAGTGGCTTGAGTGCAATAGCATAAAGTGCTAGTCTAAGGAGCATCTGGCTAAATCCCAGGCTTGCTCACTGACTAAACCACTGGGAGCTAACCCCACATCAGTGACACAAGAACAGTAACTGTTACTTCCTTGGGGTTTTTTGGCGGGGCTTTTCTTGTTTGTTTGCTTTTTAAACAAACCAAACAAAGCAATGCTCAGAGTTTAGGCCAGCAGGAACGCAACTAGAACACTTAATTTCATGTCAAGTCAGTCTTGCAAGGTGGAGCCCACAGAGCAGTTGAGGCTGTTTGCTGTGAGCAGGAGGAGGGCAGGCAGCACCACGGCAGGAGGCTGTGCTGTGTGTGCCATGGGGCAAACAGAGGAGGGCAGGCAGCACCATGGCAGGAGGCTGTGCTGTGTGTGCCACGGGGCAAACAGAGGAGGGCAGGCAGCACCAGGGCAGGCAGCACCAGGGCAGGAGGCTGTACTGTGTGTGCCATGGGGCAAACACCAACAGGATGGCTGCAAGTCTTGGCAGCTTCCACCTATGTTACCCTGAGATTCCAGCAAGGAGTCTCAAGGCTGTTTCCTTCAGCACACACTGCCCTGTCCCCACAGGCACCGTGGGAGCAGCAGGCTGGGCACAGGTATGGAAAGGAGCAGGGCACACGGGCTGGAGCCTGTCCCACCTGAAATGACACAGGGGTGTGCTGCGGGCACAGCTGGAGTGTGGCTGTGCAATGGCACCAGGGGGTAATGCCATGGGCACAACACAGTTGTGTTCAGCTCCCAGTGATGATCTGGAAGTCTTTAGCCAGTCAACATACTTAAAAGGACACTCTTCCTCCCCAGAAGGACATTAAAAAATTAGGAAAACGCAATGGCTCTGCATAAAAGGATTACGGATACCAGATTAAGTACTACATTAGGATTGATTTTAAAATGATGATTTAACAAACAAGCATCAGAGAAGTAATTGCAATCTCTGCATCAAAGGAGATTGTGTGTCTTACTGGAAACACCTGTTCCATTGCCCAGGACAGAACTGTCATTTTTCATGTTCATCCAGCATCCTTCACCTTCCCATGACAGTCTTCACACAAACTAAAACTTGCTTTGCTGAGCTAACAAAGAAGCTTTTCACCAGAGTTTAATGCTGTAGGAGCCAGCGTTCCCCACAGCCCTGCCCTCTCCCCAGAGTGCTGGGACAGGCCAAGGTGACCATTGCTGCTGCTGCCCCACAGCCCCTCTGCCCTGGGGGAGCAGAGCCCACCAGGGGCCACCTCAAACCGAGCACGGGGCTTTCCTCAACTCCCACCACATCACACACCAGCCAGAACTCCGGTGCTGGGGAGAGATCAAAAGAGCCCAATGGCAGCAGGAGCCCCCGGTGCCAGGTTCCCTCGGGGCAGCAGTGGGCTGTCTGTGCCATGCAGCATCACCACAGCTCTCCTGGCCAGGCAGCAGGCCATCCCCACCCTGAGCACACAGCCCTGTGCTGCAGGCTGGAGATGGGGCTGGGTTTGCCTCCCTGCACAAACAGATAAAGGCAGATGCATCCAGGGTGACCTACATTTTCTGAGCGCCGGCAGGAGGGAGGCAGGTGCCTGTTGGAGCACCCGTTCCCATGGCTACACCGAGAGTGGCACAGGAGCAGGAGGGACAGCTCGGACTGGCACTGCTCCTCCACCCCACTCAGCATGGAGGGGCCAGCTCTGCCCACGGACAGGCTGACCCCAAACACGCACAGGGCACCTGGCACTGGCCACGCAACATACCCCGGGCACCACATTCCAGATTTGCCAGAGGAAGCTGGGAAAAGGGACCAACACTGTACTGGCAAAAGGACAGGGTAACACACAGACCCAAACCCTCCATTCTGGGCTGTCAGGAAAAACCTTAGGAACTCCCCAGTGAAGCCATTTCACTCCCCATCTCAAGCAAGTCATGAGTGCCAACAGCCCAGCAGGGCTGGAGGTCCACAGGGGCACCAGGGCACATCAGCTGGAACAAAGGGACACCCAGGAAAATCCTCAGGGAACAACAGACAGCCTTCCAGCACCTAAAGGGACTGCAAGAGAGCTGGAAAGGGGTGTTAACAAGGACCTGGAGTGACATGGCAAGGGGGAACGGCTTCTCACTGCCAGAGGGCAGGGTTAGATGGGATATTAGAAAGAAATTATTCCCTGTGAGGGTGGGCAGGCCCTGGCACAGGGTGGGCAGAGGAGCTGTGGCTGCCCCATCCCTGGGAGTGTCCCAGGCCAGGCTGGATGGGGCTCAGAGCACCCTGGGATAGTGGAAGGTGTCCCTGCCCATGGCAGGGGCGTTGGAACTGAGTAACATTTAAGGTTGCTTTGAACTCAAACCAGCCTGTGATTCTACAAACAACAACATCAAGGTTGCAAAATGGAGCCCTCAAGTGCTGGGGAGCTCCTGGGCTGCAGACTGTACATTGGTCCTTTAGCAGGGCAGAGCATCAGCCTCTGAAAACCCAGATACTGCCCCTCCAACCTGAACAAGCCAAAGCAGTGACTTAGCAGGGAGTTCCTGTCCATGGCAGCATGCCCTCTTCTCAGAGGGGATATGGAAATAATGAGTAGCAGTGAAGCAAGCAGTGGATGAGCTCTGAAGTATCCAGAAGAAATAAAACCCCATGGCTCCAAACCTGTAAGATGCCCTCAGTGGCTCACTTTTGCTTTAAGCCAAAGTATTTTCAGCTCAGCCCTAAAACTATTGCTGAACTGCCCACTTTTTCCTATATCGGTTTTTTAAGTGTTTAGGGATTTATTTTCATCTTTGTGAAGTGTCAGATCACGTTCAGTAACTCACAGCCCCACCCTGAGATCCGCTATGGTCTTTGTGTTTTCACATTTATTACACAACAGACACCCAAGGCCTCAGTGACAGTTTTGTGCCTGTTTCTCTGTTTCTGCTAAACCAGCTTTGCCTTCATGCCTTTCAGAAATAAGCATGAAAGTACTGGCAAAGGGGCAGAGAAGAACAAACAAGTTTTTCCTGAAATTAATAGAAACTGTTTAAGGGGAGGTCAATAAACATGAGAAGCAAAATGATGACCTCTAATCATCACTGCATTGTTCTTCCTACCATTACAGAGCCCCTTTTACAGCCTGATTTTCCTCAAACCCACTAAGAAACCTCAGTGGAGACAAGGAAACTGTGTCTGTATCCTTTTTTCTCCAAGAATGGCATTTCTGCACATGCTCTGGTTTCATCTCATGTTTGGTAACTGCATTTCTGGGAGGTAAAAAACAGAATTAGGGGTTCATCACCCCAATACAAAGACAATCCCTTTCAACACAGACTAAAGGCTGGTTGCTAAATGCTGACACAGTTGTCTCTTTTCTATTAGTACCATTTTTTTGTTTGACAAGAGGTTGTTCCCACTGCTGCAGTGCCAGGAGGCTGAATCCAGCAGGGTCCTGCACCTCAGGGACACACACACGAGACAGAGCAGAGTTGATAAATGTCCTGAAGTGCCCCAGACTGCCACGGGGAACGGTGGAGCACCGACAGACCGAGGGCAGCCGCCTCGCTGCTTGCCAGAGGGGGAGCAGCTGAGGGAGTGCATTTCTGCTGGGACAGCACACCCTTACACACACTTCTCATTGAAAACAGATTCTTCTTTCTATTCTCAAGTGAAAGGGTCATCCAAAATTTCAGCTCTCCACACTCCATTTCGATACATGTTAAAGGCACATTCAACTTCCTCAGAACTGAATTCATGTAAGAACTCTTGAGAGTATTCTTGTGGGTGCTAAACAAGCCCAGCTCAGGTCCAGCGCTCACTTTCCAAAACATCTCAAAGCTCAGTGTTCCCATGGAAACTTGGGATTCTTGAGCCTTCCAGGCACAGTCAATAGCAACGTTATTCAAGAAATTCTTGCAGCCATTTAGCCAAAATAAAATCCTAACACAGAGGGCTCACATTACAACATACAAACCAACCTAATTCATACTTCAGAAGAAATTATTAATCACTGCACACAGCTAATGGGGACTGCCCATCTTGGCTGACTAAAAATTATTAAAAGCTTTTAAATGTTCACTACAAGGGGGTATTTTCTTGACTCTAACCCCCAAGATGTACTGACTTGGCAGTTCCTCCTGAACACAGAAACATTAAAAAGGAAAAGAATTGTCTTCATCTGCCTAAGAGGAGTCCTGGAAGGGCCTTGGAGGGGCAGTGTCCCCTCTGTCAGAGCACTGCAGCTGCTGACCACAAGTCCTCCAACACCATAAGCCTCCAATGGACTGACAGACCTCAGTTATTTAAAGAAGTTTCTCCTGAGTATCTTTAATTTTGGCATTACCAATGCACACCAATTACACTGACTTTGGAGTAGAGATCACAAAACTACAAGCCCAAAGTTGCACAGATTTCTGGTATTAGTAAGGTCTATAAAACAGCATGATGTATGCAGGAAGTCTTTCTGGCCCATTTCTGAACTTAGAGGCAAATCCCTTGCCCACCCAATGTCCTCCAGAATTCCTAAGAGGATCCAGGACACCCTGCAGCTGATAAATGAGGAGTTGCAACAGTTTCTTTAAAATATTCAGGAAGAAAAGCTCACTTTAGACACTTGTGTACTAAAGGGAATTCTGGAGAACCAAACTCTTTTGTTTCTTTTTATTTTGGATATATTAATGTAGTTGATACTCTTTTAGACAGAAAACCATCTCTAATTTCTTTGTCCTACAGCTCTGCCATAAGGGATGCAACAAGGACTTCAGGGGGAAGACTCCACTTATTTTTGGAGGCCAAGACATGGCCTTGTCCCTCGGCTGGCCAACCCCAGAGCACCATCCTGGCTCAGGGGTGGAGGGGCAGGGGCCCAGGATCCCCCTGGCCTCAGCAAAGCTGCTCTGGCTGAAGGAACACAACTGGTAGAGCCCATAAGAAAGCTCTGCAATTCACATAACCCCATGGGCATTTCTGTGCCAGTATTACTGTCTCATATATTACAGTGCTCCAGAGCTGCTCCTTGCAGAAAGCTTGTATCTTTTAGCTCTCTGACATTTGGTTTTTTTGGATGCCAAAGTCTTCCATTTCCAGAGACAACTTTCTCTTTCCTATAGAGTGACGTGTCAACAGCATTTACAGAAGAAATGAAAGCAGGAAAAAATTTTAAACTATCCTTTCATTATTAAGATGACTCCTTTTTACCAGCAGATCCCAGTAACACAAACCATCACACCCCTGGCTGCACAGTCCATACAGGGGATTAAAACACACCTTCACTCAAACCCCGGAGCAGGCTGAGCCCCATCCGTGCCAGCAGGAGAAGAAAGGCAGTCCCAACACTTACACAAAGGACGTGCAGCACCACAGCTCCGTGTCTCCTGTCCTCGTTGGTGAAGATGTCATTGGGGAACTCATGGAGAGCTGCAAAAAGCAGGGGTGGGGGTGGGAAAGAAAGCTCAGATGTTTAATCAGCTACTCAAAAGCACCACACGTGCCATTCAGTAACACAGCAAGAGGCTGCCCACCAAGCCCTGCGGGTGCCACACCAGGGGCTCTGCTTCACTCCCTATAGCACAGCTTACCTTGTCCTTGGGCCACTCCCCTTCTCCAAGTGTTTCCTATGCACCACCCAGAGAGCCCCAGGCGGGGACAGGCACACCCCCAGAGCACAGCGTGGCTCTGTCTGCAGCTGGAGGGACGAGCCAGAGCTGCCCAGGGCAGGGGGCACTGGGCCTGCACCCAGGGCAACACCTCTGGCTGGAGGGGCAGCTCCTTCCCACAGCCAACAAGCACCGCTGGGGAGGGCACGTCACACAGCCCAGAGCCTGGGCTGCAAATATATCTCATTTAAAGGCAAATTCCCTCCATTTATTCAAATGCTTTATTACTGCTCTGGATGTTAATTGGATTATAAAGCACTTAAGGACAGGCTGCCAATTAGGCTGCAGGAATGGCTTTTGGTTATAAACTGAAAAGCAAGTGTGAAAGTGATGTCAGGGCATTCAAGCACTCCCCAGTAACTCCACATTTGAATTAATAATAACTGAAGTAACAGCTTTCTGCTAATGGTCACTTCTGCACATTCAGCCTTCAGCTGGAAAAAAATAAAAAAATTTTAAAAACCCCAACTGTGTTTTTCCTGGCTTTCTGATCATTAATAAAGCTCCAGCAATTGAAATCTAATTAGCAATTCCATAGATGATTAAATGGAAAAACAACCCAGCTCCCTCTCCCCGTTTTGCTGCCTCTGTAGCAGTAACTGAGCTAAAGGGAGATACATCTTAATTTTGTGAGAGCAACAGCTCTACCCAAGCACTGCACCTGGGCAGGAAAATACACTTTTTCACGTTCAGTCATTTGCCTAAAGGCTCAGGTTAATACCATTAATTGTATTCTTATGGAGTGGTAAATGTTATAATGAGTCCTAACAAACTACCAGGAGCTGCTGGAACAGCACAGACAACACCTTTAAAATATTATAATAGAGGAAGAACACCAGCAATACCTGTGACTTTTTGCCACCAGTCAGGATTCCCCTGCCAGAGGCTGTAACTACTTCCTGGTAGTTACAAACTGGTAATGCCAGGCTGCCTTCACCCTCCTACCCCAGCACATGAGCTGTGCCCGAGCTGCCAAAGCTGCCAAAACCACCTTCGGGTGTGCAGCCTGAGAAATTACTCAGGCAGGTACCAGCACAGGGAGGGGCATCAGAAAAACCCAACAAGCAACATCAAACCCATGGAAGCTTGAAAATAATGACATTAAACCAAGTGGAAAGGATTCATCTTTCCTCAGCAAAACTTCACGGTGTGACAACCAAATGCTGACATCAGAGCTTGCAGAAACACCCCTGGTCACTCCCCACAGCACAAGCAAAGGAAACACACGGAGGTGCCTGCAGCAATATCAATATTCCCAATGCTTTGCCAACACAGACACACACACACACAGACACACACACAGACACACACACACAGACACAGACACAGACACACGTCTGTGCTTCCCCTCCCTCCTGCAGCTGCCTCTGAGATTTCACATTCATTACAGACAGATGATAAAAATCCCATCCCTGTATTATCAAGACTCTCTAGGAGGTTCAAGGAGCCCCAGGTGCACATGAGGTAAAGGGAGACAGGGAAAAAACAGTACAAAAATAGCATAAGCTGCCACTGGTGTCAGTGACTGGGAATCCTGGGGAACAGCAGAAATGTCCAGTCCTTCCTCGAGTTCAGGTTCCCACCTCACACTGTCAGGAAATGTGTCTTTATGGGAGAAAATCCAAGGTGTCCATCACGACATTCTCTGTCACATCATCTGAACACAAACACTTCTGGTGGGTTACACTTGAGAGTATGCAATTACAAAGTAATGTATGCTAATCCCAAATCTGCTGCATTTTTATGAGCTGCATCAGGTGCAGATGAGCACAGATAAGAGCAGAGCTTTGCAAAACACAGGAGTTCCTTCTAAGAAGAAATAGAGGGTGTTGCTGGAATACCACTCCAACAACAGCTGCCCTATTTAGCCAGTCATGAAAGCTCAGACAGTCTGTTATTTTGCTCTTGAAAGAGTCCTCAGCCTTTGTACAGAAAAGAGAGGCAGATTTTGCCAAGCTTATTTTGATTGCACGGAAAAAAAGCCAACTACAGTGCCAATGAACCCAAACTCAAAGAATTAAGGATTTCTGCCTAACAATCTGCTGTGGTTCTGCTACCTGGACAGGTATCAGCCTGCAGGCAGCACAAGGGCAGCACCTCCACACAGCTCAGCACCCCCACACATGCCATGCAGGCACCAGGCACAATGCCAGGAGCAGCACCCACAGTCCCACCACAGTCCCACCCGACTCTGTTCTGGTTTTCATTCCGCAAGGGGCACGTTCCCAGGAAACCGAGCACTGCAGTCTGCAGCTCAATAAAACTC
Organism: Poliocrania exsul; assembly: GCA_035041345.1. NCBI lineage: Eukaryota > Metazoa > Chordata > Aves > Passeriformes > Thamnophilidae > Poliocrania > Poliocrania exsul. The sequence continues at coordinate 5,396,608 of JAWWLZ010000118.1, read as the reverse complement.
TTTTCAGGGTGCAGTTCTACCTTGCATTGGCAATTTGTAGAACTGTGAATAAATATTACGATTATTAGCATTTGGAAGTAACTGGAACTAGATGACTATTACCAAGGTATGGATTAGCCTTGGAAAGAAGGCTGAACAATACAGGGGCAGATGAGCCTTAGGTGTGGGAAGGTGTGCTCCTCTGCATCAGCTGAGAACCTGGCACAGGCCTACAGGTGTTCTGCCAGGCAGTGGCTGCTGTGCAGGATGGGGAGCCCACATCTCCTGGAGCAGGGTACGGGGCACCCACCACAGACACAGCACAGCTCCAGGCAGCACAAGGGACTGGGGGACCTGCTGCTGCTCCCTCCAGGAGAGCCATCACAAAGGTGAGGCTCATGAAACATCCAGAGAAAAAGTCTGTATCACCACTCATCAAGGAAAAGTTGTTTTAGTCCTAATACAATGAGCTGGAATGAATTCTTGTCCCTTTATTCTTAATCAATGTGTGATTCACTGAAATTGGAACCCTGCTCAGCCCTGGCTTTACCTGACTTACAGAATGATCCACATTCCCAGTGCACTCAGAGGATTTCCCATACAACAGGGATCTGCTCTGTCCTGCACAGCTGAGCCCCCCAACCCTGCCCTGCCCCACCGGGTGTGTGGGGAAGGTGCTGCAGCACCATGCTCAGGGACAGCCACCTTGCACAGCCCTCCTCCCTGCCACTGCCTTTCCCTCTCCTCTCATGTTTCCGCCTCTCCAAAAGGCTTCTTTTTAAAAATCCCAACACTGAACTGGATCAATAGTTCTCAAAGCTACAACATTCACTTATTTTTAAAGAAGTCTCTATATTGCTGCCCAGTGTACCTCCCCTGGGGAAACTGGGAAACTGTGGGGGTGACAGGGAGTACATCCCTTGAGGAAAGCAGTTTAGAGTGCTCCCTTAAAGCAAGGACAGCTACCTGGAGAGTGTGTGTGGTTCTGTGACCAATGAGATGCCTTGTTGTATGTGAGTTGAATGGGCTAGCCAATAATGTCATGACATGTTGTATGTGA
>JAWWLZ010000118.1:5349361-5395469 GCA_035041345.1 Poliocrania exsul | reverse complement strand
CTTTTAGAGCTACTTCTAGAGCTACTTCTATGACTACTACCTCTACTACTATTACTATGATCTATCTGTGTAACTATCTTAAGTAAACTCTTGTGAGCCTTCTGATGATTGCTGTGCCCGAATTCTTCCGGCCGTCAATCCAACGCCCCAGCTTGGTGTAGGGGGCTCCCCCTATATATATATCTGGTGCCCCCTATATCTGGTGACCCCAATAGGAAACTGCCACTGCTTTCATAGATGAAGGATGTTCAGCCTCACAAATTTACAGCCTTGGTTCATTTTCTCATGCTGTCCCCATAATTCTGCCATGGCAGAGGTAAGTCACACCAGTGCCAGGCTCCCAGGGCATCCAAACACCCAGTCACTGCCAGGCTCTGCAATCAATCCCAAGGTTCCAATGACTGTGGGAAGAGGCCCAGCCTGTACCTGGTGCACAGCTCTGAGGGTAAGTGCTCTGCCCAGTGCCCTGCTTGCCTGCTGCCTCCCAAAGAGCTCTTCCAAAGTGGGCTGCACTTCCCAGCACTGGGCAGAAGGGAAGGCTACAGAAAGTCACAGCTTGAAGAAATGGCAAGAGTGGGATGGATTAGAAACCAGGATTTAGATATGCAACTTCACCATAGAGGGACCACTGGCATTCACAGCATCAACATGACCTCAACTGCCACGAAAAGTCCCAGGGACAAAGACACCTCTGCAGCTGGAGAACCACCCAGACACAGAGCTGTGCCAAGCAGCTGGGAGCCAGCTCTCACTGGTGCCCAGATGGCAGAGCATTTGCTCCTGTGCCCAGCTGCCAGGGCTCAGAGTGTGCCAGCAAATACAGCAGCAGCAGCAACCACAACAGCAACAGAGAACAAAGGGGAACATCCTCATGGCTTCAGATTGGCAGAGGGCACGGTTAGATGGCAGAGTGGACAGAGATTCTTCCCTAGGAGGGTGGGTAGGCCCTGGCACAGCTGCCCAGAGAAGCTGTGGCTGCCCCATCCCTGGGAGTGTCCAAGGCCATGTTGGACTGGACAGCCAAGGAAAGGGCAACAAGGAACACCCCCACATGTTTGCTCAGGGGCTCTCTGTGGCTTCTGCTATAGTCACCTGTGAGGGACAGATGTTAGTGGAGCAGATCTCATGATGTGAACTGAGACAACATTTTTTTGCATCCACAATAACAACTTTTTACACAAGGAAATAAACAACTTTAAAACAATTTATTTGCTTTTTCCCCTCCTATCCTCAGAATCATCATTTTCAACTCAAGCTCAAGACTGTTGCCTGGTTCAGGATAAGCAACAACAGCACACTGAGCACCTTCCTGCAGTGTCTCACCCAACTCCCTGCCCTCCAACAGCACCCGTGGGCACCCCCAGCTCTGACAGCCCCAGTGTACAGGTGAGCAGCCCCTGCATCCCCAAGGTCTGTCCCTCACAGGGAGCAGGGACCTGCCATGGTGGCCCTGCAGGTGCCCAGGGATGAGAGGGCTCAGGAAGTGCTGCATCTGCTCAGCCTCGCAGCTCCCACTGCCTGGAGACCGGCTGGGACAGCCCCACACTGCACAGCACACCAGGCCCTGTTCCATGGGGAGCAGCGTTAAACCACGCCCCATCAGAGCCAGGGACTGGGAACATCTTCAGCTGGCTCTAAAATCACTAAGATCAGTCAGATTCTCTCTCAGGGGAGGGTGATATAGAAATGTTTTACCGTCTGCCAAGTGAAAACGGTGTTTGCATTGCAGTGGCATGATCTAAAATGCAAAGAGTGCCAAACTGAGCTGATACACCAATAATAAAACATTTTGCTCATGTTTTACTCTTGTCTCCACTGCACTGCTGCAAACAAGCGGCTGAGGCAGCACAGGGGACAGCACCCCACTGTAAATCCTGCAGCACCCCCAGGGGCACCGTCCCATGCCCAGGGGGGCATTGCTGGGCTCTGTCTGTGCCCCCAGCAGAAGCAGCAACACAGACGTGCCTGGGGGCTTGGCAGCTCTGGGTGGCAGGGCAGGTCACAGCAGGCTGGGGTTGTCATCTCGCACCACACCAGAAGGGGCTTTCCCCCTCACTGACATTCAGCTTTCCTTACCCACGGGACAGTAACAGCCCAGGCCAAGGCACATCAGACAGCAGTTACCCCACAGCTCCTGCAGCAGAGGTGGCAGCAGGAGGCAGGGGGTGGGAGCAGCCCAGCCGAGCCTCGCCAAGAACCTGTTCACAGGTGCCTCTGGGTGGGGTGAGCCAGACAAGGCAGCCATGGTAAAATGGGAGAGGTCTGCGTTTCTGTTGAGTCAGTTATGCACGGGCAGAGGGAAAGAAAGGAGGGAGAAGATGAAGGAATGGGAATGAGATGCACCCCAGGGAATTCAGAACTGGCAGCTCATTTGCACGGGAAGTGAGAACAAACATTGCTCCTTCCTGCTCTGGAGGAAGCACTCGTGAGAAATGCCTGCCTAAAAACACCCGGCAGAGCGAGCTTCCCCTCCCTCCTCCCATGGAACAGGCAGCACTGCAGCTCCTGGGAAGCCCCAGTTGTGCCCTGCAGCACCAATTCTAGGAAGGGAAGCTCTGGCCAGGCTCGCGGTTTTAGGCTGCAGGCGTGTTCTATCTAGGTGTAAACACTCACATGTACACAACACACCTTGGCTCTGTGAGCATCCCCAACAGCTGAAGAGTTTGTCATTCCATCCATAACTGTCACACCATCAGCACTTCAGATGTTCAGAGCTGCACAGAAATCACAAAGTGCATTTCCTCCCAAATGAGGCCCATGAAGTGCCCAGCCCTGCACTCCCCTCTCTCTGGACTCTCCTGGCTGTGTGCTGGGTGCCACTGCGCTGCCAGGCTCCACTCCTGCTCCAGCCTGGGCCTCTTCTGCTGGCCCAAGGGCACACACACCAAAGGAGGTGTCCCTGAAACCAACACTTTCCTCAGCTGCAGGAAGTAAAGGCTTGAAGGAGCAAACCTCTATGTGTAAGCAGAGCCCCTGTGAAGTCAAAAAGGTTCTGCTTTGGCCTCAGTCCAAAGGAATCGCTTGCAAGGTCAGAGGAGCATCGAGATCCAAGGACAGCAAGTAAATATCTCAACACAAACGGGGAAGAAATCAGAAATAATAAACAATATGCAACAGCATATGGTTCAGAGAGAGTTTAAGTCAAATAACAGCAGCAAGTGACCTTTAAAGAGAAGGTTATACTTGCCTTTGTTCAGGACAGTAATTTCTGTAACAATAAGAATTGGCAACTCTTTCCCAGGATCTGAGCTATTACAGTCCTGTGTTTCCCCTGACCATGCTATAGTTAAATTGCTTAAATATATATATATATATGCAAGCTCAAATTGCCAGAGGCAGGTTAGGTGGGATATTGGGAAGGAATCCTTCCCTGGGATAGGATGGGTGGGCAGGCCTTGGCACAGGTGCCCAGAGAAGCTGTGGCTGCTCCATCCCTGGGAGTGTCCAAGGCCAGGTTGGACAGGGCTTGGAGCACCCTGGGCTGGTGGGAGGTGTCCCCGCCTGTGACAGCAGGTTGGAACAAGGGGGTCTGTGAGGTCTCTCCTAACCCAAACCTTTCTGGGGTTCCACAGTAGCTTTTGTTTTGCTTTGTGTCCCCAGGTCCCCCCATCACCAGCAGCGATTCCTGCCTGGAGAAGGAAACACGGAGAGGTGGTGGATTCCCTGTCCCTGGAGGTGTTTAAGACAAGACTGGATGTAGCACTTAGTGCCACGAGCAGTAATCACAGCGGGGTTGGACTTGATGATCTCGGAGGTCTCTTTCAACTCAGTTGATTCTCTGATTAGCAGAAGTGCCAATGTTGTAACTTGCACAGAACTAAGGACCACCGGTGCTGGATGAAGATACTTCCCTTGACAAATGCAATACTTCTGCAAAGTGATCCATTATCAGCAACACTCTGGCCAGAAATAGCTGGCATGAGGAAGGTTCTTAGCAAAACCACAGCAAGAAAAGAACAAATCCATGGCTGGCTCCTGTCCTCACATGAACTGCCAGAAATTCCTAATAACTTACTGGCTTAATTACAGCTATTCTGAAGTTCCCAGACCTCTTTTGATTTGGAACTGAATACAGTCCCCCTTTCATTAGCTTTATTTTGGGGAAAAAATATTTACATTGTGTTCTTATCCATGGGTAGGTTAACCAAAAAAGGCAATTTTTTTCACAAGAAACACTTTTATAGAGTCCCTCATAAGGAAGAGATGCTGCTGTCACCTCTCCTTTTCTTGGGGAGAAAAGGGAGGAATGACTTAATCTTTCAGCACCCCAAGTACTGGATGCAGGGATGTCATTTATTTAAAGAAAGGGAGCAAATTCCCCCCTATGCTTCACCCTTAGCCCCGTTATAGGGGTGGCTGAGAACCTGGATTGGAACACACACAAAAAACCCTTCAAAGAATCAAACTTTTGGACTTTGCCCACAACATGTCAAAATTGCAGCTTAAACACGTGGTCCAGGCAGGGAGGCAGCTTCAACACTGACCAGCCAAGGCCAGCCCTGCCCAGTGAGCAGCACGGCGATGGTGACACCACTGCAAGCACCGAGCGTGGCACAGGGACAGTAAAGTCACAGAGTCACAGAGCCATTTGGGGTGGAAAAGCCCTTCTGAGGCCGTGAGTTCAGCTCCTCATCCAGCACTGTCCCCTGCAAGGGGAGCCCGCCCAGCAAGGCCTGGCCAAGGGGAGCTCTGCCCTGGGCCCCCCTGGCCCTCCCGTCTCTGGAGGGCAGGGCTGAGCCTGGAGGCCGCCGGGCTCTGCCCCTCACACGCTGCCAGGGCAGGGATTTACTGCCTGCAAATGAATTTCAACGTTTAAACTGTCCAGGCTCATCTGCACAGCAACTCTAATACGCTTTAAGCTCCCTCCAATGTCTAAATGCTTAAAGCTATTACAATCTCTTTGTTATTTTACATTAGGCATCCCATTAACTGTTTTCTTACTTTGATGTAATCAGTGCTCACCATTACTCAGAGATTAATTCTGGATAATGGGGCCACGTGGCCTGTCCCTTCTCCAGTGAAGGGTTGGTCAGCAAGGCAAGGAAGCCTCCCCTGTGACAGAGAGCCCCCACCCCATGACCCTGGGGAGCACCCCGAGCACAGGACAGGACCCCAAAGCCTGTTAGGATATTCCATTTAGGCTCACACTCCCAACACACAGAGGATCTGGCCCTTTCCCCTCTCAGCCACAACAGCAGCAAAGCCACCTTTTCCCATTTTCATTACAACACTATCATCCACAAGGTGCTTCGGGTGCTCAGGCACTTCTATCTTATGTAAATGTATTTAGCAAACAAAGAGAGTTCTGCAATTCAGACATCCATCATTTTGCTCCTTGCATGTAACACCAGTAGGAAAAGTTTCCATTCCAATATTGCAAGGTTAAAATGCTATACCCAACTAAAGTACCTATAGGAAGGATACCAGAGCAACCCTTTGATAGATCAATGAAGGTATGCTGAAAGGGAATTCTTAGGGATGCAAACAGTACAAATGCAAAGGATGATTGCTGCCATCAGTCTTGTATCCCCTGCCCAGTACTGGCAACTCTACTGATACAAACCACCACCGAAATCAGCCAATGAAAACCTGCCTGAAGACCAGACTGCCACAAAGATTCACTACCACGTGAACGAGTGTTCTCTTGTCATCCATGTCATGGCTCATCCAAGAGAATTCTCATTTACACATGATCATGCAAGTCTGTGGCCTTTGCCTGCAATGAAAAGCACATTGGAAAGGATTTCCAGGTGACAAAGCAGTGCAGCTCTCAGGATGATAGCCAGTCCTTTCCAAGGCATCCCAACATCACTGGCTGGAGCTTGGACTGGGATCAGCCACCAGCCCAGCTCCCCTGGGAGCCAGCAGCAGTCAGCTCTCTGCCTGCCTGTCACCCTCAGCACAGGTACCCCTCCTAATTGGTTTCTATGCAAAACAAAAGACACTTAAGAGACTTCTGTGGTTTTACCTTTGGTTACCTGTATTTATTCCCTGCTGAACTGCACTGAACTGGAGGAGCACCACAGCCCCTGGGACCCTGCGAGCTGGCAGGAGAGGGGACAGTGCAGTGGTGGTGCATGTGCCCTGCTCACACGTGCCCACTCTGTGTGCACTCACCTCCCATCCCGCACCAAACACAGGCTGTCATGTGAGCTTCACATACATGTCTCTGCATGGGACATATAGAGGCCACACACGCACATATGGCCAGACATGCACTCACCTCTGTGCACACACATCCCCACACAATTAACACACACATCTGTATCAAACAGGAGAGCCCCACGGCAATGGGCAGTCAGTGCAGTTTGGTTTATACTGCACCTGTGGGGAGAAGTGAACACGCACCACATGCAGATAAAGTGAAGTGCACAGCAAGTCCCTCTGCAGTTACACATTCTGCTTTATGGTGACAGGCAGGCTTAGAGCCCAATCTCCAGCATAAAAATCACATCAATCACTGTCAACATACTGTTCATACATCAGAAAGACAACACTGGCTTTAAATAGGTACCAGCGGCTGCAGGAGACAAGGCGCTTCCAGAGCTCCATCTCCGAAGAGCCTTTTATCTCTCAGAAACTGAAAGCCCCTAAATATAGGACTGCTGTTAAAAATTCATGAGCTTCGGCAGCTATTTATCAAAGTCATGGAAATAGGATATTGCCATGATGGTGAATGGCTTAACATTCATTACTAATAAGCAAATGTGCCCTTTATTACCATTTTAGAAGAGAACACTGCTACCAATACCCAAGGAACATTGCATTATCACTAGGCCTCAGCATTAGCTGTGCTACTACACACACAGCATTTCTGCCATCTGGACGCCTCACACTTATTAAAGCTCCCCAGTGATGATGCTGATGGCAGCTTTGTGGAGCACGAGGCTGCTGGGAAGGTCTGGGCCCTGTGTGCTGGAGGTGGGTGGGGTGGTGTTGCAGTGGTGCTCCCCATGAACAGTGCCCAGACCACGCTTACAATGACCTCTTCCTCCAGTTCACTGAATGCTATGCCAGAAGGGCAGAGCCCACTGCACAGCCCACTGCAGTCCCAGCGTCCCCGTGGCAGAGCCCACTGCAGGAGCACCCATCTCCCAGGAGCCCTGGCCAGATCCAGTCTATGGATGTCACCCTGCTGTTTGGCCAGGTACCACCCCTTTTGTTTCCCACCCTGCAGTTGTGCCTGGGATGTTGCAGTTCAGCCCAAACACAGGTCACTTAGCGGGGTGGCAAGTCATCAAACGTGGGTCCTTCCAAGAGGGCAGGGGTTTCTTCCTCAGTGCCTTTTCCTGGCTGAAGGTTAGTTGGAACACCAGAAATCCCAGGACATGGATGTGCCATCATTAGGCCTCCAGGCCTTTATGAGAGGGGCACAATTTGCTTCCTCCTTCTTTACAGAACATCGGAGGAAGCTGCAAGGGCAGCTGTAATTACATGTAAATCCCCACAGGGGCAGAACTCTACTTCACATGGGGCTGGAGGAAGGACCATCTGTTTTATGAAGGTACCACTAGGCTCTTGTTTCACTGCCTTTTTTATCTCAATTATACTCTTTCCCTCCCCCTCCTCCATGTGGGGAAGCATTGCTGTGGTACTATCAAGAGTCTTAAAATAAGATTATCTTTTTAAATGAGAGAGTCTTTAAAGTGGGATTATACCTTACAACAGCAAACTAGTCTTTCAATCAATTCCAGAGGATCTCCTTACAGCTTCATTACTCTGGAAGAGGCTATGTTCATGGAGAAACAAATGAGAAGGATTTACATGATGGCACACAGGTCCAGCAAAGTGCCTCCTCTGGCCTCTTCTTTCCTGAGCATTCCAGAACAGCGCTCTGGTGCTTCTCCAGAGCACTGTCCACCACCAGTTTCCATGACACTAGTGAAACTGGCCCAGCAAGAACTAACCCCAGTGTCTTCCCAAAAGAGAGGCAAAATTTGTATGGAGCAAGGTGGGAGGGGCTCAGACTGGACAGAGGAGGAGGAAGAGTGGTCTTGTTTTCAGAGGTGCCACCAGCCAGGCATGCAGCTGAGGATGGACAGGCCAGCTGGCAGAAACAGGACCCTGGCACAGCACAGCAACCTGCAGGGACTTTTAAACTATTTCTCCTCTTGCAAGGCTCCTAGCTCTGCTTTCTGTAGCAAAACCTTGTGTCATCACGGCTGGCTTGTCAGGGTGGTACTTGTGTTGCTGCTGGTGCAGCTAGAGATGGAAAAAGAGCATCCCAGAGACATTGTCCCATCAATGCCTTAGTTAATACCTTCCACTTTTACATCAAACATCACCCTATCCCCTCTTCTGCTGCCCTGCCTTCCAAGATGGAAAAACAAGAAAGCAGCACTCTTACCCTCAAGAAAAGCCTTTTTGTGTGAAGGGCTGATCCCTGAAGAAACAGGACATGACACACACAGTTTGTACAGCCCCTGCCTGCCCTTGGTAGGGCTGAAGCTGCAGAAAGGACACATCTGACAACAATCCCCACTGCACACTCCAGAGACTCCAGAAGCAGCACAGGGCCATGAGCTTGTCCTTCACTGATGCTGCAGATGCTCTCCTGCAATCAGGGACACACCTGCACCCTCACTGGGTTCAGGACAGGCTTGCACACAAGGGCATCAACCCCTTTCAGCTGCTGCTCCCAAGTATTTGCCGTGTACAAACTGAAAACTCCCAGGCCACTGCCTGTGCCCTGACTTACAGGAAATCCATCCATCCATCCCATCTCAGCACACAGTTAGGAGGGCACTTCGTTAAAACTGAGCCGTACAAGTACATTAGTTTTAACAGCTGTAAGGAGACACACCTTGTTTAAAGCAAAGCCAAGGAGGATGTTGGGCATCTCCCTGCATTTCATCAGGAGAGAGGAAAAGCACTGCACTGCTGAGGATGGCGAGCCTGAGACCCGGCCCTGGGCTGGCTGTGAAGGCACAGGCAGCAGCAATGGCCACGACAGCCCAAGGCAGAACACAAACCCGCCTGGGGATGTGGGCAGGCACACAGAGGTAACACACGGTAACCATGCGGTGAGCAGGCCAGGCTATGGGCTGCTCCTGGGGATGCCAGGAAGAGGCTTCCCTCAGCCCCACAACTACACTGGCCAACTCTCTCTGCTGACCTATATGCTCCTGTGTCATGTTCAGGGAACACATGCCAGGCACTTTCAAGGAGCTTTGGGGAGGTTTGGCCAGAAGGGCAATGGATTTCAGTGGCAATCACACAGCTAAATATCACGTACCCCTTGGCGGCATAACCTTTGCATAACTGTTACACTTCCCTGCAGTGAATAATCTGCAAACAACCCTTAAAAGGCCTCTCGCCCACTCCTGTTTAATAAACACTCCCATTTCAGGGGTGTGCCTGCTAAGAAACCCTGTGCACCCCAAAGCAGTCTTGGACAGTGTCATTCCAGCCATGCAGAAGCACAGCACCTCTTTCTGCAGGGCTACCAGTCAGAGGCAGGGCAGGGATCTACAGGGGATGCAAAGACATGTGCACAGCTACCGAAGTCCTGCTGGCAGCAGAAACTCTGGGTGTTTGCAAAAGACTGAGGGCATAACATGACACCACACACTGCCAAGCTCTGGGGCGCAAGGCTGTGGCACTTGGCTGCCTCAGGTCTTGGGAAACAGGCACAGAACAGTGAAATGCTGTGGCTGCAGCAGCCCAGGAAGAGGGGACTGCTGAGAGCCAGGCAAGGCTCTCCTGAGCATGCTGACAACCCATGGGATGGCAGGGCCCTCCAGGATCCCTAGGGCAGCAAAGGAACAGCGTTACTGAAAGGGAACAGGGTTTCTCAGGAGCCTGGAGCGGGTTCATCCCAGAGAACTGCAGGTGGCTGAATGCCACCCTCTGCCTCAGCAGGGCCACTCCAGGGTGATACCTGCAGAGCAGCCAGCAAGGCTGCCCAGGGAGGGCACGCACCGCAGGGCTGCCCACAGGAGTGTGAGATGCTCAGCTCCAGGAGTCGCTCACTGGAGTCACTGGTGAAACTGGCACAACTTCAGCAGCAGGTGTCTGTACACCCACAGCAGCACAGGGGCTGGCAGCTCTGCCATGCCCTGCCCAACCACACATGGCTCAGCAGACTCTCCACAGCAGCTCCTTTGCAATCACAGCTTCAGATCCAAGGCTCTTCCTTGGACCTTACACCCCTCTAGCCCATGCCAAGGAATGTGGAGGACATAGCACAGCAAGCACAGCTGCAATACCCAAGGCAGAACAAAGCAGTCACCAAACAGGTCCCAACTCAGACAAGTTTTGTGATGAAGGAAGATGATGTTCTACAGTGTTTTACCTACAGCAGTGGTATCAGCATCCCTGGGGCCAGCCCAGATTTCCTAAAGCACAGGGGACAGCAAGAGAGTTCCCTGTCACAGGTGTGATGCAGGATGTTTCAGAGAAACAGATGACATCACAGTGCTTGGCAGTCTCCTGCTCTGTCTCTGAAACACGGCCTGGATGTTTAAAGGCTTAAAAAGCCAGAGAGCTACAACTACCATATGCTCAATCCATTTGGCTTGCCAGTAAGCAGAGTGGATGCAGACAGGAGGCAGAGGCAAGGAATCACGAGCACTGAGGCAGTTCTCCTGCTCTGCAAGCAGACTGAGGTGTCAGGGCACAAATCAGGCCTAGGAGAAACCACTGTGTGCACCAGCATCTTCCAATGCTGCCTCCTGCCAGCTCTGAGCCACTGCTGATTCCATCAGACCCCTGGCCCAGGTCAACAGGCAACCCTTTCCTTGACAGCTGAAGACACAAAACCAGGATACATGAGACATTTAAAATGTAACCAGTTTCCTTGCCCTGGTTATCACTCCACATCAGTCAGGCAGAAAAAGTAATTACAGGGTAATAAGGTTGAAAACAGAGTTGCTGAGAAGGGGTTTGGCAAACTAATCCATTATTCTGCAGGAAGTGGCAGCACAGTTTGCTGCTGTGTGTCCACAGAGAGCTCACTGGGTCTGTGTGCTGGTTGAACCCCTGCAGTCTGGGAGTGGGGTCTGCTCCAGTCCAGGCACCCTGTGTAACCAACCCCCTGTACAGAGCCATAACCCTGGTGCCCTCCGCATAGCCCAGATCTCACCCCTCCTGAAACTCAGGCAGCAAATAATAAAAACCAAGTCTCCTTTTCGTTTCTGCCTCCTGACACTGTGTTTCCTCTCTCTCCCAGCTGCAGAACACCAGTTCCTCCACTGAGGTGCCTGTGCTGAGGGCCTGGGGAAGGTGAGCATCCCCTCTGGCTCCTCCTGCCCAGTGGCTGCACAGCTGCCCACAGCACAGCAAGCTGAGCAAGGAAAAGCCCCAAAATAACAGGGGGCAACAGCCACAACTCCCACCCCTTACCCCTTTGCTCAGGGCTGCCTTCAGAAAGTTCACGTGGTAAGGAACTCTCATCATCCCCAATACACTGAAAGTTGGTTTGCAGTGAAAGGCTTTGATTAAAATTGGCATCCCTGAGCCCCTCACTGCCAGCAAGCACAGCACTTCAGGGTACCTGCTGTATGGCAGACACAGTGTGGAAACCTCCGCAGTGAGACTGAACTGGATCTGTGCTGCTGCACGGGCTGAATGCACAACTGCTTACAGAGCACTGGCAAAGGAGCAATTACTGAAACTAACTGGGGATGAGATCTGCAGGAATGTTCTCTCCAGTGACGCAAGGCTACACTTCTCAATGCACAGGGAAACTGTTGCACTTTCTCTCTGATTCCTTCAGCATCTGCTTTTGCAGAAAATCACAAACACCTCCAAACCAGGAATACCAGGGTGAAAACATCAACAACAATAAACTCTAAGGAGGCTGTTGAAACAAACACAGCCCTAATGACAGCAAAAACCTAGTGGGCCTTGAAACAGCCCCAGCACTCTCACTGGTCACCCCGGGCTCTGCCAGCTGAAACCACAGTGCCCTTGACAGGAGATTCATTACAGGCACAACTCCTGTCCTTCAAGGTGACACAGCTCTAAATCTGGCGTGTGCCCACCTGACCAGTGCCTAATAACCAGCCACAGTCCAAGCGTTTCTTATGGCCTTTGGTCCTGATGGCCCAAAGTAAAATATTGCACAGACATTGCCAGGCAGCTAACACCAGGGATTTACAGTCCCCCTGCTATGGGCCCTCACAGAACAACCAGCAATATTCCTAAGGCAGGTCTCAGCAAAGCAAAATATCACCAAAGAGCAGCTGAATAACAATGAGACCAGTAGCCACACTCCTCAGCCAGGAAAACCCTCGGGGATATTTCATGGAACAAGATAAACATGGCCAGATACAGTATGTGCTTGATTCTCTGCACTGGTAGTTTCCAGCAGCAAACAGGAGAGGAAAGCAGTCCTGACACGGGAGCCTTCCAGCTCTGACCCTCTGGGTCTTTCCTGAAGGAGGCACAGCAGCTCCTGAACCTGAAAACAGGGGCATTCCTGGGCCATGGACCCAACCATCCCCTTCCAACAGACAGTGCAGCTGGAGGAAGGCACATCTCCCTGCCCTGCCCTGGGTAACTCACCCCCATTTTTCTCTGCTCCCTCCAAGTCCCATTTGAGCTAGGTGTGATCCAGGCCCTGCTTATGGCAGGGGTGATACAGGACAAGACCCTACTGCACCTGCAGAGAGGTCCATGGGTGGGCAGTGCACAAGGTGGGCCATTAACAGCACCCAGAAGGACCATGTGTGCTGCTACTTAAAGAAGAGCAGGAAGCTCAGCAACTTGCTCAGCAGCACAAAGGCTGCCTTCTTAAGCTGCAGCAACCCCAGCCTCAGTGTAGGAAACTGAACTGGGCCAAAGGAGCAAGACTGGAGCTCTGCCTGCTTTCCCAGCTTTCAGCATGTTAAATACATCTCTCAGTAACGCTGCTACCCTGCTGTGACAGCAGGACTGAAGGACTGCTGTGACAACTGGCAGAGGACAGAAGGGCCACTGCACTGCTGGTCTGGGTAAGGATCAACTGCTGGACCTGGAGTCAGTCTCCACCACAGAGCTGGAGGAAGAAACACCGTGTAAGTGGGGTCGGACTAGGGGACCTTTGATGGTCCACTCCAGCCCAAGCAATGTTATGATTCCATAATTAACACAACAAAACAGAACCCCCATATATGTAGCAGCAGTGACAGGAGTGACCAGCACATCTCTGCTGACTGTCTGGACACAGAGCCAAGCAAGGAGACCAGGCTCACAGGACAGGCCAGGGTCAGTGCCCCTCCACATCCTTCACAAAGCCAGGTGCAGAATGATGGATGGCTGTGCTGTGCACCAGGACACACAGCAGCTGCTGGCAGGGTGTGAATCTGGAATTCGCCAAGAAGTGACAAAGTATTTGGATCACAAATACTAATTTGTTCCACTTCTAAGGCTCCTTTCCATGAGATTTCCCAAAATTACTGCAAAGAATTGACTAATCCTCACAGCACAGGCCCTGTCACTGTCACCTCACTGAGCAGCACAGCGAGATGCAGGGAGGTGAGGTGACTCGCCAGGTACCAGCACAGAGGGAACCGAGGGCTTGCCTTTCAGACTCACAGAGCAAGGTACCCTCTCGTGTATCCACTAGGCTCAGCATCAGACCAGAAACCACCCCATCCCTTCCAAATCCCCCCAAACACCCTCAAAGCCCAGTTTTACAGGACCCAAACCACACTGCTTTAACAGAAAAGTAAATTATGTTGTTAAATGCCTCCCTTCCACTTGTGAAAGCCCTGATTTTATTCAGCTCTCTGCCTTTGAATTTCCCTCTCAACGTGACTCGCAAGAGTGAACCGAAACCAGGGAAAGTTTTCTGCTGGCTGCCTTTAATATGCCTGAATCCCTGAAAACACACCTTGCTGCAGCTCATGGCCAGGTACTCACTCCCTGGAAGAGGTGACCACAGGCAGACTGACATCAGAGGCATCCCCTTACCAGATGAGCTGGTCTGGAAAACATCCAGCAAGGAAGTCCCTTATGCCAGACAGCTGCCTGTTGGAGGGCAGGAAGAGGGCAAGGAGTGGCTGGGAACGGTGTTCCCTCCCTTTGGAGCAGCTGCAGCCACAGCAGTACAGCTGCTGTAAGGCACAATAAAACACAGTCAGCCTCTATCAGAGACCTTGCAAGCTGGGAACATCAGAGCTTCAGGGTTCCAGCCCTCCTGCAGGGGACCTGGGACAAGGAATAAAGGCTACACATCAAAGGATGGAAGGTGCCTGGTTACTGTGAGGGCAGTCTGGGACCAACACCTGGGCTTGCTGTCAATGCCATTACTTCATGTCAGGACTGACAGCAGGATCGGGCCCCCCCAACTCCTCTAAGTCACCTCAGTGTGTAGGTAGTGACCAAATGGAAGAAAGTTCCCTGCCCCATTGCTAACCAAGGCAGATCAAGAACATTCTGGTGCAAGGAGTTAACCCCAGCACGTGCTGGAGGGCAGGCAGGCTGCAGCACAGGTGCCAAACAGACAGACAGAGTCCAGCCTGGCTTCAACATCAAGTATGCACATTGCCCAATGCTACTGCCTCTACAGAGCATCTTTAGCTCGAGCCTCCTCCCTGGCTTTTCAGAGAAAGTTCTCCCTGAGAGCACTCAACAGTTACACAAGGAGTTGTTAGTGTTTGTCAAATGGAAAAGCCATGGCTGCTTTCACAACAACTCAACAATTTCTCCTTCAGAGAGAAATCCCAGCATTGTCAAGCTGCTACAAAGCACAAGCCCTGCCTTCAAAACCTTCCTCCTCCACTTTCCACTTGAGCTGTCACCACGCAATTCCCCTGCCCAGTCTCCCCTCCTCCCCTGCCATGCCTGATTTTTCCCCTGCTCGCTGGGCAGGTGTCTCCAGGTGGCTGTGGCAGAGCCATGTCCAGCTGCACCAGCAGAGATCACACACAGCAAACGCTCCTCCCAAAGCACAGGCTGACATTGTGTCAACAGCCACGAAAACTCCATTTTCCCACAAGAAAGGCCAGATTGCTCAGTGAAGCAGAACATTTTTGCCACAGTCATGGGGAAATAATTAATCTGTAAAGCAGAACACCCGTGGACAGTGCACAGGGAAAGCATTACCATCCCCACCTAATGCACTTTCCTATTAGTTTCCTGAAAGACTTGCCGACTGGTGACAAGTCAGCCCCATACAGGGGTGGCTTTTCCTGTACTGATGAGACTCTTTGGCACTCCCTCGCAGCTGCCTTCATTCCATCTGAGAGCTGCACAAGCCAAGTTGGCCTTTTTGAACTGTTTGATATATGCAGTTGGAGCTCTAATATGTGGACAGGCTCCCCAGGGAGGGTTTGTGGTTGTTTGGGAACATTTCCCAAGGTGTTTTTGAAATCTCTTTTAACTCTGAGATTTTTCCCTCTTCCCCATTGTTCCTCTTACGGCTGCCAAGCTGAAACATAATGAGCTCATTTAAACTGGGACCGGCCACACTTGCAAGGGATCTGTGAAGTTTTAGCTGTTCCCATGTCAGGGGTGTCAGTGAGCAGATCTGGATGAAATGTCTCTAACAGCAGGTGTGTTTAAAGAAGAAGAAAAATACAACCCAATTCCCTAACACTGAAACCCGCATTTAAGCACTATTCATTGCAGTGCCTGCCAAGCTCTCTAGTGAGGCACTGCCCCAGCTGACCCTCACTGAGCTCCCTGGCACTGGGCTATGAAGGTAACCCTCAGATTCTCTGCTAAGGTCCTGTCGCTGGCAAGAAAAACCATCAACAGATCATAAACCTCAGAAAAACCCCATGAATACAAACCCACTCACAAATTACACCTCTGGTCAGGTCCTTTCCTGCCTGCCATGCAATTTAGTTTTACCTTTACTGCCACACCCACCCTCCCTCACCTGTCACAGGAGCACAGTTAGTGACCCCAGTCTGCCTGTCACCTTGCAGACACCACAGTTATCTGGCAATCCCCTCGATTCCCTCAGAGCCAGCCACACCTGCTCATTCCATTTGAAAGGTTTCGCCCTCCTGCACCCAGGACAGGCTGTGATGCTCCAAGGCAACAAAAAAACCCCCCACAGTTAATGATCTTACTGCTCAGGAAAGGGCCCAGGGACTTCACCCAAGATCTGGGTCACACTGCCTGGCCCCCTGCAGAAACTCCCCACACCTCCTAAATACACTAAGACACTCACCTGCAGCTCTTGCTCTGTGGGGCAAGATCCAAAACCAGCTGGATCCCGCATATAACACCTTTTGAGCTGGCACCAAGAGATGGCAAAGGTCAAGTGCACTTGGTTTTGGCACTGCTCAAACAGGCCTGCCCATTCCCAGAGAGGGCAGCCAGACCACAGATCCTGTTTCCAAACCAGCCACGAAGTCTGTGTTTTACCTCCATCCTTGGCAGCTGTTTTCAGTTTTTATTTTCCCCCCTCATATTTATTCCAAAAACAATACAACGTGCTCCACAGAGATGTGTCAGGAGAACAGAGCGCACAAAATAATATCAGCAGGCAGGTCACTGGAAGTTTAATGGCTGGATGCCAATCAGATAATGACTTGCAAGCTGTTTCTCCACACGTGGGTGAGCACATGGGACTGTGGCCTGCAAGCAAAAGGAATGGTTTTTCTTGGAGCTGGAGCGCAGGCAGCACACAGTGACCAGCCCACAGAGTGCTGGGGTTCCTTGGAGCGGTGCTTATCTCTGTGTCTCATGGCAGTTCACCAAACAGAGACACACGTTCCCTCTGAAATGCCGGTGCTCTCTCCTGCTGCCCCAGAAACGCCGTTCAGCTCAGGGATCAACCATGGCAGAGCACCCATATGGTCCCTGAGAACCCTCAGCTTGTGAAGCAGGGACTCCTCCAACCAAGCAGTCAGGCAGGTGCTCCACGCCGGGGCTCTGGTCCCCTGGCACCCACACAAACATCACCCTGTAGAGCCGTGTGAGCCCAATCCTGTACAGCCTGACTGCACTCCACTGGATCTGAGCTGGGACCTCACTGCTCCCACTTGGGGACTGGGCTGGTCTTCTCTGACAACACTTTCTGGGAAGCTATTCCAACTGTCCATCTCAAGGCTAGAAATTTCTGGTTTCCAGCCTGTGTTTATTCACTGCCAATTTCTCTTCCCTGGTTCTTGGGCCAGCCCTGCCCACCAGTTAGTGCTTATCCCGTGTATGTGCAAATAGCACTTACTTTACCAGGCTGCACCAAACAAGACCAAGGTGTTGCTTCCTTGTTTTGAGCCTCCCTTGATGACCCCAGTATTTCCCAGCCTGGATCCCTTTCTCAGTGTGCTGACACCACTGCAGAGAGCAGTGTTAACGAGCTCTCAGCAGAGCTGTGGGCTGGAGCACGGACACTGTCTGATCTGTGCTGTGCCGGGGCAGGAACGGGCTTTGCTCCGTCAGCAGCTGTCCATGAATCCTGTCCCACAGCCATGGCTGCTGTGCTCATCCCCAGGCCAGCCTGGCCCTGCTCTGAGCTCAGCTCCCAGCCCTGTGCCTCCTGTACACAAGCCACTAACAAGTGCATGAGAAAAGACAATCCCAAGGCCCAACTCTTGATGAACTCCTCTAAGTAACTGTTTCCCAGGCTGCCTGCTCCTGCAGGAACATCAGACTGTAGGGCCACACAGTGGGGCAGTGCAAACCCTACCTGGAGGATTCATCTGCTCCCTTTCTGCATTCCCACAGAGCTTAGAAGTGGCACACACTCTCCTTGTGTCCTCCACCCCCCAGGGGACGGGTGTGCAGCACAAAGAGCCTGGCTGGGGCACACTGCTCTGCCCTGGCACTGTGGCACTGGCACTGGCGTGGGGACAGTGCCAGCTCTAAGCAGAGCACGAAGATACCTTCCCTGCTGTAACTACTCACCTACTTCACACCCCCTTCACAATCAACCTGCATTTTATCCAACAAGTTCCCCTTCACGATGGCACTGCACAATGACACTGATCCCTGTGCTGCAGGAAGAGACCAGGGGAGCAGGATGGCCCTCCAGAGCCACCCAAGGTTGGTGACACTGGCACTGCTTTCAGAGCCAGCACTCTCCATTGGGCACTTCTTTCCTTGGGCTATCCACGCTGTCCAGCCTACACACAAACCCACGACTGATGTCTGTGTGTCAGAACAACCAGCTCAGACCAGGTCTCAAACTGCCTTCTCTCTGATCATTGCAAACAAAATGGTGAGGATTGGGAAATCAGCAGAGACCAGACAGTATTATTGAGGAAGTCCAGGCTGCAATAAAATCCACCTGGCTCCTTCCCAAGTTACTCCCTGTTATGCACCTGTCAGGAGTGAAGAACTGCTTCTCATGTCAGTAAAGGCAAGTGGACAGACCATACAAACACAAGGGGAGACCAGGTAAGAGCTGTAAGTGACCCACACTGAAGCACAGGTTCCTGGCACCTGAGGCTTGGGGAGTTCGAGAGAGAAGCACCACACAACCCCACAGGATCAGCCCACCCATCCCAGCAGGATGCCCAAGGATTTGCCTTCCCTCAGGTAACACTCCATAAACCCACAAGGCTGCAATGCAACCCTTCATTCCTTTAGCAGGGCTAAGGGGTGATGGTTTTAGGCTGAAAGAGGGTCAGTGTAGGTCAGATATGAGGAAGAAGTTTTTTTACAGTGAGGGTGGGCAGGCCCTGGCACAGGTTGGGCAGAGAAGCTGTGGCTGCCCCATCCCTGGGAGTGTCCAAGGCCAGGCTGGACAGGGCTTGGAGCAAACCTGTGTGGGATTCCAAGCCCTGCCAGGCAGGGGCTTCTGTGGCTCAGAGGCAGAGCTGGCCCTGGCATCCCTGAAGGCAGAACAGCTTACGGACCCAGCTGGAAGCAACACCACCAGGAGGGGTTTTATAGTGCCCTACTCTCTCCATCCAGGTGAGCAGCCCCTCACAGTCTCTGTGCTGCACACTGGCACCAAGGGATTGAGACCCTCCTGCCACAGAGACCCCGGTGCCCTCAGCAAACCTCGGCCTCCCACAGCACACAGCGTGCACAGCACCACAGGGCTCCTCCATGGCTGGGGCAGGATTTGTGCCCTTCCCCACAGGAAATATGGAACTCTGCCAGCTGAGAACCGTCAGCAGGGTACTCCTTCCAAGACAACCTTCCAGCCACTGCTAAGAATCTGATACACTGGTTCACACTGAATTTCACTTTTATTTTCAGGCTGTACCTCCCCTCAGTCAGACTGCAAGGTAAGTCCCTCCTGTCAGGCCCAGGCAATTTTTTGTCCCAGAGAATCCCAGAACTCACTTGCCTTTCAGTGCTGTAAATCATTACCATCAGGAATGCTGAATTAGGAACCCCAAGTCTGGAGCAGTTGTACTGTGGTTAAAAACAAATCCAGCATCTTCCAAGACTTCCTCTGCATTACCTACAGCATTTATTGCCTCACTATCACATTATTTCAAAATCCCCTGCAAGGAGCTTCAGTCTTGAATGTCTCAGAAAAACACTAAGTTGCATTTAACAGAAAAGCACACTGTAATTTCCTGAAGTTCACATACATGAAAAATTAGTGGCCAGAATGGTGAACACAAACAACTACTAGGAAATCATTACAGAAAGCCAGAAACAAGATGAAGATTTTTCTTTTGCTCCAAGCAAAAAATAAACCTTGGCTCAGCAGCCAGCTGTCATCCAATTCAGAAATTACAGAACAAGATGAACCAAGCCCTTCATTAGCACTCTTAGGGCTCTCCCAGGCACCAGCAGGCCAGAGGGAATCACAGGAGGAACAAGCACACAGGAAAGCCTGGTGAGAGAGGTAACATGGAAAAGACAAACCTCTGTATTGTGACCCTGCCAGACCCCTCAGCCACGGGTGGAAACCCCTGCCCTGCCCTTGCCTGGTACCTCCAGGACAGCAAAAACACCTCCCTACACTCCCAGTTTGGATCCACTGCTCTGCCCAGCCAGGAACAGAAACCTCCTTCCACCTGTGGTGCAGAGTATCTGCAGGGAGAGTTTGGGCTGCCCAGAGCTGAGCACAACAGCAGAACAACATCAGGTTTCCAAACCCCTGGATGGGCCCCGCAGCCCCTTAGAGCAGCCAGGTGCCCAGTATGCGTGTTTATTTTTCACACCTCTCTCACACTTTAGATGCTCAAGTTTAACATCTTGCTGTGACAAATCTGTGTCCCTGCTGAGAAGACCGTGACATGGCACAAACTGTGAAAGTGCTGATGCACAAACTGGGTGACAAAGTAAACATGAAGAGCATGCTCATCCCTCCTCTTTCCCCCACACCACTGCAGGTCTCCAGCAGTCAGATCCATACCCGAGCCACACAAATCATTTATAAAGGTGGGTGTTTGCTGCAGACTCACCACTTTGATTAGAACCACAAAATAGGAAAGACGAACTTGGGAAGATGGGAAACATGAATATCATTGTTAATACCTTTCTAACTCATGTCTTTCACTTTACTGACTCCCAGAAGAGGTTTCAGAGTAAACCAGCAGCTGGGAGACCCCAAATGCTGCTGTCCTCCCTGTACAGCACTTCCCAGCAGGACACATGTGAAAATCAAGAGTCAATCACACAGGAAGACCCTGTTACAATAATCATTAGGAGCCCTAGCTGGGTACCCGTTTCAGGGACGCTGAGCAGAGGGAAAAAGAACTACACAAAACTTCTTGCTTCTTCTTATTAAAACACTTCCTTCTGCCAGAAGGCTTAAATCAAAAGCTGTGCACAAAACTGCAGAGCACCTCCAGGCAGCAGGATGAATTCCCGGAATTGCTTTCCAGAGAGCTATTTATATGCTGCTGTTACTGCCACAAGTGTGAACGGCTGACACGGCTGCCCCAGCCCAGCCAGCCCAGCAGCTCCTGCTGCCCCAGCCCAGGTGGCTCCAGCCTGCCTAAGGCTCCGAGGCCTGCAGAGCTGTCCGAGCTGAGCAGACAGCCCCAAAGCTTGCACTGCAAGCACACAGGACCTGACTGGGTTCACTGCATGTCTACACCATGGCCAAAGCAGCTCCAGCCCCAAGGTGGTGCTTCAGTTTGCAGCCACAGCAAGAGCACAAGCACTGCCCGAACACATCACTGTGGAGGAGCAGAACACACTGATGCCCACACACACCCCTGCACATAAACCCACATACATGTAAGTTCACACTACTGCTGACCCCCAGCATGGCTGAACGAGGGTCCACCTGGTGTCTTGACCCCAAAAGCATCTGCACAGGAAATCTTCAGCACCCTCAGGACAGCACGAAGCTTGTCCCACCCCTTTTCTCCAAATGAACACACTCCCCTGCCTCGACTCCCACAGGGGGCACTCCCTCCTTGCCTCCCTCAGGAGCAGCAAGGCTGTGCCCACTGTGGGAGGGCCACAACAGGGGCAGGTGTGGGCTCTCAGGGACAGGAGGGGACCTTCATCACCGGCCTCCCCACACAGCAACTGCTGCTGCAACCACCACTGCCCCTGCAGCAGGCACTTCTGCATTGAGGGGTGTGGTTCTTTTAAAAATGTAATTCAGCTAAACCCCTGAACGCTGATTAGATCCAAGCCCCAGCCTAACTCTTCCGAAGTTATGTAATTCCTGAAATCCAAAAAGCCTTGCAAAGCTTCAATGTGACAGTGCCAGTGATGTCACGCTGCTGAAGTGTTTCCATGGAAACCACTCCCACCACTGCCATATTCCTGTGGCTCTCACACCAGAGCACAATGTCCTCTGCATGTTGCTGCCAACCCCAAAATCTGGGAGACCTTGGGGGCAATGACTGAGGGCTCCCGGGTGCCACTCAGCTCCTGCAGCCCCATCTTACGGGCCGAGCTGTCAATGTGGCTCCTTCACCACTGCAGAACAAAAGCCACCAGCACCCCAGGGCCCTCCTGCACCAAAGGGAACCCCCCAGGAACTGGCCCGAGCACAGGCAGGTGTGAACCCCTGCAGCTTCCACAGCCTGGCACAGCTCCCCGGGGCACACGGGGTGCTGGCTCCCTTCAGCCCAGTGCCAGGCACGTCCTGGTGCCCGGCTCCCACCCCGCCAGCAGCAGGGGCTGTGCCAGCTGCCCCACAGGACCACCCAGCACCCTCGGCTGGGGCCCCCTCACCCACCTGGGGGCTCGGGCACAGCCTCACCACAAGGAAGTTAAAAACCAAAACCAGAAAAGCAACCCAACAATCAAGAAACGGTCTTGAGGCCTCATGGTTGCAGAAAAGAGGCTCAAAAGGTTTCCTAAACCTGAAAGCAAATAAAAACAATCAGTCTACTGGCTTTAAAAATTTCCTTTTTTGCCCCCCTCCTTTTCACCAACCTTGTAATTCCTTTGTGGGTTTTTTTGAGGGGTAAAGCTTAATTTTCTGACTTATCTCCACCCAAGTTCACCCTCACACAGCTGACAAACTAAAACAAATGCAGCAAATTAAACTCTGTGTTAACTTGAGATCCAAGCAAAGGGATAACCCTTGTGGCCTTATTTCCCTCAAAGAAATTGAGAAACTCCCCCTATTAAAGGGTTCTGCATTTTTAATCATTCTCTCCTGCCAGGGCATTTCTGACACACCCTTTACGTAAGGGCTCTAAACCGATTTTGTGTGCTCAGAGCTGTGCAGTGGCTTTGTCTGGGTTTGGTGCCCTTGTGTACACAAAAGCAAGAGAGTGCTGGGAGCGTTTGCTCAGCCCCAACCTCAAGGGCCACCCCAGCTAATTACGACTTGACTGCAGATTGCACAGATTATGTCCCCTGAGCAAACAGCCAGGACTCCTCTCTCTCCTCCTTGAATGCAAGGGCCAGCTCCTTCCTTACTGGATTTAACTGCAGCCCCTTGCCCTGGTTTTCAGAGGCAAACCCCCAGCCCTGGGAAACACTCCCTGCAGAGCAGGAGCATCCAAGATCTGCCTTGTCCCACATTCACCCTCCAGAGAAGTTTCTAGCAGGAGGCTGAGGAACCCAAGCTGGATTTTTGAGGAATGCATCACACACACTTTGGCCAAACTAAGACAACAGTCTCAAAGAGGCTTGAGGGAAGCACCAGGCTGCTGTTTGCTCATCCCCCACGAAGCCCCTGCCAAAGAGCCTATAGCACAAGGCAACAAAACCAAATGACAATGGTAACACTTATTTGAATTAAATGACGAGACTATTTTTGAGCTTAGCATGGATTTCCTTTTTTGGCATTTATGATTTTAACAGTTATACACATGTTCCAGCTTAGTTACCCCCAAAACATTACCCAAACATTACTATTTCAGGGCATGGTGTGGGGCAAGGAACGCCTTCTGTGGGCACCATCCCAAACCCTTCTGGGATTTGGGGCTGGCTGCTCTGGGCTCTGTGCTTCCCACCAACCACACACAATTCACTTGAGGCTTCCTCCAAGAGCTGAGCAACACTCTATTTTCCACTGGGACACAAAGCCCAGGGGGTTTTGCTTTGCCTTCTTCATGTTTCTGTGCCAGACCAAGAGCAGCTCTGCAGTTATTTTTATCATTATTGAGTGGCAAGTGAAGCCAGTCAGACACAAAATGGCCAACAGCAGCCACACCACACAACCTGCCTGGAAACCCAACCAAATGGCCAAGCACCACCAAGCACCACAGGGGCACCTTCAGCAGCCTCTGTGTGTGCCAGGCAGCCCATGGGAGTCTGTCCTGTGCCACCACTCTGCTCAGGGGCACACACAGCAACTCTGCTTCCACCTCCTCCCCTCCCTGAAGACACCAACAAACCATCCAGAGCGCTGCAAACCCTCGAAAAGTCTCTGATCCTTTTTGTATCACTGTTTACTGCGTGTTCCTGCAGCACAGAACGGGCCATGGTGAGTGTGATTCTGCTAAAGCTCAGCCCCCATCTCCACAACAGTGCTGTCCAGGAAGGTTTGCAACTTCCCTATTGTAATACCATCATGTCAAAACACTTGCTCGCACATCTCAGAGCTTGGTTTGCTTGCTGGGAGCTGCCTTGCATTCAAATTCATGTTACAATGTCCAGCCAAGCCCTGAGGTTCTGCTCTTGTTTGTTTTCTGGACACGAGTCGTGAAATACCTTTTTTCAAACAATGAAACTGTAATCTTTAGTCTGCGATGACAGCACAGACCTTCAGAGCACAAGGTACCCGGGGTGCCTCAAGCCACCCTGAATTCACTGAGCTTCATTTTCAGAGTGGGCTGTGTTGTGCAGTACTCCCTCTCATCTTTCCACTCAGCTCCAGCTCAAGAAGGCACATCACCACCACCACCACCTCCCAGTCCCAGGGGAGTCACCTCCCAACGACCCTTGGTTTGAAATTGATGGTCTGAACCATAGGAACGAGCTTTAACCCACACTGTTTATTTTCTGTAAAGCTCCAACCCACTTACACCATTTGTTCCTAAGATAGTCCAGCTCTCATGAACTCTCATTTGGTGCAATTTTTCACAATCAACAAGCAATGTAATTAACTTGGAGTCAGGGGCCTCCCTCTACAGCAGTATTGTTCCTGCAGCATGCCCCATCCCCAGCAATGCCATCTTGGTTACCCAGAGCTCTAATCAGCATTCTTTCATGGCAAGCAGAAAGAAAGGGAACAGCATAAAGAACTGTGTATTTCTCAGAGTGGTGCCTTCTAAAGGAACTCTCTTGCAACCATCATTCAGCAAACAAGCAAATAAAACCCTCTCTGCTCCTCAGTTTCTCCCAAACACAGCCAACCCAGTTAGGAACCACTCCACACGTCCCTGCTTTCTTTGGGCTCCACAAAACCAGTGCCTCCAACAACAGAGCAGTTTCCAGCTCCTGCTAGTCCTGATGCTCCAGCAGAGAGAGGGCTTTGGCTGTGTTCATGCAGCAGCAGTGCAGCCTGGCAAGGAGCACCAGCTGTACAGGCAGAGGGGTGACCCCCACACTGGCAGGGAAGGGTCAGTTTATTCTCTTGCTCTTCCCTTACAACCTAATTATGCCATTTCTAACACTGGTAACGTCCTTGTGGATCTCTGGCTAAGCTGTTGATACAGACTGGTTTCTGCCTATTCCTCCTCTAAATATTCATGCTGGTAAATAAATATTTTGCCTTCCCACGCTAATGCATAATGTATAAATCAGCCCTGAACACAAAGAAACCTAAAAACAGTTCTCATAAAAAAGATTTAGATTTTTTTCCATAAACAACAGCTGGCAAAGTATCTCACAAGAGGAAAAAAAAAGAATCCCATTTTGCTGCTACATTTAATTGCTTCACAATTTAATGCTTCTCCAAAGTTGTTCACTGCTGCCAGTGTTAGCAGCAAAGTGCTCCTGCCCAAGAGCTGTGATGGATCTGCCTGCATGTCCCACCTCAGGACTGCACTGCCGGCCCAGGGCCAGCACTGGCAGTGCCTGGGGACAGCTGGAACAGCACAGCTCCCCCCTAAGCCACCCCAGCCTGCCACAGCACCCGCAGCTGGGCACTGCCCTGCACACCCGGGACTCACCCTGAGCCTCCGGGCTGGGAAGGGGATGCGCCAGACTGGCACAAACACACCTGCACACAGACACCTTCACACTGAAACGTGCAAGTCAAGGATTGTATTTTCACCCAAAAATTAAAAAGCAGGTGAAATTATTCTGTTTAAAATTCCAATGAATTTGATAACAAAACAGTATTACACAGAAGAGCAATGAATTATTTAAAGAAAAAAGAAAAAAGGTAAAGGCACTCAAGTATTTATCTTAACTTTCCTGTAACCATTTTCGCCCCTACAGAAACAGTGTGCAGCCATTTACACACCACCCCAGAGCGTGTGTTTGCTGTGCCAGCACTTTGAGGGCCATCCCAGTGTGCCTCCTGCTAAGCACAGCAAGAAGAAAGATGGATTTGCCCTGATAGCCACACCTGAGGTTCCCCACAGAACCTTCCGGGTAGTTTCTGTTTACCCTGAACCTCAGCCCACCTCATTGTTACAGCCCTGAGCAGCCCAGCCCTGCCTGCTGTGTGTGCAGCTTGTCAGACAGGCAACCCAACCCTGAGCCATTCCTGAGCCTCCCACAGCCCCTCCTGCCACACCACCGGCCTGTGCCTGCCCTGTGTGCCAGTTACAGCCCCTGCACAGCCACGGACACCCAGCACTAACTTGACAAGGCACACGGGCTCTCACCCTCCCAGCACCACCAACAAACCTCCCCCTTGTTTCAGCTTGCCATACGCCAATTCCTCACAGCAACATTGTTTGAACAGTTCACTTCGTTTTTATAACAGTTCCGCAGATAAACTGCAAAGGACATGTTTCTTCCACAAGCCTTGTGGGAGTAGAAAAATAAGACAGTAAATTAAGTCTGGTCTGCTTGCAAACCTCCCTTTGAAATTAAGCAACAGGCTCTGCTTTAACCCACTTACCCCTCTGCTCACCCAAGCCCCAGCAGGACTGGCAGCACCCCACTTGCAGGAGGGGGGGACAGTGCCAGTCTTGTCCCCTTGGGTGACACCCTGGTGTCCCCATGTGGCTTCTGCCACAAGCAGTGTCACTTGGAGGGGCTCTGTGGGAACACACCAGCACCAGCAGGGCTGGGACAAGGGGGAAAACAAGCAGGCCTTTTTCTAGCCCAGTTGGCTGCAGGCAAGTCTGCACCTCCCTGGAATATGCTGACCATCTGCAAAATCAAAATAGGATGGGAAACACTGACTGACAGCACGCTCCCTTAAAAGGCCATCCCACCCTGATTTATAGGCTCGAAGCAGCAGGGAATTTCCTAGACAGAGAAATTTGCCAGGAAAGCATCAATCCCGTCTGCACCTCCACATCACTGGCTGGGCACAGCAGCTCCATGTGCTGTGCAGAGGGAACAAGGCGTGGGCAGTGACCTGGGTGCTCAGCAGCACAGATGCACACGTGCCTGTGCACCCAGGGCTCCTCCTGCAAGCCCCAAACACTGCCAAGAGCTTTGAGGAAACCTGGCCAAGCAGATTATGGGTAACCACACATTACATGACTCAGCTGTGGACCATTGGGTCCCCTCACCTTCCTGCATGCCCACTTGTTTATTCATTCTATATTGAAGGCAAGTTAAAGATCCCTTCAAGTCCTTCCCAAGAGACAGTGATTCCATCCAAATCATTCAGTGGAGGTAGGGCAGGAGACACGCGGGCTTTCAAATTTCACTTGGGTTTTTTTTAAGAAAAATGGAGCATGGAAAGACATGTCAAAAGGAAGAACCCAAGTGCAAGCAGAACACAAAATTAATTCAAGCATGGAGGCTGCACGAACAGCTTGATTCCTCCACTGCCAGCTCCTCCCCAGCACACGAGCAGTGGTGGCTCAGTGGAACTTTCCATCGCTCAGTCCAAGTATTTGTGTGCTCCTGCATCCTGATTAAATCTGTAATCCTGGTTACCAGGGATGGGGGAGAAGAGGAGGTTCAGCATTATCCACAGGAGCCTCATGCTCAGCAGGTATTCAACAATCTTGCTTCAAGACA
The DNA here is from genome assembly GCA_035041345.1 of Poliocrania exsul. Lineage (NCBI taxonomy): Eukaryota > Metazoa > Chordata > Aves > Passeriformes > Thamnophilidae > Poliocrania > Poliocrania exsul. Next base: position 5,368,163 of record JAWWLZ010000118.1, on the reverse strand, counting down.
TGGTTCATGTAATGCAATTTATCTGCACTGCTCCCCACCCTGACCTTCCCAATCCTCTGCCCACCCCTTTGCTTTGGGGGGGCTGCCAGAGCCCCTGCAGAGCCCAGCACTGCTATGGCACAGTCTGCCAGGTCTGGCTCCAGTGTGCTGCCACCCAGGGAGGAGCAGAGGCAAACCCAGCACCTGCCAGTCAGCCCAGCTAGACTGGGGCCAATGGGCACCGAGGCCGTGTCTGCACCACAGTGCTTTCTGACCCTGCACACAGGCAGGTCTGAGCAGCAGTTCGGTAAATCTGGGATAACCAGGGAGGACACCTCCCAGGTCAGGGAGGTCGGCTGCTGGGCACCCATCCATCTGGGCAGGGCCTGGCCCACTCACCCGAATGGCTGCAGGTCAGTTCACTGCCTGGCCCTGCAGCCCCACCCAGTTCTACCTCTCTTCCAGGCCCACCGGTCCAGGGATGCCAGCAGTTAGCACATCCCAGCGGTTGCCATGGCTACAGGAAAGCTGCTGCATGCCTGTATGCAGCATCCTGCCTCGCTGAGGGCACTCACAGCAACCACCTGCCCTGCAGGACATCCTCAAAGTCCTGCCTGCTTGGAGAGTGCTCTGATGTCCCGTCACAGCAAACCTGTTTTCTGATTGCCTTTCCCTCAGGAGAGAGCCATCCTCTCAAGAGGCAGAGCTCAGCAGTAATTGTTGCAGAGCACAGAGACTCACCCAGGGCACAGAAAACACTCAAATTCCCAGAGAAAATGGAGCACAAGGAGCTATTTCATACAGAGAAACCAGTTAGTGACTTGTTACACTGAGAGCTACTGGGAGATGCAAGAGTACGCCAGAGAAGCATCACTCATCCACCGGCCCAAATCCCCACGGTAAACACATCTCACACCTGACCTGCACCTTTCCCTGTGAACATGGCACAGGATGCAGATGGAGCTCAAAGGTAAGGCCAGTTGCCCCTTCAGTCTGAGCAGCCCCTACTCCTCCTGCAGGGCCCTGCTTCAGACGTGCTGGCTTGGCTGTGGCACATGGCAAAGGCCACCTCTACCACAAACACAGGCAGCCATCCTGCCAGGCACACAGCTTGCAGCCAGGTTTGATGGAGCAACAGGCTTGGCTTCCACAGGCAGCTGCCCCTGGATCCCCTAGAGCATCCTCCTCCTGAGGAGGCACCCATCCATGCAGGGTGGCAAGGCACAGGGCTCCCAGGGGCAGGCTTGTTCCTCCTCCACAGGAGCCCAGTGCACAGGATGGGTGAACCCCAACTCTGACGAGTCATGATACAGTCCAGACAATGAATAGTTAATTCTTGCTTTGTTTGCTAGCAAAATTCTCTATCTGACATTATCCTAAAATTCTGCTATTTGGGATGGAAATAAAAAAAGCTCCCAGTACCTTTGGATGAGCACACCTGCACACCGAGCAGCTCTCCACGCTGGTGTCTGAGGGGTGTCTGCCTGGTGTGACCATTCCAAGCAGGTGGCATCCTGTTTCCCTGGTCTCCATTCCTGCCCAGAGCACGCCCTGCTGGGACATGCTCAGCAAGGACCTGTCACCTCTGGCCAGCCCAGCTTCGAGCAGAACAGTGTGAATCTGAAGATGAAACCCAGCTCTCTGCCTGGCCTTGTGGCCAGCCTGGGCCATCAGCTGCCCTCCCTCCGTTACCTCCCACCCCCTCTGCTCAGGCTGGAGGCCACAGAGCATCCCTCCCCTCTCTGTGTGGTTCTGTCACACCCTGCACAGAAGGCTTTGATCCAGGTGCACCTGGAGAGCCCACTGGCCAAAGCAGGAGCCCTCTCACCAGCACCAGGCACCACGGCATCTTGTGCAAAGAAAATCCACTCAACTCTCTATTTCAGGAATAGAAACAGCAAAGAAATAACAAAGGACTTGCACGTATGGGTAACCAATATCTAATCTAGACAATTTTTATGCAGTCCATGAAAAAAGTCCATTTTAATTACTTTTATTTTACTCACTGCTGTGCAGTAAATTAAATTGCTTCAGCATTAATATATAAAACTATTATTCTGTGCATGCATAAGTGAGTTTATGCACGTGTCTGTATATAAACTATGCAACTGAGCACTGCTTAAAATGCAAATAACAGATGATAAAGACTCCATCCTGACTGTATTAAATCCTGACTTGGGATGTTGTATTTGATTCTTGATAGTTTTAAAATAGTGTAAATGCAATGAAGTCAATGGAGCAAGTAATAACTTACATCCATGGAAAATCTGGTCCTTTGATTTTTAAATACTAACTACTGGCAAGAACTGAAAAACAAGTAACAAAGATCCAGTCTGCAACATGGGGCCAGATGTTATTTTTCTTCTTTTGTGGTAATAGCTCAAAAATACCCAACTTAAACCAGAACTGTAAGGAAGGCTTGTCCTGGGACAGATTTTGGAGTTACATCAGCTCTCAGCCCTCACACTTCAGACTTGAGGCTCCTGCTTACACACTCATGTTCAACCTGGGAAATACTACAGACGCATCAAAATTTAAAGCATGTGCTGATAACCATTTGCCCTGATTTCCTTCATCCTCAAGCTTATTTGCTCTACTCTTCTGGCATTCCAGAAACACTTGAAAATAGGATAATGTCCCATCCCTGAAGAGTTCAAGGTCAGGCTGGATGAGGCTTGCAGCAGCCTGTCTGGTGGAAGGTGTCCCTGCCTAGGGCAGGGTGTGGCTCTGAGGTCCATCCTGCTCCCAGACAGGAGCCCTCCCTGTCACAGCCAGGGGGTTCTGGTGCGATGGAGTGTCCACACCCCCATCCCACAGAGCCTCAATCCCCACAGCACAGCCGGAGGCAGCGAGTGCAGTCAGTGCTCCCACCAGCCCCACCTCCTGCCAGACTCAGAACTAGAGCCTGCTGTCAAAGAACACAGATTTTCTATTCCTGGTCAGAATACAAACAAAAGGCAATGCCCTCATCCCCAGCATCCTTCCCAAACCCAATGCAGTAACCCCCAGAGCTATGCAGAACCTCACAAAACCCAGGAATCCTTCAAAACACTTGGTATTTCTGCACACGCTCCTGAAGTAGCACAAACTCACCCAAACCCACCTGAGCCAGAGAACATGAGACAGCCAGGACTGAAGTTGTTTCCAGCCCAGGCCACCCTTCTCAGCGTCTCACAACCATCAAACACTCTCCTCCAGAGCTGACATTTCCCACATCCTACAACACTCCCCCCTCCATCTCCTTCCTCCTCTGGAGTCAGAGCCAAACACCTCTGTCCATCACTTAGGAACAATACTGTCCTTCGTGTGCTCTGACCAGAAAACTCACACTGCCCCAGCAAAAACAAGTCACACATTTTACACGGCCTGGGATCAACAGGCACCAAGACAAATGACTTAATTCCCAAGTTTTTTGGTACTCCAAGCCTAAAATTCTCAACAATCCAAAACTCACAGTAGCATAGATTTTCCTGGGAAAAATTATGACATTTTAAAAAATGCAGCAATATATTTTTAAATGTTAAGTGGACAACTTGCACTTACCATGACAGAATAATAATTCAGGTGTGTAAAAACTAAACTATTGTTGTATCTGGCCAGTCTGGCAGACACTCACTGGCACCACAGCTGTGAGTTCCCATCTGCAGCTCAGTAACGTCCCCAACAAGAGGCCCCACTGACTCTGCCCAGCTGCCAAACCAAGGCCCTGCAGCGGTGCTGCCTTCCATGCCTGGCATGGGAAAATCCAGGTACTTTTTCTTCCAAAAGAAGGGAGCAAGTCTGACTTGACAATTCTGTTTTCACCTCCTCCTCAGACATTCAGATCTCAGGGTTCATGGAAGACTTCTCAGATTCCCAGAGCAAGGCACGGCAGCAGCCTGGCAAACTCGTGTGTCAGAGGAGTAAAACCCAGTTCAAAAAGGTAAAACGTGGTATTTATTCATGTCTTAAGTCATGCTTTGCTTCTTAACACCTTTTAAAGGCAAGAGAATTTAAAGATTTGGAAGCAGTGGTTCCTTCTCAGTATTTTAAACCTCTCTGCAGCCTTTTCCACAACACACAAAAACCAAAGGAGTAACCCAAGCCCGCTAAAAGGTCAAGGAAGCAAATATCATTTCTCTTAATACAAAAAACAAACAAAAAAAAACACAACAAAAGGAAAAAGCCAAAATAAACCCCAAACCTGAGAAAATTTCTGGTCATTTTAGAGTTATTTCAGAGGGGAAAAAATAATCATAAAAAAAGACACAGGGTTCCCCCATTTCACTACTGTTACTCTAAATATGGGTTCTTACTAAAGAACTGTAGTAACTGGTTAGTGAAGCACTTGGGAAAATACTTTCTGCCTCTTTGTGCTGAAGAATGTTGACATTTGCTACCTGCACTTTTTTCCAGAGATAAAGTAGGCAGATCCCTTAGAGATGATGCAATTAAGAGGTGACTAATAGGCTGCAGGTAGGTAATTTCATTACAGTCCAAATGAAGACCAGAAAGAGAATGGAGATCAGAAGCTGAAGCACTCCCTGAGCCCACCTTACACACCCATATGTTTTAGAGACTCTCTCCCTCCTACTCCCTTGTCCAGCATCTCAAAAACTAAGTGACTGAGCAGCCCATCATAAGAAAACACTGCAAAGCACACGAGGTTAAGAGTTGGCTTCTGGCAAAGCTCCTTGGCTGTGAGGTTTCCATGCAGCCAGAGGGACAGCGATGAACAGGGAGGGGAACCTGCACCAAAGGACCTCCTCTGCTCTGCTCAATGTCCCCAGCGTGGATCTGGTGGGGCACTGCAGCTCTGTGCTCCCCACCACTGCTGCTGCTGCTGGATCCCCCAGGCAGCCATGCCATGCCCAGCACCTCTGATGGCAGGTGTGTCAAGGAAAGCAAAACACTGACCTAACCAACAGCATGCCAGGGAGAGCTCCCACACAAATGGAGCTGCACTTCTGACTGGCTCTCAAACAACATCCTCCTGTGCCTTTCACAGCAGAAGGCATGTAGGTTAAGGTCTGTTCCTTATTCCTTACAGGATTATTCCTTTTTTCCTCTCCTGTTGTCATAATTTCTCCAGACTATTAACATGATTCTTAGGTAGCAACAGTCAATTATCCTTTGGTGTTCTTCACCCAACAGTCAGCATGACACACAGACCTTCCCTGAACACCCTGCGAGCCCTCACTGCACAGCCAGCCTGTGACAACACAGCAGCTCCCACCAGAAACAACAATTACAACAGAACAGGCTAATCACAAGAATCACCAATCAGGCAAACGAGTCCCAGTAGGACTCCCAGTGCACACCTCAGTCATGCTGCAGCACCAGAGGCCGAGGGCAGGGCTGTGTGCTTGTGAGCCAGGAGCCAAGGGGGCTAACGAGGCTCTGTTCTATTAGAGCAAGCAGTGCTTTAATTACAGCTGCTTGATACATGTGCAGTGATGTATTCTGCAAAACAGGCAGCAGCCTCCCAAGGAGGGCACTCTGAGCAGGAGATCACCACCCCTGCCCAACCTACAAACTGCAGGGGCAGTGCTGGCCTCCGTCTGGGGTTTACTTCGTTTTTCCACTTTGCTCCCCTTCCTTTTCTACTTATTTTGTTTCACCGATGCAAGGGAACACACCAGTTATGAACTGGGAAACAGCAGGGCAACCTCTTGATGTTAATCACACCAACTTGTATTATTTTTCTGCCTAAAGCTCCAGCTCTTGGAGTAGCACACACGGGAATTCTGGCAAAATTTCAGCAACAAGACCAGCCCGGCCTCCTCCTGTGTGTGCCCAGGGGGGCCTGTTTCAGGCAACTGCACGGTCTTGGTGATCAGTTCAGAGTTTAAGTATCCAGCCAAAAGCAATTGTTCTGACACAAGGACACAAGGTCCCTTTGGCACCTTGTCCAGGAACAGCCCTGCTGTCAGAACCTGGCTCACATCTACAGCAACACAACTCAGTCACACATCAGCTGTGGCCCCCTTAGATGGCTGAAAAGTCCTAAAAACAAGTATTTGTGACCACCTCTCATTGCCAAGAGATCTTGCAACCCAACAGTCCTAAAGATCGTGCAAAACCCAGCCCAGAAGGCAAACCCCAAGCCCTGAGTGAGCCCAGAGTGCAGCACAGAAAAGGAAAATCACCTGCAGCACTTCCAACAAAGGAAGCCTCAGGCTCTGCACAGAAGAGCTCCAAACCCAACAGCCCAAACCACTGCCTGATGCCATGTGCCCCCCAATCCCAGCATCTGTTCCCATCAAGGGACCAGCCCTTCCTCCTGGCTGCAGGAAGAGATAATGCAGCTCCACACCAGCACACAAACCCAGAAGAAATAAGCATGTTTTTGTTTTTATTTCTGAGGTTCTAACCCAAACATTAGGGTTTTCTGACACTTTAGGTCTGGAGTTGACAAACAAACAGAAGGAGAGTGTGGGAGCAGAAGTTCAAACAAATTTCTGTCAAATTCACCCAACTTATGGCTCAGAGAACATCCATTTTTTCTATTCCTCCAGGACACTCTGTTACTAAACTTACAGCAATTTATTTTTCTAACATTCCCATGAGGGAAAGCAAGGTTTGGCAACTTGCAAAGCAGAAACAAATTTTTATTTTTTTCTAGGATAAAATTAATTTTGCTCGAGGGAAGGTAATTTTTTTTAATTGGATTTAGGTTCATACAGGAAAAAGAAGTAAAAACAAACAAAAAAAATTACTCTTCACATAGCATACTGTATCTGCTTGTGAAGGCCTTCTGAAACTCTGCAGTGGTGAGCAGGAGAAATCTCACTTATTCTGCCCACAGCTACTTCCAGCACCTTTTCAGAAGAACTACAGATGAATTTTTCCTTCCACGTCTTCCCACTTCCCATCCACAAGCCCATCCGGGTGAAGAAAACCCCAGGCCTGTAAAGGTACTGCTCCTTGCATCCTACAGAGGCAAAAAGCAGAAGGATGCTCAGACAGGAAAGCTGGCCCTGCAAAGGTGCAAAGGCTGACAAGTCTGTAGAGATGGAGGAGCCACCATTACCCTCCACACTTAGATATCAAGGCTGCACTGAAATCATGAGAACATCTCAACACACATTTAGTTTCTGTGCCTTCCATGCCTGAGTATTTCAGTTCACACACCTGGTTTTGGCTCACAAGCCCATCTCAGACTGCACTACAGCTCTGGGACCCGCCAGGCCCTCCTGCCACTGCCACGACCTCCCGAGCAGCGTTATCTCCACAAGGCTGACAGAGACCACACACAGCCCACAGAAACATCAGCAGCTCTCTGGACATCACTCTGGGCACAATAACCCAGGAGAACTCGGAGCACCCAAAGCTGAGCATGTGCATGAGTCATTGTGTGAAAGACAAGTCAAGGTGTAAGAGGAAAGAGATCAGAAAGTCCAACTTCACCCAAGGGGGTCGGGTTTGTGCACTGAGGTCTGTGGTTCAGCACCCAAAGGGCTCCAAGGAAATGGCCACAAGCACCACCAAGCAGCCTGGAAGTGTCACCTGCTCCACAGCCAAGCACTACAAATTACGTTATTCACAAGCTATAACTCACTGGAGAAATATTGATAAAAGAGAAAGCTGCTTTTGAAAGAAGATGAGGAAATGTAAAAAATAATTGCATAAAAACTTCTTTAGCTGTTTAATTTAAACACTTTTGTGCCTGAGGGTCCAAATGAATATACTGAGATCTTTTCCTTCCTACAGCAATCACGTATTTCCTGCTATTACTGATAATGACTTTACAACAGCCCACTTAAGCAGAGCTGTTCCTTTATTTTCAGCCTTTCCGAGGTGGGAGTGAAAGTGCTAACACAGGGGAGGCTGGTGCTGACAGCTCGTCAGGGCAAGCATATGTCAGTGTGGAGAGGAGCTAACAGGGCTGGCACGGGACCACAACAGGAATTTCTGGACACATCATACACCACCCTCACACAGCTTGTCACAGTCCCAGCAGTGAGTAAATCCAGCCTGAATTAGCAGCAAGCTTCTCAGTTTCTCCAGTGCAATCTTAGTTCTGAATTTGGCAGCACAGGGACCTGACCCAAAGCTCAGTGTTAAACCAGTTTAATCCTTTTTTTGGCTTCCAGCGGGTGACTCACATTTCTGAACAGGACCAGGTGGGTAAATGACACTTTGCCTCAAGTAACACGAGTAATTCTCCCCCTTTCCTCAGTCTTTCGCATGAGCTAAAACCAAACCCAAAATCACAAGTGTTTAACAATATTACTATTTTTGTGAATGGAGCTAGAACTGTGTTAGAATTTCCATTGGGGCACAGAACCTACCCACATCCTGAACAGAGAAAAAACCCTTTCCTCTCCTCTCCCCAAAACCTGAGGGAATGACATGCAAGCTCTGCAGTGAAAAGCAGAGTTTATGGATGTGACAATCAGTGAGTTTGGCAGTCCCGGTGCTAGCGCTGCAGCTGCCTGGAGGAGAGGACGCCAAGAGCACCTACCTGGCTCGGTGCAGTTCCTGACGTACGGCTGCCCCCCGTCCCCCGGCACGCCGGTCGCGTTCTGCTCCTGTGCTTGCAGGAGCCGCCTCCCGCTCCAGCTGGCGCTGCGCTCCACCGAGCGGCTCAGGGCATCAGAACCTGAAGGAAAGGAGCACAGATACGTGAGGAAAGGCAACTCCTGAATGCCTCAAACAGCCACGTTTGCATTTCAAAAAACGCAGGGTCCTTCAGGTTACAAAGAGTGGCGTTTCCAACCCCACCAGAAAGGGACCCCGGCACCAGCTCCCCCTCCCACGGGAGTCAGGTGCATTCCTCCACCACAACCCAGTTCATACCAGAAGAGCACCTATGGTTTCACAAGAGTTGTAAGCATCCATCAGTTTAAAACTGGAGTAGTAGCCACTGTTCAAAATCTCACAACAATAAAAAACCCACAAACCACCACACCTCAGCTTACTACTCATCCACACATTCCAGCGCTGTTAGGGAACAGCTAAACTAAATTTTGCTAATTTTGCACATGCTTCTACAACACTGAGGCCATTTCTGCTCAGGATTACACCCAATTTGCTGCTGAACGAGGCCTCAGCAACACTGTGCCTGACACACAGTTAGTCAGGCAGGCTCCTTCGTGAATGGCTGAACCACTGCAAGGCTGTTGGGGAGCTCTGCCCAGGGGAGCGTGGGGCTCCCGAGGGCAGCAAGGGCTCGGTGTGGCAGCTGAGCTGTGCCAGCCAAGGGTGGCACTGCAGGGACACAGGCCCAGCAGCCAGCGCTGTTCCTGGTCACAGTTTGCAGTACAGGTCTGAACAGTCCATCACCACAGTGATCTACGTCCATAACTTGTGCCCAAGCCTAATGACGTTGGTGGAAATGCTGCCGGAGGGCTGGCTGTGGGTCCAACACAGCTCTCCAGGGCAATAGGAAGTGTTTATTTAGCAGGTGAAATCTGCAGCACAGCATAAAGCAGCTGATGGAAATGTCTCTATGAGTACAGTCATACTGGTTCTCAGCAAGCACAAGTGCTGTTACTGCCACTCAGAACCATCTCACCAAAGCCAGAGAACGTCTCCAACTCACTTCCACAGCCTCCCTGCATCCAGCCACCAAAAACCATCCACAAACACGAGGAGCGTTACTTTGTCTCACTACTTCTGACTCTCCCCTTGCTCTGTTTCCCCTTCAGCTCTGCCCTGGTGCTGCTACTGAAGCTCTATTTGAGCAACGCCAACACAAACAGCTGGCTGATTTCCACAACACTCTTGGCACAAAGCTGGTCAGCCTTGGAGATGCCATGTGTGTCTAATCAGCTGGACACACATGCTCATGTCAGTTCTGTGCATCCTGTGCCAGTTCAGATTCAAGGGAGAAAGAAAAAAACTTCTATTGTTTTTTAAAACCAGAAGGCATCCACTTTGAGAAGGCACAGACACCAAATCAGCTCTCTCACCACAGAGACCTTTAGCTCCTCTAGTAACAAACAGCATTTGAGAGGGACTTCCACCCACCCAGCTCCTTCCCACCAAGCAGAACACCAGCTCTTTCACAAGGGCTTCTGAACTATTTCCAGTTTTGTCCTGCACTGTGCAGACAGATCACAAGCAAACAGTGACATTCAGATCTTGAGGCAACATCTCAAAAGGTGATTAAGGACAAAGGTTCTCTGCAGGTGCCAACCCTTTTGTGAGGTTTCCTGGCACATCCCAAGGAGATAAGGGGCCAACCTAAGACTTGTCTGTCTTGCCCAGATCACGGTCTGCTCAGGCAGAGCCATGTCACGCTACCAGCAAGGGGGGGACAGTGCTTGGGAAGGAGCTGCATCCCAGGCCACCAGCAGTGTGTGGGACCAACACTCCTATGACACAGAGGAGTTATCTGGGTGCACGTTTGGTGGAAGAGCCACAGCTGCACAAGCAGCCTGAAGCACCTCTGTTTTCTAAGCAAAAAAACAACTTAACATGGTCAACTAAATGTCCTCATTTGAAGCTTCAAGCACTTAGTCCTCACTATGCTTTACAAACGTTAGAGAATGGAGCTTGCTGCCAGTTTAGTCTGTAAGCACCAGCAAGATCAAGCTGGTGGAAGTGGACTGTGTTTCCCAGAAGGAGCACAAGCCACAATGCAGCACCAGACACCTCCCATAACAACAAACACTCTGGTAATCTGAGCAAAGCAGTTTCAGTTCCACATACAAGCTGCTTTCAAAGCAGAGGAACTCTACTCCAAGCAGCTGATGCTTCACTGTGTGTCACTGCCGAAAGAAATGGCACAAGGGAGAACACAAGGAGTGCCACAGCCCCAGGGCTCTGGAAGAACCTCTCGTGGTCCCTCCACTCCATCTCGGATGGCAAACTCCTCTGAGCAAGGGGTAAAGAAGAAGGAAGTAATTTAAGGTGACTTTGGAAGGGAAAAAGCTTAATTCAGCAATAGAAGTGTTTATAAAGGCTACATTCTGCATTGACAAAAATCAGCATAAAGAGGAGCAGAACTTGATGGGATGGCTGTGATTTACACCAGGAAAAGCTCCCCTCTGGTATCTCCAGGTTTGAGCAGGGCGAGCTGTCCCACAGCAGCACTTGCAGCTCATTGCCCCCAAAATCCTGCCTAAGGCACCTCCACTCTAAAACAACAGGTCAACAGAGCAATTAAAAATAGAAGTTTGAAACAGCATCTCTTTTCATCTCTAAGGTTTAGCCTTCCAAGGATTTCCCTGTGAGGACAGGGACACACCCAGATTTTAGCCTTGCTAACATGGACCCTCCATGACACGTAGCAGGGGTGCACATTTCCCCCTGTGCAGGCACCAGTGTCCCTGTGGCACGGCAGAGGCACCTCACGGGCTGCCCTGGGGCACCAGCTGTGCTCCTACTCACCCATCCAGAAAACAGCTCAGAAATCCAGATTTGTGTGGAATTTGGGAGATTCAGTGAGAGAGGAACTGACTCCCAGCTGCACTTTAACCCCCTACACGTGGCTGCCCATACAGCAGGGCCCTCACCTGCCCCGCCAGGCATGGGCACTGTGGCTTTGGCCTGCCTGCTTTAGGTGCTGGCACCAGCACCAGGGACATGCCCTTGGCTGCAGCATCCCACAACGGGGCTGCCAGAACCCAGGCCACCACAGCCATGGCCAAACTCTTCTGCCCAAGGAAAAGTTAGAAAACTGTTAGCTTTCTTTTTCTGTCTCAAATGCACTTATTCAGGATTGTCTGACTTTTAATGGCAAACACCACAAAGACTTGGTATCATTCCCTCAGCGAGGGTAAGGACTGCTACACACCCTGCATTGGCCACACTGCCATTCTGGGCAGGCTGGATTGGACACTCTTCCTATGAATGTTCCAGCTGCTGGCTTTATGCTGAAATACTGTGACAGCCTTGAAAACTTTGCTATAATAAGGAATTTTCCCAAAGTTCTGTACCATAGCATATTTCAAAGTGAGTGAGCTATTTTTTAAGCACTGAACATTGCCATAAGGTATTTTCCACAACTCCACTTACCCAGCACCAGTTTTACATTACACACTCAAAACGTGGGTTCTGGAGAGCTTTACTGGTGCTTCCTCCCAGAGATATTCCCATGGACAAGTAGCACATGAGTCATTTTTCCCTGTATTTGTGCCTGCTCTGCATTTCATAACAGCAGTTCAGACAATGCAGACGGTGCATTTCCAGTGGCCACATCTCTTTATGTAAGACAGGGAGCACATGAGTGAGTGTTCACTGGGAGCTCCTGTCCCTGCCAAGCTGGGGTGGCAGCCTGGTGACAACAGCCTCTCCAGCAACACTGCTGAGCTGCTCCACTTATGAGCCTGAAAATGAAATAGAGTGGAAAGAACTGATCAGATTGCTCAGAACTCCTGAAAATGCTCTGTGTGACCCAGATCTGCACGTGGGAACTCGGGAGCTCCCTACACTGTTCCAGATGGCTCTAGCTGGAGTTTACAACCTTGAGCACTGCAGAAACACAGCCAAGCACACCCTGCCTGCAGTTCCCAGTGCGAAGAACAGCACTTGACAATGCTACACAACATCCCCATCTTCCCCAACTGCACTCTGACCTCACAAGTGCATTTATTTCCAGCATAAGGCACAGGAACCCCAGCAAGTCGGAACAGCGGCAGGACCTTGGGGCAGACATCCAGTTTCTGGGGGGCACAAAGCAGGTTGGTGTGGAGCTGGGGGTGCCCCTGCCCTCCCACAGGACACAGCACAGGAGGCCTTGGCACAGCTGGCCAGCACGCCCGAGCCAGCCAGATGGGACCAGAGCACCCAAACCCACCGCTGGGAGAGGCACAGAAACTCAGCTCCTGCAGGGAGGGCTCGGCCCAGCAATGCTGAGCTCCAGAGAGGCAGCAGGATGGAAGGAGCTCACAGAGATGCAACCAGGAGTGCAGAGGAGCTGACAGGCTGGGGGTGGCCCAGCCAAGGGGACAGCCCTGCCACCCCTGCCTTGCCCAGCACAATGCTCTGCTGCACAGGGCTCACAGAGCTGGCAGGTACCTCAGCTCTCGCTGACAAGAAACTACTTTCTATGCAAACTGCTGGCCAGAGCCAAAACCAGCACAGCTTTACTGAAATATGCTGGCCCTTCCTCCTCTCTCAGCTGCCCCTTTCATCTATTGTTTCATGGGGGCAGCTCTGGATTTTAGAGGGTTGGTGTCACAACCAGCTGAATTCTCTCTCTGTCTCTCCCTGAAATTTTCCTACAGTTAAAAACAACAGGGCAATATTTCAGAGGAAGAGCAAACCTGGAACAAGCAAGCACAAGGTGCCACATTAGGCTGCCACAGCGCTGGGGGAGCAGTGATGGGGTGACCTGGAGACAGAGCAGGTGAATCTTCCTGGAGGAGCCAGACTGAGCTGAATTAACTGCAGCATTCCTGCACAACTGTCCTCCCATGTCTCTGCCCCTGCACCCACAGGATGTGCCCAGCCAGCCCATGGCTTCTCCTACACCCTCAGACCTGCTGCAGACCATCACCACATAATCTGAGCTCGGGATTACATAAGCATTAAGCAACAACCACAGATGGATTATCTTTCTTCGTAGACTCATTTGGGAGATGCTTTCCTTTCCAAATCAGCAGCAAAGACCAGAAATAGAGCATACTCAGGGGAAAAAAAAAACCAACAACAAAAAGTGCCCAGAAATCCTACACTTGGCTTTGACAAGCAGTCTGCTCCTTACAGCTATTTCAAAGCTGTATTTCCACACATCCCAACCTACATGGAAAGGTGCAGAAGAGCTGAGAAAGCAGACTGCTAATACCTGTCAATACCTGCATCACACAAGTAGGGCACAGAGGCCAGAGCCAAGCTGCAAGCACTTACCATACAGGGCACAGCTCCTGCACCAAAGGCCCCTCACCATGTACCCTCCAAGCTATTTTCTACATGACCACTAACAGGAAAAACTCCAAAGCTGTAGCCTGCACAACACCCCAGGCACAATTACATCCCAAACACTTCTGGCTCTGCCACAGAAGCAACTACCACCTCACGTACAGATCCAGTCTGGTCCTAGAGGAGGATCACGTATCCAAAGAAGTGAACCACAAGTCCTCCTGTTCCCCCAGCAGTGACCACACACTCAGTCTGTGTCCAGACCAACTCTCCTCTCTGCCAGCCTGGAGACCCTTCAGATGCACCAGAGAGGCTGATTGCCTGAGCCCAGAGCCCTGTCCCAGCCCCAAACACACCACAGGTATTAAACGCAGCCCTCATCTCTCACATGCACCCTCAGGGGAGCAAAGCAAAAGGCCAGCTGCCCCTCTGGGAACAACACAGCCTCCCCACTCCCATGTACCTACCCCCCGAGCAGCCAGCACTCCTCAGAGCCTCCCACACACCTCCAGAGAGGCTCCCCAGCTCCCCCTGAAAGCCCACCAAGGGCACCTTGAATAACTGCCCCGGTTTTCCTGGGGACGTGCCTGTGTGACTCTGCCCAAAGCACAGGTGATTCTCAAGGTGGCAGTTTCCCACTGACCTGTACAACAGCCCTCAGCACTTTGAGCCTGATTCTCTCCTCTGGTTTCTCAGGGGGATCTCCCTCTCCGCTGGCACTCTCATCTCATTAACATTTCACCTGGCACAAGTGCAAAGTCTGACACTGCTGACACGATCTCTGCTGCCTGGCAGCCACCCACGGACTGCCCGGTGTGACTTCCATGGCACCCTGGCACGGCACATCCTCCCTGACAGAGCTGCTGCCCGTTCCTTCTGCCTCCTGGCATTCCAAACATCAAACAGGTTCCAAACCTCAGCCAGCAAACTCTGCTTTTGACAGCTCCTGCTTCTGTGGCTGTCTGGGGGAGGAATTCCAGGGGCAGCTAAAGGGTTAGGGTTAGGGTTAGGGTTATCCTTCACCTGCTCTGCTGCAGGTGCCAGCACTCCCACCTAATAAATAAAGAAATTCTCACAGGCAGAAAGTAAAGATGGGCAGCAAATTCCCCTCCCTTTGGGGCAGCCCCTCTGCCTGATCAGCCTCCTTCCAAACATCTCCCTGTGCTCCCTGTGCAGGATGCCAGCAACCCCTCAGCACATCCAGACTCCCTGCTCTTCCCTTTCCCTGCATTTCCACTAGCAGTGTGCTACAGGTGGCTGCTCCATAAACCACCTGAGTCACCACAGGATGCCCAGCAAACCCACACACCACAATTTTCCCTCTTCATGGTAGACAGCAAGGAAAAAACTTGCAAATTAGCAGCAATTAATTAAAAATAACCTAAACTGATTTTCCATCAGTAAGAGTGTGACTTTATATTTATACAGTTCCAAGATGCTGTGGCTGCTTTAACCTGGAAACCATGACCTTACAAGGCTGGAAAAACAGTGCTCAAGAGCCTCACTGTTACCAGACAGCCCCTTGTTTCTCAGAGGGCTTGGGTAACGTGTTTCAGAAAGAGAGTAACTCCCTGGGGAAGGCATCTGCCTTTTAAAAAGCAGTGAAAAACAGGTTGTATTCCAAACACATACCTGGAGTTTGACTGGGGGTTTTGTGCTCGAGAGCTGAACCATCACTGGTCCTTCCCCCACATTTATATATTTCTCTCCTAATTTTGGGCTGACAGAGTGGGAGGAAAGACGGTTTTGGGTCAGATTCAAAGTTTTATCAACCTGAAATAAAGTATCTTTATTTTGTTTCATGTGTCCTTTTTTACACTTTTAGCTAAATATAATTCTGCAGAATTAAATTTAGTCTGAAAGTACCACAAAGACATGCTGGGAAAAGAAACAGAGCAGCTCTTCCCCCCAACCCCAAAAAAAAGGAAAACAGGGAAAGCATGCCTTTTTCCCAGTTAAATTCTAAAGTGTGTGAAATGTGACACCCTCGTGCACAGCAAACCCGGAGCTCCCAGGGAAGGTGGCTGGAACAGGCCTGCTGGGATCTGGAGCACTGAAAATGAGCCACCCCTGCCAGGAAAGAAAGGAAAGGAAGAATGACTCTCATAAGCCCTGGCTCCCAGTCTGGTATCTCTGATGATAGCAGAGCCATCACAAAAGAGAGGTTTATTCATGCTCTTCTCCACAAAAGATAAAGAAAAAAATGGATCTTGCAAAAAAATAAACACTCACAAGGAAGAAGGGAGGTTTTGTGCCCAATTTCAATACAAACATGTTTTTCAAGTTAAAAAGACTGTTTCTGCTGTCTCTTTGCCTTACAACTCTTTTCCCCTTGTGTTTCCCTGCAACAACGCCACATAAACCTGTAACTGGTATGTGTTTAATTGTAGTTATTTACTGTTCCACACGCTGGGCACTCTGAGCACAGAGACAAGGGCTCAGCCCCAGGCAAGACATTGGCTCTGATATTGAACCCCCCTCTTCAATACCAAGTCTGGATTTGCTCCCTAGAAATGCTCTGGACATGATGTGACACCCAGGGAACCTCAGTGACAGCCAGGCAGGGACGTACAGAGAGCCCTGCAGGGTCTGTGGGAGGGCAGCCCAGGCCCCTGCAGCCCTCAGCCAGCACCCAGGGGTCTCCTCTGCCCACCTGCTACCCTGGAGAACAGGGATTAGAACATAATGGACTGGGATGTGCAGGAGCCAGGAACTGTGACATGAGCAGCTGGGGTTAAAGGCTTGAATCCAGGCCTTGGGAGTGGTGGTAATTCCCCCTTTTCTGTATCTGTTCAAAACCCCTGAGATGATTTGTGCCAGAGATAAGAACATGCTGAAGGGCAGCTGCTGCCACCCTAACCGAATTCCCAGCACTCGTGCATCTCTTGTGTTCCCAGTGCTTGGGGCTGAAAGGAACACCAGAGAACCAGAGCCCCAGCAAGATGCTTCAGATGCTCCATGGTGCTTGTGGTCCTTCACCCAACCCTGCTCCCTGCCACCCACCAGCACGTGCCTCTGCTCTGGAGCTGCCAGGAGTGAGCCACAGGCAAATGGCTCCAAGAACAGGAGGGAGCACCCTCAGGTGTCCTGGTGGGAACCCTGGTTCTACAAAGCCAGCAGAGGCACAGCCCTTCCTATGCTCCTACATCAGCAGATGAGCACGGCAGGAGCACCAACAAACCTCCCAGGTGGTCCCAGCACCTCCTATCGACCCTCTCCACTTCCCCTTTCCACCAGCTCTCCAGGCACCAGACCTGCCCTTGGTTACCACGCTCAGTGCCTAACGAGGGTCCCCACACTGCGTGCAGGTCTCTGCCCTCGCCCAGACCGCTCTGGGTGTTGCTAAGCCAGGCTGAAAATTCTCTCAGCCACAGAGTGTTTTCCCTACGGTACCCACTTAATTAAATATTGAAAGAGCTATTACCTTTCAGGGATGCCTGTGCACCAGCCGTGTCCATTATTTATAACATAATATATTCATTATGCATTTTTATCTCATGCTCCTATCTGCTGATCTCAGAACGGGCCCTTAAACACAATTTTAAGCAATTAATCCTACCTTAATTACAGACAAATATATATGGAAGCCTCAGGGCATCGCTCTCTTACATTTATTAGAAGTAAACATATCTAAAAATACATCTGGTAATCAGGCAAGAGAAGGACAAAGCCCAGCAGCCATGGGAATCACAGAACAGAGCCAGGCACATTTCACTCAGCCAAAGTGAAATCGCCAGCCTCAGCTATCTGGAGAAAGTCAGTCATGTCCTGTCGCAGGTTCCCTGTCGCGACAGGCTCTGCTAACGGCCCGCGCCGCCTCCTCTCCTCCCTCTCACACGGATGGCTCAGCACACCAAACCATTTCCTGCCTCCCACAGCCCTCCCCACCTCAGCCCCAGACAACAGGTGTCACCACTGCGCTGCCTCAGGTTATCCCTGGACTTGGCTGTGCAGCCCAGGCTCACCTGAGCACACGGGTGCCAGTCTCGTCTCATCCCCCCGGGGAGGATGCACGCAGGGACACAGCCCGTCACGGGGCAGGGAGTGCACAGCCCTGTCCTGCTCCTTCCACTCGCCTTTTTACCATTTGGGTCCCTTTGTCCGGTCCCACGAGAGGGGATCAGCCCTGGGACTCCCTCCCTCCAGCCAGAACCAGCTGCTCAGCCCTGCACCTCTGCTGCAGACCGAGGTTTAATTGAACTCCCAATTCTCTCATCCATACCCAAACCATCATAATGGCAACTGAAAAAGCTTTTCAAGGGCTTAGGGAAAAAAGAAAAAGAAAAGCATGTCCACACACATGGAGGAAGCACCTCATAAATGCCTACAGATCAACAGTGGAAACTATCAAAGGCTTGACTCAAGCCTGTAGAGACTCCTTTGCAGACCCCTGAGAAGACAGCCTGTCCCTACAAGGAGGTGACATGGGCACAGTCCCTGTCCAAAATGCCATCTACACTCTTACTTCTTCCACCTGGGTACTGTTCCCCACCTGCTGGAAAACACAGGCACAGAGGTGCCCTGAGCACAAACAGGCACCAGTCCCAAGCAGCACAGCAGCACCTCTGCCCCTCTCCTCTGAGAAACGAGCCTGGCCTGGAATGTTCCAAAGGAAATAAATGATGATATAGAGGGGGGAAAAAACCCTCCTATTTTTAACCAGAGATCCTGGCACAAAAGGATAGTGCTCCACATCATACCAGAATCAAGAGCTTGATGCTGTCCTTTCTTTATAAGGCTTTAAGATGGGCCGACCCTCCAAGAAGTGGTAAGCAATTCTTTATTTACCCTGAAGTGAGACTCTGCAGACCCGGGGTTAATTTACTGCTCTGCCATTAGCCCAGGAGGTGACCTTGCACAAGTTGTTCTGTCCAGATTCTCAGCTGGTGTCAGCTGGCACTGTGCCAGCACAGTCAATTTAAACTATTTGAGATGCCAGTCCCAGAGTCCTCAGATCCTCAGATCCTCAGCCTCCCTCTCCCCAACAGCTCTGCCCCACACACAGCCCCGTGCCTGAGGTGCTTTGGAACGT
>JAWWLZ010000118.1:5307474-5331477 GCA_035041345.1 Poliocrania exsul | reverse complement strand
CAGGGAGGGGCAGTGAGGGGCAGGGAGGGGCAGTGTGGGGCAGGGAGGGGCAGGGAGGGGCAGTGTGGGGCAGGGAGGGGCCGTGAGGGGCAGTGTGGGGCAGTGGAGGGGCAGGGAGGGGCAGTGGTGGCCTTGGCAGTGGGGATGGGTGGCACCTGATGGCCTTAGCAGGGTTTTTCCAAGCTAAATGATTATGTCATTCTGTGCAAGGAAGCTGTGCTGGAAAAGCAACAGAATCACTCCCTACTTGAGTGAAGGAGCAATGGGTTAATTTGGGGAGAACCAAACTCCTAATTAATCATCCAGAATTCCACTTGCTTGCACTGATAAATGAAACTGCTTACCTGAAGGACAACAGTTCATCACTCACCGTGTGAGCAGCCCCTCCACAGACAGGCAGCCCCATCACACCCCTGTGCCCTCACTTGTTGCAGTGACAAATTACCCCCAGTTCTTGGTGACTGTAACAGCCTGCCATGCAAACCCCACACACCACAGCCTCACAGCCATCAGGACACTGCATTCTGTACAACACAAATCAAGGAGTATTCTGAAGGCAGAGGGGAACGTGAACTCCCCTGAGACCCTTTCCCAGCTGCTGCACTGTGTGTGGCTCAGGGACAGCAAAGTCAGTCTCTGGGAATGAGTCACACTCTTGTCCAATACACTGTATTTTTTCTCCAAAAAGATAAATGCTGTATTTCTATTGGCTATTTCAAAAGGAGAGAATTAAAGCCTCATCCAGACCATGATTTCATTCTCCTAAATATATATTTTGTGTTTAATTTCACACTTTGGAACCCAGCACTCCATTGGTGTACGTGGATTTGATTGTGCTGGTGCCACACTGCTCCAGCCCAAGTGGAGCAGGGAGGTTTGGAGAGCAGTGCCAGGTCCTACCTAGACAGACTTGCTCAGGAAAAATAGTCTAAATTAAGTCACTGCCTGACTTTAAGTAGGCCAGTTAAAATGCATTCAATCCCTCAATGCAAGTTCTTATTCAGAAGCAAAATTACCTAAATTTGATTTGCCTTTAGTCATTTCCAAACTTAAATAATATTAAGGCAGTTTTCAATCAGAGATGAGTGACCCCCTGTATGTTAAATGCAGTTTAAACAATCCACTTAGACAAGAAAGGAAAAAAAATATTCCCAAGCTCCTGGCATTAAACTGCAAATTGCTGGGCCTGATTTTCTGTCAGCTCAGTAGTTAAAAGTGGCTGTTGCCCACAAACATTTTTGTGCTCCTGATTGCCTTAAACCAAAACTAGAACCCAGGCAAAGAAAATCATGAGATAAAAATCAAACTTCTGGTCAGCATCAGATGTTTTTTCCTAAATCAATTAAAAGCAGTGGAAGGCTCATGCTCCCCATGAACAGGAACATGATGGGCAGAGCAGCCCTCCAGGAGCTGGTGGGGATGTGCAGGTGCCACCAGTGGAGCATCTGCTTCAAAAGGCAGCCACGGGGACAGAGCCCTGCCATGGTGTGACAGTCACACCCTCCTGGGGGACACCCTCTTGGGGGGCAGAGGGGGGTGGCAACAGGGAGCTTTAAACCTGTCCCAGGCTGCCTTGAAGAGAAGCAAATACTGTTTTCCACAGGGCAACAGGTGATGGCCAGTAACCCCCAGGAAGGAGGTCAGGAAAAGCTGGGCAGCAGGAGTGCCAGGGGGCACTAAAGCCAAGGGGGTGGGACTTCCAGAAAGGCATGAACACACCATGAGGAGCACAGCAAGAGTCTGGTGGGTTTGAACAGCCCTCACGGATGTACCCCTGAGTCAGGTGTGGAGTGGGATGAGGAAAAGGTGTTGGAATCTGGCTCGTTCCTTTGTCTCAGCCAGAGATGATGGAGCAATGACCATATTTGGGTCTGACTGAACACATGCTGCTGTATTTTCTGAAATAAATGATGAATGCTGCAGAAATCTAAACATGACTTTTTATAGTCAGTCCTGCAGGCAGGCAGCTATTGAGTGCTGAGCTGCCAGCCCCAGCTATGCAGAAATCAGCAGTTAAACCCCCCAGCTCCTGCCCTGAGGGCTGTGGGAGTCACAAAGCAGGGCTCATCCTTCCTGCTCCTCCAGCGTTAGAGGAGGAAGAGGCACAGCCACAGACACGCAGCTCCAAAATCTCTCTGCGGGCCCAAATCGAAGTTCCTCACTTGAAAGGCAGGAGAGCGTCGTGTTCAGCCCCATGGCTGGGGCTGTGGGGCTGCCACAGCAGCACTGGATGCTCAGGGGAGTGCAGAGGCCATGGGGCAGCCAGCACAGACCCCTGGGCACCCCCAGCCCCAGCCAGGGCACTCCCCTGCAGCACGGGGGCCCTGCAGGGGCGGGCAGGCAAACCCCAGGGAGGGCAGAGGGGCACGTTTCTGTGGCAGCTGTACCTGGGGCCAGAGCTTGGCACACCTCATGCTGCTTTGGGCACCAAGAACAGTGTCTGTACCGCATCCCACAGAGCCCGCTCAGGGTCCTGCAGCGGGCAGAGATGCAGCCTCTGGGGAGCTGTGAGGTGGGGCAGGCAGCGAGGAAAGCAGTGGGCCACACCCCCAGCAGGCTGTCTGTGCCTGGCAGGGCAGGTGGCAGAGCAGGGCTGCACCCTGAGCCCGCTGTCCCCCCCCAGCGCTCGGCAGTCGGGGCTGGGCTGAATTGGTTCCTCATCCTGCACATCTGCAAGTTGTTACTCACTGAGGCAGCTGAGCTGCCTCTCGTGGTTTTAGTAATACTTGTGGCTCTTTTCACTGTTTGGGTTTTGCTAATTCCTTGGTTTGGTTCTCCCAGACAGTGCCAGCTGCGTTAGCAAAGGCAGAGACTTTCAACAGGCTCCACATTCTCTTACTGCACAAAGCTGGGACCTCAGAGTGCACCTTCTGCCGAGAGAGAGAGCTGGCTCTGAGAACAAGAGAAACAACCCCAGGACATCAGCACACTGCAACCTGTGCCCAGCTGGCCTGGGCTCCATGTGGGCTTTCTGTCCCCATGGACTCCAGGTGCGAGTCAAACAGCAGGATGCTCTGACTAGTCCCATCCTCAGCTCAGTTTGCTGTAAAAGAGGTGAATCCAGACCCTGTACTGACCTCAGGGAGATCATGGACCCTCTTGAGCAAGGACAGCAGGGAACAGCTCTCAGCTCCTCTGCAGCAACCAAGTTGTAGGGGCTTTTAAAACATGTACCTACCTTAGGGACACATTTGGTTTTGCAAATTTTAAACACACTCACAACTTTCTTTCTCCAGCTTATATAGTGCAAAGAATAAGAAAATCCACAGAAGCCACAATGTCTGTAATTGAGACTGAAAGCTGTTGCTCCAGCCCTTTTTCTGGGAATTGCAAAGCTCTTGGGAGGGCAGACACACTGCTGGGTTATGCCCAGTGCTCAGTGAAAAGGGAAGGCTCAGCCCAAGCTCAGTGGGCCGGGGTGAAGCTGCTCTCAAATCAAAACCTGCAGTCCAGCCCTGAGGAGGTTCCCACACTGTCCGCTGGGACAGCCCTTGCTGCCAGCACAGCACCTGCCACCCCATCCTCGTGGGGGAGACCCTGAGCAATGTCCCTGTTGGGGGCTCTGGAGCACCTTCTGGACAGGCAGGGAGCAGATGAAGGGGATGTCAGTGCACCTTCCTCACCTTCAGGCAAGTTCCAGCACTACACACACCAATAAAAAGGGGAAAAAGGATGTGGTGAGACAAGAGCGTTACTGCTCAAAACCAACAAACAGAATGGATGCAGAAAAGAGGCACCTGATCCTGCTCACTCACAGCCTGGCCCCAGGAATTATGCTGATGAAATTTTCATAAGTTTTGCTTTTCCTATTAATCTCCTCTGCTCAAGCAAAACAGCCCTCAGAAAGGGCAGAGTCATTACACACCTTTGGGTTTGTTTTGCTGATGGCAAAGCCTGTTTCACACAAGAAGAGAAAACAAATCTGTGTAAGATGTCAAAGTGTCCTGCCCTGGAATCCCCACTGCCCCCCATGGCCAGCAGGCCCGAGGCCTGGTGAGCTTTGCACTGGTTTGCCCTGCAGCTCCACGAGCCAGTTCCCTGCCCTACTTCCCAAGACTGGCTGCCCTTGTTTGCAAAGGAAAAACAGATCAGCCCAGGCTGGTGCATTTTTCCATGGCCGGTAGGCATGGCTGGAAAAGCACCCAGATCAAAGACCAGGGGCAGGAAGGAGAACCTGAATGTTTATGCCCTGCTGAAAGGCACAAAGGACACTCCTACTCCTTGGGAGTGCAGGAAGGAACCCAAATGAGTAAAGGGATCCATGTGCCAGCTCTGCTCCAGCCCAGCCAGCTGCACAAGGTGCCTTTCACAGCACCCTGCACAGCTGCCACATTTGTGTGTCTCGGGCCCTCAGTTCACCTCTAAGGATCTCTGCAGGCAGTGTCCAAGGGCTCTGACATGCAAGCCTTCCCTGGGCTCCTTCCCTGCTCCTGGGCAGAGGGAAGGGAGCAGAGCAGGGATCAAAGTCCCCCAGGGAGCAGCCACCTCCTGACCCTGCCTGGGCCACCCTCCCCTCCTCATCCTCACCGTGGGACTCTCAGTGTGTCCTTGTGCAGGCAATAGAGACCCACAGGGAAGGCATTCTGCCAGATCCCTTTGGATCTACACGTCTTCCAAATCCCTCCAGGAATGGTGACCCCACCACTGCCCTGGACAGTGTGTTCCAGGGATTGACAACACTTTCTGTGCAGAATTTTTCCTCAGTGTCTACCCTGGACCTCCCCTGGTCCAACCTGAGGCCATTTCCTCTGGTCCTGTCCCTTGCTATCTGGGAGAAGAGCCGAGCCCCACCTGGGTACAGCCTCCCTTCAAGTGGCTACAGAGAGTAGGAAGGTCTAATGTTTGCACAGAATTACTGAATTGGCTCTTAAATCTCCCCCAAGCTTCATTCCAGCCCCTCACTGTTCTTGTTTATAAGCTTTCTCCTTGTGCCTAACAAACTGCCTCAGGCAAGATCCCAACCCATCCCCTTCTTCTCCTAGCCACAATAAAAACTCATAGAAAACAGCAGTGTTTCATTTTGGAGCTATTTTGAAAAGGAATGTAATCTCCAAGGAACTGGGGAATGTCAGAAAGTGATCAAATAGCACAGCAAATTGTGCTCAGAGTTTCAGAACTGTCCAGGCTGAGCACTGGGCTCAAACCAGGCCCTGTGAGCAGCAGTGGGGAAGAACTGCCCTTTCCAAAGCTGTGGCCAACGTTCCAGCAGCAGATACTGAGGCTGGGGGCTCCTGGGGGGAGGCACCACTGGAGAGGGAAATGGGGCTGCCTGAATTCAGCAGGCACTTCCCTGCCTGCCCCCAAAGCTGCTCCTCACAGCCTGTGGGAGAGCTTTAGGAAAATGAGCAACTTACCCACAGCTCCCCTGGCACAGGGCAGGAGACTCCCCTGGGATCACTGGACACTCCCCTGGGATCACAGGAGACTCCCCTGGGATCACTGGACACTCCCCTGGGATCACGGGACACCCTGGTGTTTTCTCAGCTCAAACAGGGTTTAAGCCTCCACTTTAAATCTCTGTTTGCCTGTGCAGAGGGCCACATTGCTGTGCAGGAAATGCAGCTCCCAGAACTCCAGACATGGCACTGGCTGTCCCAGGGGCTTCCCAGCTTGGAGGGCAGCAGGATCTCCAGGCTGCTCCCACTGGGGGACACACCAACTGAACTGGAACCCCCCACCAAAACCAGACTGGGACTGTGGCCACCATCACTTCTGCTGCTCTGGGCTCGTTCTTGGCCCTGCTCTGAGAAAAGACACTGACACTGCACAGACTGACCCCAGAGCAGTGACAGGGACACAGAACAGACTGACCCCAGAGCAGTGACAGGGACAGTGCACAGACTGACCCCAGAGCAGTGACAGGGACACAGCACAGACTGACCCCAGGGCAGTGACAAGGACAGTGCACAGACTGACCCCAGGGCAGTGACAGGGACACAGCACAGACTGACCCCAGGGCAGTGACAGGGACAGTGCACAGACTGACCCCAGAGCAGTGACAGGGACAGTGCACAGACTGACCCCAGGGCAGTGCCAGACCCCGTGTGAACCCGGGCAGTGACTCCCATCAGTGCTTGACCTGCCCTGACTCTGGGTAAGGGGTTCATCACCCTGCCTGGCAAGGATGCCCCACTGTCCTCACCCTGCCAATACACAGCTGCTTGTCCCTCCCTGGCATTTGGGCCTGGCTTTAGAAGTTACTCCAGCTCCTGTGTCCCAGGGGCCCAAAGGCTCAGCATGGCACCTCATGAGGAGGCCCAGGGACAGAGGGCCTGGGTAACAGCCAGCCCTGGGCAGCAGGGATGGATGGGATGGGACGACTGAGGCCCATCTGCTCCCCCAAAATGTCTGCCCTGGAGATGGAGACTTGTTTCCATCAGCACATTAATTTTTCCTTGAGCCCTTTTCCTGGGAAGGGTGACTCACTGCAATATCCATCTGAAATGATCTCCTGAGGGATTTTTAGACAACAGTGGTGGTGGTCCAATGAGTCATGGCTACAGTGCTGCTCATTAATGCAGAAAGACACGGCATCCAGTGTAATGGACTGTTTTCCAGGGCTGCTTCCATGGGCTCTGCTTCCCCAGCAGCGCCAGCCCTCATCCCCACCTCTCTGTCTTTGCACCATTTCTAAATGATGGGTTTGTTCCCTCCTCACAAACCAAAGAATCAGAGCAGGCAACCAAAAGCCTTTTGGCTCCCAATCCCTGCACTCCAACTTGGTTCACTGTGCACCAGTGCCTGCTCCTCGTGCAACAACAGTCCACATCCACACAAGGCAAACCAGAGGTGCTGCCCTGGGTCTTCACTGGTATTAGCAAAGGGCAGGGAAATGAAGGAAAACCTTCCCTGGTAAATCCCCCCCAGTATTTCTTCTTTGGCCACAGAAAGCATTTCTCACACTAACAGAGCTCTCCTGCCCCCCAGCCACAGCTATGCCAGGCTGCCTGCAAAGATGCTGGAGCCAAAGCTGCTTTTAAAGCTGATCCAACAGACTGACCAAAAAGGTTCCACTGACACCACTGACTTCAGACAACGGTTCAACAAGAGAGCAAAGCAGGAGGGGGGTGGAAAAAAACCCAAACCTCCAACCAGAATAAAAAAAAAAGCCCTGAGCAGTATTTGAATAGTTAAGCAATGTTGTCACAGCATCTTCAAACCATTTTAATTGTTTGTTTCACTGAAAGAACATGAGAGGTGGGTGTTCTTATGTCATACATTTCCAAACAGAGAGGCTCAAGTGCTCTGCTCTGTGGCAAATGGCACTTCTCATGTGGTGAGACACAAACCAGCTCTGTGCGTGTGTTTATCCCAGTTCAGGCTGTGCTGGTTTGGGGCCTTTCTGTGCTCCTGGATGAACCTCCATCCCTCACAGGCACCTCAGAGGTGACAGACCCCAGCAGAGCCCCCCACAGACCCCAGGCCATGAGCACGCCAGAGCAGAGCAGAGCTCAGTAACCTGCATTCCAACCTAAACAATGTGAGGGTCATAAATACAGAGGCCCAAAGCACAAAAAGATGGACTGGCAGCCTCTTTCAAAGCACTGATGGGTTGTTAACCCAGATCCAGAGGTGGCCACTGAGGAAGCAGCTGTGCTGCTGCTCACCTGGGGTTTGCCTGCAGAAGGTGAGCTGCAGGAATCCAGGGGGCACAGCTGGTGCAAGGAATGGGGCAGTTGTCCCTACAGGGCATTTTTGGAAGCATCAGTTGCCACAGAACAAGTGTGTTTGAGGTTCCTTCTTACCAAACACAGCAGTCTGGAAGGAGAAAGTCATCTGTCATCAGAACAGGAAGTGGTTCTGCAAGTGCAAAGCACCATTTTTGTGTAACTCCCAGCTGAGGAAACATTCCTGTCAACCAAATGTTCCCAAGTAACATCTCCCAACAGCTGAGACCATTGCTGGGGGAAGGAGCTTTGACAGCAGCCACAGAATCCCAGACTGGTTCCAGCTAACAGGGACCTTAAATCTCACCGTGTCCCACCCTCTGCCATGGGCAGGGACACCTCCCACCAGCCCAGGCTGCTCCAAGCCCTGTCCAGCCTGGCCTGGGACACTCCCAGGGATGGGGCAGCCACAGCTCCTCTGCCCAACCTGTGCCAGGGCCTGCCCACCCTGACAGCCAAGAATTCCTTCCTAATACCCCATCTAGCCCTTCCCTCTGTCAGTGTGAAGCCAATTCTCCCTTCTCTGGTCACTGCAGGCCCTTGCCCAGAGCCCTCTCTAGAGCTCCCTCACAGCCCCTGTGGGTTCTGTTGCCAACAGACCTGTATTCTCAGCAGGGAACATGTGAAAAACCCCAACCACCTCTCTGGACAAGCAGGAGAATGGGAGGACAGTTCCAAAGGAAGGAGTGGAAGGAAGCAGCTCATGGAGCCTCACAGCCCAAAGACCAGAGAGGAAGAAGTGGAGCTGAACCTGCTCTGGGGCTTTGGCTTCTTTCCCATTCCAAATGCATGTCCCAAAGGATGTCAGGGCTCTCTCTCACTGCTGCCCAGCCTGGACATGCTGCATTTCAGTGAGATATTAAAGCACTCTCCAACCAACCACCAGCTGTGCTGCTGTTTGGGAACACTCTGAGGGGAATTTTAGGGCAGTGCCATAAACTAAGGTAAGGCTGAAACCTGTTGTCAGTGTGGGATGGAGAGCAGCAGCTGATGCCTCAGAAAGGGCTCCACCAGGAGCTGCAATCTCTATAAATCAGGCCACTGGTAATTCATTGCTCACCCTGCCAGCACTGCAACCTGCAAGCTCATCCATTTCACCTTAACCCTGACACTCTGAGATTTGTCTTTTTGACTGAGAGCCAGGAGTTATTTCCCTTTTAATCTGTTACTCTTTATGCATCAAATGAAACTTCTCCAATCCTTTTTACCAATACCTTTGGCTTGCCAGAGTAGCATCATTTCTTCATGCTGTTCCACCCTTAAAATTCTGCTTTTTGGAGCAATGTAGCCCTGCAATTCAGCATCTGGACTGAAACATCTGCAAGATACTGACTGATCAGGATTTTTTACTGGTAAAATTATTTTCTCTCCCAGGAGTCCATGAAAATCAGCAGTACATTTTCATAGGACCCCCAACATAATCTCTGGTTACCAGGGAGATTTCCTCAGGGAATTTTGTATGCAGAAAATTAAAACAGGTTCTAAAGAAAACTCAGCCCTGCAGTAAATTGCTCCAGCACAAATGTGCATTTCAACACCAGTAATTGGCAGGCACCCCATTGTCTGCCAGCACTTTAACAGAATTCTGGGAGGGGTTTGTACTCAGATTGGCCTTGCGTTGGTACCTGCTGGGCATTTCCAGCAGGGGAGCTCCCTGTGCCTTTCCCTGGCACACTGAGCAGGGCAGGGGCTCAGGGACAGCCCCCCGGGGCCCTGGCTGCAGTTCTGTGTGTTCAGAGCTGCCAGAGCCCAGCTGTGGGTGAGGGACAGCCAAACCCTGGGCAACTGCAGATGGCCAAAGCCATCACCAGACCCACAGACCATCCAGGCTGTTCTGCTGCAGGGCTGTAATGCCCAGCCCTATTCAGCACATTTATTGTTTGCATCACACCCAAAATCTTCATCAACTGGCACAGATTGGGCAGAGAATCTGTGGCTGTCCCATCCCTGGATATGTCCAAGGCCAGGCTGGACAGGGCTTGGAGCAACCTGGGACAGTGGGAGGTGTCCCTGCCCATGGCAGGGGGTGGGACAGGATGAGATTTAAGGGTCTGTTTATACACAGCTAATGAAAACTGCTCAACCCTCTGTGCCAGTCACCCTCTGGCCACAGCCCTGAGTCCCAGCCAGCCCTGGCAAAGCTCCCTGCACTGCAAGGCCAGGCAGGAGCAGGAGCAGCACCTGAGCCCAGAGCAGAGGGGAGGAGGGAGCAGCAACTTACCCAGGAACGCCCTGAATTTCCTCCCTCAGTGTTTATAAATGCACAATCCTGTTGTCTAAATAACATCACTGGAGTGCTGGGAGAGAGCAACAAACATTGCTCAGACTCACACCTTGGCCTGTTCCGTGGGGAGACTCCAGACCTCGTCAGGACACAGGAAAGGAGCCAAGGCCAAGGGCCCTCTGGGCAGGGGAGGCTCAGAGGGGTCTCCTTTTTGCCAGTAGCCCCCTCAAGCAAGAGCCACAGGACAGGACCCACCTCTCCCAGCCTCCACCAAAGAGCACCAGTATTGGCTCTTCTTTTCCTTTAAACTTACTGTCCTGCCTTGGCCTGCATTCAGCCAGCCCACCTTTCAGGACACAGAGAGGCTGCAGGACCCTCACCAGGCCACCCTGAGCTCAGAACAGTCTGGCAAAATACCCCAAACCAGCTGAAACACGTGGGGGAGGTTGGTTAAAGGAGAGGAGCCCAAGACACCCCAGTGGGACTGAAAGTGTCCTGCTCTGAGACCCCAGGAACCAGCACAGCCCAGACCTGCCCAGCAGCCCCATCCCAGCACCAGCATGCAGGGAT
This sequence comes from Poliocrania exsul, assembly GCA_035041345.1. Classification (NCBI taxonomy): domain Eukaryota; kingdom Metazoa; phylum Chordata; class Aves; order Passeriformes; family Thamnophilidae; genus Poliocrania; species Poliocrania exsul. The sequence goes on along the minus strand of JAWWLZ010000118.1, from coordinate 5,321,016 downwards.
ACCAAGGGACTCTGGAGTTGTGTCTGCAGGAGGCACCATGGCCAGGAGAGAGCTGTTGTGGCAAACACCTTTGTGGGGAACCACCACCCTGAGAAAGGCAAAGACCCAACCACCTCCTGCAATCCACCCTTCCAGGCTGCCCTGGGCTCCCTCCATCCCTGATCTGGGCCCTGATGCTCCACACAGGCCACGCTGCCATACCCCAAGGGATGGTTTCCAGGCCTCCTCTCGACCTTTTGGGGCCTTTTGGAGATTTTGCACAAGGAAGCTCTGCAGAGGAACAAACAGAAAAAGGGAAAAACAGGATTCTTTCAGCTGGTGGAAAGAAAAGCATCTCATTGTCACAGCATGAAAATTAGTGCTGAAGTGATATTTAACATTCCTAAAGCACCCAGTTTCTGTGCTTTTCAATGCTATTGAAAGGAATGACTGATCAAAATGCTCTTTTTTCCAGGAGCAGCAGGGGAAGCTCCACAGGCTGAACTGCAGCAGAAGCTGAGCAGCAGAGCCTTCCCACTCTGCTTTCCCTGCTCCTTCCCAACACACCCACACAGCCAGCAGTGCCCCAGAAGTGCAGGGGTGGCTGTGCTGGCTGTGGGGTGTGGAGCCCACGGGAGCCCATCCGACCCAGCTGCTGCTCCACACACCTGAGCACAGCCAGGGGACCAACAGCTCCACCTCCCACGGGGCTGGGGCTGCTCCCCATGAGCCCAGGGAACACAGGGGCAGGGCCTTGGAAGCTTCTGAGGTTCCTTTTGAAGCTCCATCCTGAACAAGTCATCTCCTTCCCAGAAATCTACTCAATACCTTATGCAAATCCATTCAAATTAATGCCACATAGGGGATATGACCCTGTGTAAGGCAAGATTCACCCTCCACCTCTGACCAGCAGGGAGGATTTGAAAAGGAATAAAAAAAAAATCCCAACAGCTTTTGAGCAGTGTTTGATGTTGAGTTGTGTAAATCACAGAGCAGACTGAGCTGCACGTATGGGAATATGAAAGGGTTTGATGAGCAGCCCAGTGAAGCTCAGACCCAACTGCACAGCCCCCTGAGAGGGTAATTATCCGGATGAGAGAAATGCTGATCCCTTAGCACAGGCACCATTCCATGTGGGCATGTCTGATGGTTCAAAGTAAGGGCTGCTTGGGCAAAGGGTGAGGGGGTGGGAGGGACCAGGGAGCACCCACAGGCACCAGGAATGCTGCAGGAAGCTGTGGGTCTGATCCCTCTCATGTTTGCACAATGTTTTCCACTTCAGTTCCTGGGGATTATGTGTGAGTTGGGTATTGCAGTGTCTGGGACTGCTCCAGCATGACCTGCCTGTTGGAGAAGGTCAGAAGAGCCCCAGCTGCCTCCCCCAGCCCTGGGCAGGCTGTGAGTCCGGGCTCCACTGCACCCTGAGAACAAAACTCCCACCCCTTGGGCTGAGCTGCTGACCCTTAGGGCAGTGGGCAGGCCCAGGCACTCCCCTGTAGGCAGGGAAGGGCTGTTCCCCCTCTCCAGGCTGTGGCTGTTGGCACACAGAGCCCACCTGAGCCCTCAGGAGAGGCACATGCAGGGACCTCAGGCAGCTGATCACTGTCCCTCCAACCAGATGGTTTTAGGAACCCTTGTCTGAGTCAACAGAGAAAAGCAAAAGGGAAACCTTCAGAGGAAACACCTCCCCTGCCATCACTGACCACACAGGAGATGCCACAAGCCAGCACTGACCTTCAGCCATCTTGCAATCAGATTAAAACAAGGGATTAGGGAGAGGAAGAGGAAAAAGCTGGACAAGTTACCTGCCCAGACAGAAGTGCCGCAAAGTGCTTAAACAAACAAAAGCAGCACCACTTTGCCAACAAGAAAAGCACAAGCCCTGCTGCATGGCAGACAAATATCAGTCACTGCACCCACTGGTGACACAGCACAAGGAGAAAGCTGATGCTGGAAGGTGCCTTGCTGGGTTCCCATCAGGCAGAGCAGCAACACATCTGCCTGTGGCAGTGACCAGAGCCCACACACACAGGGACCTCTGTTCAACTGCTCATGGGGGATGAACCAGGTGGTCTTCAAGGTCCTTTCCAACCCAAACCATTCCATGATTCTATGGACACCTCCATTAATGAGCAGGAACAGTTGGAGTCCAAAGGACGCCAGACACAGAGGCAGGAATTGCTTTCAAAATGAAAGAGGTGCCTTTTTTTTTTTTCAAGCATCACATTTAGACACCTGAAGAACAAAAACACAGGGCACCCAGGCATTTCCAATGATTCTGAAAGCAGCAGCACAGGAACATCCCTGGGGCTGGAATACAAACAGTCCAAAACATATTCCCAGAAGGAGTTACTGAATTGCTCCAAGGAACAGCAGGGTGTTCACTGAAGGTTTCAGCAGCTTCTGACACAAATCATCTGGCAGAACTGAAGCCAAAAAAGGGAACCAATGAATAAAAGCACTCAAGCATCATCAGCAAAAAGATAAAGGAAAGTGGTCTGCTTACACCTGGTTCAGGAAGCTGACACAGAAATACACAGCCCTCCTTCACTGCCCAGGGCCTTGTCACCTGCTGGCAGGGTGGCAGCAGCAGCCCTGAGGCTTCTGCAGTCAGCAGAGGTCAGTACACCCAGGCATCTCCACTCATTATAAAGAGCAGGTAATAGGAACATTTAACATCTAAAATGAGTTGGGATTATGGATGCTCTTCAAATTTGAAATTTCAATTACAATGTGAGTGCCCAGATTTAGATGTTCTGGTTTGAGAGAAAGGCTCAGCTCCATCAGTTCATTATTTATGAGCCTGAGAAGATATCCTGGCACATGGTGAATGTGCAGATGCTTCTCTGCCCCCTTCCCCAGGGCATGGAGTCCCAACCTCCCTGTCTGAACCACTGGAAACAAAGTTTGGAGCCAGGAGGAAAGGGAGAAAAAACCCCAAACCACACTAAGCATCTTAATGCCAACCTGGGTGCAGCCTGAAGCTCCAAGCCTGACAGGTGTGATCTGCTGGAGCTGCCAGAGTGGGGGACCTGATCCCCTGCCCAGAATCAACTGGATTATCATAATGCACCTTTTGCACATCCCAGGCAATTCTCTGCAGGCTCCAGGTGCTGCTTCAGTGAAGAGAGGGAGACACAGTCCTGGGCTCCACTGCAATGTGCCCTCCCCAAGCTGTGTCTGCTGGGCTGAGGTCACCCCTGTCACAGGGATGTGTCTCCCTTTGCTCTGGTCTTCTCTCTTCTCTGATACTGTTTCTCAGGTTTCATCAGTTACCACAAAGAAAGAGAGGGAGAAAATAGTTAATGAAGTGACAATATCATCACAGAAGATACCCCTTAAAACACTATAAATTTCAGTATTTGTATAGAAGTGGCAGCTCAGACTCCCAACCCATGCAGCAATAAACCAGAAATATATGCCTGGGGATACTCCCCATGTTTGTCCCGGGTTTGGCTGGGATAAAGGTAGTTTGCCTCTTTTGGGCTGGTGCAGTGCTTTGGATTTAGGACAAGGGCAATGCTGAGTGGCCAGGCTGTCACTTCTCCTGTCCTCCCATCCCTCAGAGGAGCAGGATGTGGCTGGCCCGGGGACACCTCGGATCAACAGCCCCTCAGGTAACCCTGGGGGCTGCACTGGGCAGTTCCTCAGCTTGGCCAGTGCCAGGACCTGCTGCATTTCCCAGCTGCTCCCACCACAACCCCCCACTCAAGCACATACTTGTAAATCAATTCAGGGCCAGCAAACGTCTCCAGGGGGAAATCTCCATGGAATCCAACTGGCTGCTGCAGAGCTGAGGAGGGCTGTGGATTTGAGAGGTTCAGAGCTGCAGAAGGGACCTGCAGAGAGGAAAGACCCTCAAGCCTTAATTCTGCCTCAATTCACAGAACCCCCAAGGCCTCTGCACATGTGGTTGTTATTCCAATAAATGCCAGTGGGGTGGGTGCAATGCTGGACCAGTCCAGCACAGAGCTGAGCTGTGTCAGTGCAGGGCCTTAAATCAGCCACAGGATGGTTTGGGTGGGAAAGGCTCCCCAAGCTGACCCCCCTGCCATGGGGACACCTTCCACTACACCAGGTGGCTCCAAGCCCCTCACATGACACACTGCCCACAGACAAAGTCACATGTGCATGCTCAGACTCAGCCCCACAGACCTCTGACACTGCCAGAACCCCGGGCAGAGCCAGAGTGGTTACACCAGAAAACTCACCAGGAAAATCCCTTCAGACAGACATAAAGCAGAAAACACTGATCCCTGTCACCTGGAGCCACAGTGGCCTGGAATAACCCCCTGCCATGAGCCCAAAGCTGCTGAGCACTCAGCAGGTCAGCAGAGCCTCTCATGCCTCACCGGGGCAGATCCTGCGCTCGGGGGCAGAGCAAGAGACCCCCAGACACCTCCAGAGCTGAGAGGCCTCTCTTGTCCCATGGAGAGGCTGCTCTCAGTCCATGGAAGGGAACTTTCCACTTCTCCCAGCACAGCATGGATGTTGCACCTTGCTGAGGGGCTGCTCAGCAGAGCCACCAGCAGAGAGAGGACTCGCACTGTGGGACAGCCCTGGCAGAGACAGAGCAGCAGCCACGTTGGAAAGGGGCAGGGCTGGCTCTGGGCTCACAACTCCTCCACCAAACTCCAACCTGATGAGACTCAACAGACACAAAGCCCTGGGAACAACTGGGTGCTGCTGGGGGGAAGCCTGGCAGCACCTGGAGAGGGGTTTGTAGAGGCAAAGATGTCACTTCACTTCCATCATCAGTTTGTCTTTTGTGCAAAGACTCAGACTTAAAAAACCCCAAACACCCAAGAATTCTCTGGGGGTTGGAAGCAGCTTGTTTGCCCCAGCCTGAAACTCTCTTGTGCCAATGCCTTCATAGCAGCTTGGTTTCCCAGACACAGAAAGCAAATATACAGAGACCACCCACACCTGGAGGTGTTTCAGCAACACATTAACAACTAAAAGTGGGTAATAAACACAGAAAGGTATTACCTGGCCTTCTCTGTACAGAAACATTCTCATTTCACCCTCACAGAAATCCAAAACACATTAGAGAAAAACAAGAGGGAAGATTAAGTGTTCTCCTGTAATGCTCCTATATTGTGTTTGCTGAGACTGCTGGATTAACAAGGAAACAGGATTTCATTACATGCATGAGAGAACTAATACAAAATTAATTTAATACCATTATTTGTATTACTGAAACAGAGCAAAATGCAGAAAGAGCAGCATTTTTAAGCAGTGAAAAGGTAATGTACTGCTTCTTCAATTCTAAAAGCTTACATTAGAATCATGGAATCATTTAGGTCAGAAAAGCCCTCTGAGACTGTGGAGTCCAACTGTTAACACAGCAATGAAGTTAAAAAGAAACAATTTCAGTTCTCCTTTAAACGAAATTCACAACAACTCTGAGAAGGAACAAACAAATCCATTTCCTGCCCACAGTCTATGGGAACTTTAACATTTGAGCTTGTGGGGATTGTCTTGGGACTCAAAACGTTATGCAAACCAGAAAATAACCTGCTTGGTTCTGCACCACTATAAACTCTACCCCCAACCTCCATATGATGGCATTTAGGTAATTCATTCCTAATGAAAAGAGGGGGAAAAGGTCTAATTGGATGAGGCAGCATATTGTGAGCAGGGATGTGAAGCTGTGCAAAGGTAAAGCAGCTGTCACATCATCTCCATGATTAACACCCAAGAGCCTTTGCATTCAGCTCTACTGCTCTTACCAAATCTGAAACCACAAACCAAAAAGGCAGGATCCTTCTAGAGGCCAAGTTCTGTCCTCCTCCACATCTTCCAAGAGGAAACAAAACAGGTTTCACTGCAGTTTAACCTTTGATTTCCAGTTACTTTGGAAAAAGAAACGTAAAACTACAGACTGGATTTATAAAAATCCACTTCCTGTGTTTGGTTTGACTCCCGAAGGATCAAGCAAACGATGTGTTGGACTTTGGGCTCCCAAAGCTGTGCAAAACCAACCATGGGTGTTAAATTAGATCAGCTGGGTGAAGGAAACTCATCTCCTGGTGGGAGCACCTCCTTGTCCAAAATACTGCCCCAGGACTGAGCTCAAAGCCCTGGAGGGAGCCCAGAGCAGCCTGGCTGGTCCCCAGCCCTGTCCCCCCTGCAGCAGCCGCTTCCTGGGACAGCTGGCACAGAAATCTCGCCCTGGCTGCCGTGGGGGGCACCAGGCTGGGCTGGGTGTGCAGGAGCTGCACACCAGCAGTGACCTGAGGATGCACAGACAGAGCTCCCTGCACGTGGAGAGGAGCCAGCTGGGCAGCACAACTGGGTTTGTCCAGTGGGTTTACAGGGTGGCTGTAACATGGACAGAAAAGGCCTCCGAGGGTCACGGGAGCTTCGCTAGAACAGCCTCAGCCCTCGCTGTTTCAGTCAATCCTTGTTCTCCTTTCAGTATATAATGCATTAATTAATGGGAAAATTAAATCAGGTTCAATTAAACCCCTGTTTTTACATGAAGCAGATTTGTGAGAGGTTTCTGGCAGAGCAGAGCCAGCCCCAGTTCCCAAGAAGAGCTCCCACAAAGGGAGGGACTGCTGTGATGGCACTGGCACGTTCTTGGCATGGTGTGGTGGCTGTGCCCCCCTGCAGAGCAGGGCCAGCCCCAGCTCCCAAGAGCAGCTCACACAAAGGGAGGGACTGCTGTGATGGCACTGGCACATTTTTGGCAGGGTGTGGTGGCTGTGCCCCCCCTGCACGGGCCGTGTCCCACAGCACCAGCCCTGGCACGGTGCATCTCCGGCAGTGCTGCCCTGCTGAACAGCACCTGCTCTGAACGAGCACCTTCCATCAACAGCACACCCAGGGTGTGCTCAGTGTGGGCTGGAACACACGTATGGATTGAACCTTCAGCAATTTCCACACAGAACAAATGCACTCGGCTCACACTGACGCGATAATCGGGCACCCAGCGAAAGCCACCATGAATAGTTCTGTAACTCAGGAACGTTTTAATTATTTTCCTCTTTTAATTCTGTAGTTGCCCTTGTTTTCTTCCATTTATTACTGTTTTTCACGTCATGGCTCCCTGTGCTTTCCACAGAACCAATGCTTGATCACTTCTTCTCAAAGCCACCGATAAGAAAATTAAATCCCTTTGGCATCACTGCACAGGGGGTTGCATAACGAGCCCAGTATATATAGAAATTGCATTCCAAGTGTTTACATAAGAGCTCAGAATAACACAGATGTAAAATAAAAACCCAACTCAATTTGCAAACCAGCCCTGCAGTGCTTTTGTGTCTGATAACGTGGAGAGAGTGAATCAGCTTACCAGGGGTACACAGGGAATATCAGTCTGGTGCTATTTACATAACTGGGAAAGAAAGATTAAAATGGGGCAGACAAGTAAATATAAAAGGGTGATTTGCTTATCTTGAAGAAGATCCTCTGTCTGGCCAGAAAGACTGGCACAGAAGTTGATACTTTAAAATACTCCAAGCTGTCCAAAATCTCCTCTAGTTTCTTCATGCAAACTGATGCCCATTCTGGGATCAGAATCAGACACCTCTGCACACTCTTCTCAGTGATCTCAGTCTGAACTTGCAATACAGAACAAGAAAACCCAGGTTAGTTCCACCAGCACTGGAATAACTGTGCTCCCAAAAACAACTGGCAGGGCATGAACTCCTGACTTACCCTAATTTGAAGCTTCTTTACCTGGGGCTTTGAACACCGGGAGAAGGGCAGAGCATAAAGGCCCCCAGAATGAAGGGCTGGGGAATTTATTGGGGATAGAATTAAACTGATTCCAATCCATCCCACAGATCTTCAGTCTGAGGCAGGTGCATTTGTACACAGGTATAGCTGGAAAGTGCTGCTGAAAAGTTTGGCAACACTGAAATCCAAATCACCTCATGTCACTGAATGTGTCTGTTCAGTTCCTTTAACAGAATCATGGAGCTGTGCAGGTTGGAAAAGCCCTCTGAGATTGCAGAGTCCAACACTAACTCAGCACTGCAAAGAGCCCCAATAACCCACGTCCCCTGGTGCCTTATCAAGCTGAACTCAGCAGGAGTTTTGCTACTGAAATTCTTTCAAATTCCTGTTTTAATGCCAACTGAGCAAGTCAGACTCCAAAAGCCAAACAAGAAGTATCAGCCACTGGAAGAGCAGGGCTGTGCAATGTCAGGAGAGGGGCACCTGGCAAAGCAGAGAGCTGCAGGTGCTCACATGGCTCCTGCTGAACGTTATCCCTGTGCTCAGGTGAGCAGCAGCAGGGATGGACAGAGCTGCCAGGTACTTCTGTAGGGACCAGAGCCCACCACACATCAGAGGAGTTTTCCAGTCCCAACATCCCCTCTCAAGCTCTAAAGACTGAGGAGCATGATCATCTATCTCCAAAATGTTCCCATAATCCAAAAGAAAAGTATTACATCTACTTACAATTGCCACACTAATCACCCAATGGCACTTTTCCTTAAAAAAATAAGCAACTGTGCAAGATGTTTGTTATTTTCTCCTAGGGAAATACATCACTACATAAGAGCAGGAAAGAAAACAGTGCAGAAGGTGAACAAAACATTGCTCACCCCTGACAGCCTAAACAATTGCCAGCTGGGTCACTGCCCAGCTCAGCTCCAGGTGTAGGTTCCTCACTCTGCCCTTCTGGGTGGTCTCATGGAGGGTATTCCACAGCCCTGTGTCCTGCTCAGCCTCCCAGCAAGGACAATGTCTGTAGGAGTTTATGATTGCTCTTCTAGTCACAGCATGTTATAAAACAAGTGTTCAAAGTTTCACAAACAATCAGGATAAGCAAACCCACCCAAGTAAGCAGCCACAATGTGCTGTGGAGGATGCCAATGGCCTTGTGGGGGTGTTCTTTGGGTTTTTTGTTTAGGTGTGCAATGTGCTGTGGCTTTGGTGACCAGATGAGGGTTGGTTGCTGGCTGAGCTGGGACACAGAGATGTTTATTTGAAGCAGCAGCCAGGCCTGGCTTGCTGGGGGGACATGGAGCACACTGGGCACCCAGCACATCCTTCCAACCAAACGTTGGATCATCTGATGAATAGAATGGCTCCTCTCAAAAACCTTTATCCTCTGAGCAGGAGCTCAGCCTAAGGATGCTCTGCAGCCCTGATGGGGAGCAGAGCTCAGTGGTACTGTCTGGGCCAGGGTTTGGGTGTTGGTTTTAACTGAGCTGAGTCTTGGGTGCATTATGTTAACATCACCCCAGCCCTGATCTCTCCCTCTGCAGCATCCAGATCCAAAATACAGCCTAAAATAGACTTTAATTTATTTCCTTCTGGACAGTGATGGAACAAATGGGTCCGTGGAGATCAGTTCAGCCTTCTATTACTGTACATGCATTAAACATTAGAACTGCAATACCCCTCCTACTAGGGACATGAAAAATGCACAGAACATTCCCAATTTGAATTCCATCATGCTCTCAAAGGTTTCTGTGTTTTCAGATGTCACAGTGTCATTTTCCTGAGCAATTCCATGAGCTCTCCCTCTTCTTCTGACTGGGTACAAATTCTTCTCAGAACAGGCAGATTCCAGCACTCCCAGCTCCCCCTGAATGGGAAGAACAAAAAGCCTCCTGGGCAGAGCCAGCCTTACCTCAGCACTACACAGAGCTCCATGGAGAGAGCAGAACATTTGCTACAGCCTCTGGCTCCCAATTCCATCCTGTAGCTGCTGGCCTGGGTCCCTCCTTCCTCCAAGAAAATCAGTGTTTTCCAATCTTATCCAATGGACACACCTAACTCCCAAAAGGCAATTGACACAAGTGTTACATTTTCTGTACGACAACCAAGAGCAGAAAGAAAGCCCTGATTTAGCCCTCTCTGGAAGATGACTTGTTGGGAACTGTATCCCAGCCACAACCAAGACACGACTGCAGCCCATGGTACATTGAACTTGTCTGTGCAGATGTCACACATTCAGCCAACCCACTCACATCACCATGAAATACCTCAGATTTCTCTCCATTTCTATTCAATGGGCAGTTATTTCCAGCATGACTCCTGCAGCTTCCCTACTCTTTCCCTGGAAGTGTAACTGCTGCATCCCCCAGGGATGTGCCCACCCTCATGCCCTGACTCCTCCCAGGGCTGTGCCAACACAGGGCACACCAAAGGATACAGAGCAGGGGCTGGAGGTAAAGGGAAACCAGCTCCAAAGCCAAACACCTCTTCTATTTAAGGCAAGAGAATAACCAGCCTCCCAGTGTTTACAGCTGGGCAATTTATAGTTTTAATCCCAAAGTTCCCAAAGTGCTGCAATCTGGGCTGCTCTGCCCACACACTCCCCACTCACAGTGACTCTGCCTGCTGATAAGCATCAATCTGGTTATTGAAACTTTACCAATAATCTTTAAGGGGAGATGATCCTGATAAGAGCAATTCTGACAAGTGCTTTCCAAACTCTCCTCTCACTGATATTCCTGCCCAGGAAGGAGCTCATGACAGTGTTCCTGAAGGCTGCAGTGCTGGATCCCCCTCTCTGGCAGGATGTGGGCACAGGGAGGCACAGGGGAAGGCAGAGGGTGCAGGTGCCCTGCCCAAGCCATGTCCCACTGAGCACCATGGGCAGGTCACCACAAAACCCACACGGTCTGAAGGTTCTGCAAAAATCCCACCTGGCACATGAAGGGAGAAACACCCCAAACTGCCCCCTGGCCACCAACCCCTTGGCCACAGCCCCTCACCTCCCACCCCACAGGGCTCAGCTCCCACTGGGGAAGAGTTTTCCATAAGTGGCCCTCAGACTTCTCTGGCTTTTGAGCCCTCACAGCAGCAGACAAACCAGGCACTAACAGAGCACAACTTCCAAGCACAGACAAGTGTTTATCTTCCCTCAAGTGCAGCATTTTATTGACTGATGGTATCTACAGAAGTGGAACAAAAGCACAAACACTATAAATCCTCCATAAAGAGGGGTATTTTTGTAAGAGCAGGTAAAAGCAACTTCACAACAGTGTGCAGAACTGAGAGTCAAGAAATACAAACAGAAATGCTCCCTAAAACCAAAGAGCAGCCTCTGCAGCCTGTGAAGTCAATACTTTCCAGACCCCAGTACAGCAGCAACTGTTGCTCAGCTGGAGTGAGACAGGGACAGACAGTTTAAGTTGGGCCACACAACAAGCTCCAGACTGTAAAACCGATTTACTCCTGACCTCCTGATGGAGTCAGCCCTCTTTTGAACATGCAATTCCAGGAGCAAGACTGGTTTTAAACAGCTGTCCCAGAACAAAAGCATCCTAAATCCCAGCATCTTTCCCTCGCCCTCCCCACAGATCCTGCTCTGCCAGGTACCAGCTGAGCTATCACCATTCCACAGCATGAACCCACTGGTCCATGATCCCTCTTCCACCTGAAAATCTAGAGTTTGCATGATTTAAAGGTATTCCATGCCCCCAAAGCCCCTAACACATCAGGCTACCCCAGAGTGTAACCCCAGGATGGCAGAGGGCTGTTTCTCCAGTGGGATGTCTCTCCTCTCCTCCCCTCTGCCAGAAGCCTTTCCAGCAGAAACGTTTCTCTTCCACCCAGCCTGGTGATAAATCCAGGCAGGCCAGGCACAAGCTGGGAGGACACTGGGGTTTCATAACTTAAACATGAGAACCTGCAGCTCTGCAGGAGTGAGGCAAACAACATAAATCAAATGGACAGAAATACCTCAACACCTACTCCAGAGCATGAGTCCAGAGAGAACTGAGGCTACCAGGAATCCAAGAGCAGGACACAAATCACTGAAGGAACCCCAGCATGGCTTGGTGTGGTTGGGACCTCAAACTCCACATAGTCCCACCAACCCTGCCATGGGCAGGGACACCTTCTGCTATCCCAGACTGCTCCAAGTGCTGTCCAGCCTGGCCTGGGACACTCCCAGGGATGGGGCAGCCACAGCTTCTCTGGGCAGCTGTGCCAGGGCCTGCCCACCCTCACAGGGAACAATTTCTTCCTCCTTCACTTCAGCAATGAAAAGTCTGAGGAGGGAAAAAGCTATTGCTGTAGATCCCTGGAAAACAAAGCCCTATAGAGCTTGGCTCCCCTGCTTTGGAAGTGTGCAAAGGGTGAGTGTGAAAACTGCTTAATGAGAAAGACCCAAATGGCGGGGCAGCAGCCGCACGTTGGTGGCACCGCACTGGGCACGGACCCCGTGGGTCCTTCTGCCACCACCCCGGGTGTCACCAGACCTTGAGGGGTCCCAGCCAGCTGTGACCAAGCTATGCAAACACTGAGGTTACACTTAGAGAACATCTTACAGTGGATTCTAATAAAGCTTGGGAGAAGTCGGGTACAGACACAGCCCCGTGTGCGAGACTGAGGGAGACACGATGACATCCTCTGACCAAAGGAATGCTGGAGCCACAGCAGCATTCACTGCCCAAAGTCACATCAGCAGAGAAACTTTGCTTTGCTTTTCATGGAATAAAATCTCCTGTTTGCCTTTTCCAAGACAGGCTTATAATGAGGGAGGGAGAGAAATGAGGTGGGAACAGGGCTGTGATCTGAGAAATCCATTGGACCTGTAACTGATTAGTGCTCCAAGGGGTACAGTCTCACTGCTGGAAATGCAGCACTCAGGGTGTCAGTCCAGATCACTCCTCAAGTGTTCCAAAAACAAGGCAAAAAAAAATTCCAATTCTGTACTTAAAAATAAGAACCCCACAATAATCAATCTGGCTTAAAAATCCAAATGTTTGGGGTTTTAGCTTGGAACAACAATGGTTCTTGCCCTGCAAGACACTGTGCCTTGTGCCCCTACTGCTCCCTGGAGAACTGCTAAAGCTCCATGTACAAACACAGACAAGATGCTCACCTGAACTCCTGCTGAAAATATCACCCTTGGGTCTTATTCAGAGAGAGGATATCAGCAACTGGCAGAGTATACAGCCAAACTGGCAAAAAGAAGCAAGGTTCTGTCTTCAACAAAGAAATTCTTGGGAAAATGCAATGCTTCTAGAACAAAAAAAACCCACCCCAAAATCCCACACAAAAGCTCACCAAAAAATACACGAGAAAACCATCTTACCACCTCCAAAACTCCACAAAAAATGCAACTAAATGAAACGAAAAAGCACAGACAGAGCTGGATAGAGGGAAATGTTCAAAGTGTGAAAAGCAATGAGGACCAGAGCAGAGAGAGGGACTGCAAAAAGGGAAGAGAAATGAGACTAACAATGTAATGTAGTACAAGGCAGCAGAAACACTCAGAGAGGAGAGGCTCAGGTCATTAAAGAGGTTCACAGTGGGTGAGTGGAGGTGAGACAGGAGGGGCAGTGAGAGCCACAGGCCAGCAGTGAGGGGACAGTGAGGTGTGAGGACACAACAGGCACAGCTGCTCCCACCAGCAGTGCAGTTTTTCATGGCCAACCCAGTTCTCAGGAAGAATAAACCTGGGACAAACCTGGGCAGGGAGGACTCACCAGACAGAGCAGAGCCTTGCACAGATGTGGCTGGTCCTGGCACTCCAGATAGGCACCACCTCCCACAGACTGGGGACAGGAGGCCTTGTGCTACAAGTGAGAACTGTCACCCAGTTCTCAGGTCACTGGGAACACCTGCTGAGCCCTGCACTGGTTC
>JAWWLZ010000118.1:5260095-5297760 GCA_035041345.1 Poliocrania exsul | reverse complement strand
CGCGCCGGGGCCGGGAGGGTCTCGGGGGTTCCTCAGAGGACTCTCGGGGCTTTGGGGGTCCCTCAGGGCGCACCTTGGCCACTTTGGGGATCCGCTGCTTCCCGGCCGCCGTAGACGCCATCTTGCCGCCGCGCCTTGGCCCCGCCCCGTTACGTCACCCCTCACGCAGCGCGCGCGCCGAGCGTCGTTGCCGCGGCAACGGCGGCGCGTCCCGAATGGCGGCAATGGCGGCACCGGCACTTGAGCCCGGCCGGCCTTGAGCCCGTCCATTCTCTCCTCCGACATTCGTGGGGCCGCCCCGTGGGTCTGCGCCCTCCTCCGCCACCGGTGGGTCTGCCCGTGGGTTTGGCCGTAGGTCTGAGCCCTCCTCCTCCGCCACCTGTGGGTCCGCCCGTGGACCCGCGCCCCCCGTGGGTCCACTCCCTCCTCCTCCGCCACTCGTGGGGTTGCCCGTGGGGCCGCGACCTCCTCTGCCGTCTGTGGGTCTGGCCGTGAGTCCGCTCCCTCCTCCGCCCCTCGTGGGCTCCCCTGTGGGGCCGCATCCTCCTCCACCGCCCGTGGGTCTAGCCGTAGGTCCGTGCCCTCCTCCGCTCCTCGTGGGCCCGCCTGTGGGGCCGCACCCTCCTCTGCCACCTGTGGGTCCGCCCGTGGGTCCGCTCCCTCCTCCTCCGCCACCCGTGGGGCCGCGCCCTCCTCCTCCACCGCCCGTGGGTCTGGCCGTGGGTCCGCTCCCTCCTTCGCCACCGGTGGGTCTGGCCGTGGGTCCGCGCTCTCCGCTCCGCTCCGGGGTCGGGCCGGGCCGGGCCGGGGGTCGCGCGCCGTGCCCGTGCCCTGTAGGGCGCCCCCTGGCGGCGCAGCGGGCGGGGGTCGGTCCCGCGTGCCGGGGGCTCTCGCGCCTGAGGGGAGTTCCTCGCGCCCCTCCCGAAGGGGGTCCCGCGCCTGAGGGGGGTCCCTTCCGCCCCTCCCTCCTGAGGGCAGCGATCCCTCACCTCCCGCTCCTCCCGCCCGAGGGGTCCCGCGTGCCCGGAGGGTTCTCGTGCCTGAGGCGAGTCCTTCCCTCCCCTTCGGGTCTGATCAGCGGCCGGAGACGGCGGGGGCGGGACCGGGACCGCCCGTGCCGGGCCCGGCGCCGCCCCCCACGCTCCCGGGTGTGCCGCGGGACCCTCCCGGCCGGTGCATCCCGAGCCGGGGGTAGCGCGGGGTGTGTGCGGGGCTCGGTTCGGGCTCTCAGTGCCACTGCAGCAGGGACAGCGCCTTTCCTCCCGAGAACGGAGCGTTTGGGTCTGTAAGTGCTGCTTTCTGTCGCTCAGGGCTGCGGGAGTGTTTAGGGCAGCTCGTGGGGAAGGAGGTGGGATTTTTAAAATGCGTTAAGTTTAATATGGAACCGTGGCAAACTGTTTTCCTGCACTGAGATAATGTCAGTTCTAGATTTCAGTTCATTAACGGCAGCTTTAAAACAATTCTGTTTATTTTTGTGTGGAATTGGCACCATATCTGGAGGGGGTGTTTTGCCTCCAGTTGGTTCCAGAACCAATTTGCAAACGTCTGTTGGAGTGGCTGAGACCTGTGCTGGCACCTAAACGTCTTGTTTGTCTGTGAGAGATGTGGCAGAGCGTGTGACTTTCTCTGTACTTACAAGGTACAAAACTCAGGCTTTGTTCTGTTACTCCATTTCGGTTTGGGTCTGTGGTGCTCGGTAATGGGGTGTCACACCTGGGTTTGCAGCCACTCTTAGTAGTGGCTGTTGTGTTTGGCACGGTGGTGAAAATGCTCTGCTGGTCTCAGTGTGGTGCTTATTTTAACTTTTTGGGAGTTATAAATGCTGTATTTTACATGTATATTTTAGAAACTGTAGAAAGCTATTGTTTGGTCACTTTATTTCATATGCTTAGTTGTTAATTGTATCGCATTGAGCTGCAAAGTTGAGCAGACACAGCTGAAAGGTGTTAGAACTGAGGGGATATCACAGGTGGTTTGAATGTCTGGTGCCCAAATGTGAGTGGTTTGAGTATCTGCTGGCCCTGTGTGTTCTGAAGGTGCTGGGCAGATCAATAAATCTCTTACGCCTGGCACCTGTGAATGTGGGATCACAAAAACCATTTTTTGTCCTTTTGAAATTTAAAGGCTGCTATTAACTCTAAAAGAAATTTGAGGAGCAGTTTTGAGTAGTATACACTTAACTCACCTGAAGCTGTTGTTTAATCAAGATATTTACTCTAATTGTCCCCAGCTGAGCCTCCCAGCCTGCAGGCTGAGGGCACTGTTGTGATGGCTGGCGTGGAAATGCCCGTAAATGAGTCAGTGTAAAAGCAACTGTAGCCTATTGAAGCCATTCATTCCCTGTGTATGCTCAGACAGTGGGGGTGATTGCCTGCTGTGCTCCCACGTGTGCATGGCTTGCACCCTGTCAGTATGAGCAGGCAGTGTGTGTGTCTGTGGAACTGTGCAGGAGCCAGGCACCCAAATCCATTGGATTGCACCACTTCAGAGTTTTTATAAGGACCCATCTGAAGTGGCTCTGCTCAGTGCATTGCAGTGGGATCCCCAGAGCAGCAGTGTTGGTGTTTGCTCTTGTTGCAGCCTCTAAGATGGCCCCAATTCCCTCAAGGAGGAACCCAGGAGGGCTCAGTGTCCGAAGAACAGAACCACAGGATGTTCCAGACATTGTCAGCCTCTTCAGCCCTTGTACAGAAGGTGTCTTTGGAAGAGTTGATGTCACCTTCCTTTTGTAAGTAACGGTGGTTTAGAGTATTTTAGGTCTTTATATTCTTTCTTGCAGGAAACTTCAGGTGATTAAGTTACATTTAAAATGGCAGAGAACATTCTGAATCTCTTACATGGTGTGGCATCATGACTTTTTCTGCTGTTCCTGAAAAGGGAAGGAGTCAACCTCCCTGTGTCACACACATGGCTGGGCAAACCTGGGTCACTGGTGCCAGCACGGTGGACAACATTTAACTGCACTGATCTTTATAAAACTTCAGAGGAAATACTGGTGACTGACTCCTAGGGAAACCTCAGATTCCAGTGCCTGCTCCGTCTCCCAGACTGCTCTTGCCTCTTGGGGAGGGACACAGTAGCAGAGGAATTTTAACTACATGGCCATGACCCTTCTGATTTCTGTTCCTGTGTCTGTCAAACACTTTTCCTTCTCTTCCATTTCCCCCTTAACCAAAGGAACGGGTTATTTTTTCTCCTCTGTGCTCTGCTGTGGGAGGCAGCCTCTGCCTGCCATGGAATGTTTGGCTGTGCCTCCTTTCCTGCCCCAGATGCCCCGTGCTCTGTGGGGTTTGGTGCCTGCCTCTGGGCTGTGGCACAGCAGTGTCCTCAGAGGAGAGGGGGGTTGGAGTGGTCTTCTCTTGCCACACCTCCATCCCTGGAGGTCCTGATGAACCTTGTGCACCTCCTCCTCCTGTGCAGGGGTGAACAGCACACAGGCTGGGGGAAATTCATGGGTCACTTCAAGCTTTTCCTACTTAATGACACAAATCTTGGGGAACAGCAGCTCTTTAGGAAACAATAGATGTGTGAAAAAACATGCAGGGAAGAGGGAGCATTTAAGTCTTGCATCTCAAATTCATAATGATTGAAGATCTGAAAAAATGGGTTAAGTGTTGTCGGAGAACTCTGGAACTGAAGAAATAATGTCAAATTAACGTGTGGATGATGAAGTTTGGAGGGCTGATTCTGGGAACCCTTTTGAACATGGCTGATTTT
The DNA here is from genome assembly GCA_035041345.1 of Poliocrania exsul. NCBI lineage: Eukaryota > Metazoa > Chordata > Aves > Passeriformes > Thamnophilidae > Poliocrania > Poliocrania exsul. The sequence continues at coordinate 5,294,043 of JAWWLZ010000118.1, read as the reverse complement.
ACTGTTCTGGCAGACTGAATTCACAGTTGGTTGCTTTTCCACGTAAAGTTTCTTCAACTTGTGCAAAATTAAATTGTTTTCCTAGAGAAAAATCGAATCTTGCTTTTACACTCTGCAATGAGAAGAATGAGGTTGTAGCCCATGCTGCCTTTCTGGACTATCCAAATTGGAATATCACTGCTCAGGCTGACTGGGAGCCATTCCTGCATAAAAACTACTGTAACCATAAGTGCACTGTAAGTAAATGGTGTGGGTGTTAGTTGAGCTTTCATTTAAGGCTCAGGTATGAAGAATGCACATGGGCATTGAAGATCTGTTTCAGGTAGAGCTGTGGCATTCAGGCTGCAGCAGGTGCTGACCCAATTCCTTATGAAATCCTTGTGCTGCCGTGGGTGTCTGGGGGCTGCAGGGAGCTGGGCTGGGGCTGGTGTGGAGGCTGCTGCTCCCTGCTCTGTTGGCAGCTCTCACACAGGCCCCTCGGGCAGGGTTATGGGTTGTCTGGTTACCAGCCCTGCTCAGAAACAGCCACAGTCCCAGAGAGTTTAGTGGTGACTCCAGCCATGACACTTTGGTTCAATATTAACCTATTGAGAAGGCTTCGGGTTCTCCCACTTAAAGTACTTTTTGTAGGAATATTTTCTCTACAGGTAGGCCTTCATTGACCCAGCACGTTAACATGCAGGGGAACACTTGAATTGCTGGCCCTTGCCATTCCAGCACAGGGGTTTGCCAGGTGAATTGGAAAAGATGAATTTTCCAGGTGAATTGGAGGCAGGTGGGATAAAGGGGTCTGTTAGTCTGCCCTGTTTCTGCCTGGGTATGTAAAGGTGTCTAGTGATACAGTCTTATGACTTGTAATTTTTCATATTGCCTTTAAAGAAATAACATTTTAGGATTATGAGAAGTATGTGAGCTTTGGGTCTGTTTGTTTTAACCTGAAAAGAGTGTCTTTGTCAGCAAAATGTTAAATGTTAAGATTCAGTTGCTGATTATTGTGGTTAAATGTTGTTAGTCTATAATTAATACTGTTTACTATGAAATATCCAGTGTCTATTGCAGTCAATAGTCAACTGAGTGTAAAGTAAAAATGTTGCAGAATCACAAAATGATATAAAAAGTGCTTTAATCCACACATGCTTTGAAGTTACTCCCTGAAGCTGCTCACTTTGAGTGCAGATCATATATCTGGAAATAAAAATGTGTATTAATACTTGGGCTGATGTAATAAATATCAGCTGCATGGTGTGCAGGCTTTCCTTGCTTGTCTTGCAGCCTTTGAACACCCTGTTTGTGCACCTCTTTGTGGCAAAGGAAGGATACTCAGCTAGATGCTCCCAAGAAGCTGTGAGGTGAGTTCCTGTGTAACCTGGGGTGGTGGGGCAGGGGCACTCCTGCCACTGCTTGGAGGGGCTGTGAATTCACAGGTGCCTCCAGGTGGGTCTGAAGGGTGTCAGGAGGCAGGAAAACATCCCCTTGTATGGCTCAGAAAGCAGGCTGTGACAGTGCAGAGCACACTGCTCACACCCTGCTCAGGTTCAGCTGGGGCTTTGCTGGCATTTCCCCCTGCATTTGCAAGGCAGACTGATGTTTCTTTTCCCTACGTTTCTGCTTGTGAAAATCCAAGCCTGTGAATGGGCAGAAAGCTTAGAAAGCTGTAGATGCTTATGGGCTGCACCTGTTCCCAGGTAACTATTGGTAGTTTTAGTGCCAGGTTCCATGGTCAGGCTGCACACCACAGTGCCAGCAGCACAGTGAGTTGCTGTGTTATCAGGTTATTGGTGCTGCACAAACAGGGAGCTGCACTTGGTGCTGCTGCTGCTCAATTGTCTGTCACATCAAGCAGCTCACCCAGATGCCAGGTCAGATCTGCCAACAGAGGTCTGGCATCTTTAATAGTTCACCACTGGGGAGCTGATATAAAAAGGAAAATGTTTCAAATCTAAGGATTAGGAAATTAAGAAATAAGGTAGGAAAAAACCAGTAAAAATATGCCCAGATGAATTTCATTTGATCTTATTTGTCAGGATTGTTTTAATTTTCAGGCCATGTGGACTTATGAAGGAAGATTATAGACACTGGAGAAAAAAGATTTATTAATTAAAAGAGTAGCTGCTGTCTGTCATTGATGAGTGTAATGATGAAAGACTGAATAGATTTGTGTTATTTGTCCAGGAGAGCTTTCATCTCGCTGCCAGAACTAGAGTTTATACTTCTTTTCATACCAGCTGAGGAGAATTTAGGTAAGAATTTGGATTTTATTCTTAAAAGTAGAACAATCTCAAAACTCATTTATATGCACGATGAGCTTTGTGGAGGTTTTTTTTATTTTAATATTGAGAGTCTATCAGTTTCAGACCATGTAGAAAACCAATCTGTAAGTACCCTCTTGTGAGGGTCCCTTGTGCAGGAGGTACCTGTGGCTCTTTGTTCACTCCAGCAGCCAGTCAGGGGGCTGTCCATTTCCTGCAGTCTTTAACTTTGCCAGAAATAGGCAGGACAGAAAACAGGACTAAACTGACTGAAATCAATTCCTGCAAGTTTTGTGGGGATTTCTGTTTGAACAGAACTAAGAGATTGAAATTGGGCACCTTCTCTTAGTTAGCCAAGCGAGTGCAGATCAGGAGAGGACACCTGGTGAGACTCAGAGGGGCTGCTGGACGTGTGGGAGGAAACTCAGATTATTTCTTGTAGAACAGAGGTACAAAGATGGAGAATGCACATGTTAATCAAAGAACAGCACCTGGCTTGGAATTTCAGCCCTAAATTCAGACTAACAAAATGAGTGTGCGCTTACTGATGGATTTTGTGCTTGGATTCTCCAGCAGTGAACTGGAACCTTTTCTGATGTGCCACTTTCTAGGCATGTAGTTCCAAGTCCCACTGAAAGAATCCAGTGGTGTGTCACCTACAGCAAACAGGACCTGAGTGAAGGGCTGTGTCAAACCCAGCCAGCAGCAAATGGCAGCTTCCCTTCAGCATTGTCAGTCCTGTCAGGTTCTCCAGGGACACAGAGAATTGGCTGGAGTATTTTTACAGGGGTTTGATGCTACTGATTTTGATTGCTCTGAAGCTTATTCAGGATTGGATTGCTGCATTAATTGGGTGACTCCATTGACTCTTCTCTCACATGTTTATGGTGCTGTTTTTAGTCTCATTGCTGTGCTTAAACCATAGATGGCAAAGTGCTCCAAGCCTGAAGTTTGAAACTCGATCATCCTCAGACAGTTTTGCTGATTGTTTTTACAGCTTGCACAGTGCAGTTGCTCTGCCTCTGACAGGTTTTTGTCCTTCACAGAGCCAGACATGAGGACTGTCTTTGAGGTGATGGCTCCTGCCCCGGGTGTGGGTACAGCCTTTACCCTGTTTGAGTCTGCCAGGCACCGGTGCCACCCCCGGCTGTTTGTGCGCCAGGCAAGGTAATGCTGCCCCTGCCTTCTGCTTCTGTGAGCACATCCTGGGGGGCTTTGTGGGTTTGCAGCACCAGCATTTTAGGGCAGCTGCTGTGGTTTCCTGGGGTGACCTAATTAAGTGGTTCTAGGATTATGGCAGTTTTGTTCTGCTTCATAACAAGATCAATTGTATTTGTTGGAAAACTAGGTTCCTGTGTAGAAAGGGTACTTTTTTGTTGGTGATATTTATTCTGTGATCTGCTGGCTGCATTGCACCACTGTGTTTTAGAGAGTGCCTGTAGTTTCCGAGTTTCTTGAAGCCTCTTCCAACTTTTTTTCAATTTTCTCCTATGTCATGCTGAACAGTTAAGCAAAGCTTGAGACAAAGGCCCATTATTTGTAAGATTCTGGACAGAATCATGTCTGGGTTCTGACAGAAACATGTCTGAGGTGTTTTATTGCACATGCTTAGCTTTACCAAATGGTTCTGGAGAAATCTGCAGCTTGTGCTCCTCTGGTTTATATGTGCAATAGTTTTAGTCCATGTTTACAATATCCTGTTGCTTTACTTCTGAGCACTGTAACAAAAAGGTCCAAGGCCTGACCTTTGCCCCTTTGCACCATCCTGCTGTGGCTCTGGGTATTTCAGTATCTTACAGAACTTTTCATGCCAGCTATGTACAGTTGTCAGACTTTGAGTATTCCCTTTATCCAACACCTCTTGGTGAATGAGTGGACCTCAGTACTGAGGAGGTATCTGCAGGTGAATTAATTCCTGGGGGTTTAAAGTCTTCCCATGTGTCTTGGTCCCACCTATTACGTTTGTGAGTTTAAATTGTATTCTTTCTTTTGATAGCCATTGGATATTGTCAATGGAAGTATTTTTTTGTGACTGGAGCTGTTCTTAGGCTATACCAATATTCCTGAGGAAATACCATCTTTTCTGGGATTTCTGTAACTTATTACTTTTGTTCTTTTATTATTAGAAAACTGTCTTGAAAACTGTTTTTCCTCTTAAATTACGCAGTATCTGGTGATACAAAATTCATACTTGAATGTTGTCCATCAGCAGATTCTGAGTAAGCCAATTTCTGTTTGCAGAAGATGCTTTGCCTTCCCTTTGGCTCTGCATTCACCCCGAGCTTTGCTGGCATCCATAGTAACGGTCAGGGCAGCCTTGGAGACTCATTTGAGAGAGTTGTCCCCAGCCACCTGCCTAGCAACACGTTCTGGGGCAGGGAGGGGAGGGTGGGGTAATCTGCTCCCTCTTCCTTGCTGAGAGAGGGGGGAAAGCAGCTGGAAACTGATGCTTTGCTTAACCCTCAGTTTTGATGTTCCTCTCCATCTGGCCTTTATAATGTGAGATATGTCAGGTGGGTGCACCACAACTCAGCCCACTAAGCCTTGAGATCTGGTGTCCTTGCTGGCACCTTGTCTGGATCTTGTCATTCTTAGGTGTGTACCATGTAAGAGTCACAAACTTGAAGCTCAGTGCTTGTGCTTGCAGGAGAGGAGGGGGTTTTGTATATTTATATTAGTAAGCTGCTGGGGTTTGGAGGGTTCTTTAGCTTTAAAAGTCTATGCTACTGGTGAAAGTTAATAAAATAGAAAAAAATGAAAACAGCTGTGTTCCTACAGTTAATGTGCAGGGAGATGAATGGGCTTATGTGGAACCCCACGGACTGTCACAGGTGAGGAACTGCCATCTGCACCTTGGAGTGTGGCCTTGTCGTGTGTGCCATGGAGCAGAGTGCCATGTGGGGCACTGGGAGCACTGGGCACCCCTCCCCTGGAGGAGCTGTGTGTCTGTTACCCACCCCACAACACTCTCATTCTGTGACTGCTGCCTTGGTTTGGGGTTTTGGATGCTTGAGAGCTCATTAGCAGATGTGCTGTGCTCATTGATTATGTTGCAGTAGTGAAGTTCTGATAATAGACAACCACACTGCAGCTTTTCCCTTGGGATACTGCCTGTGAAGGGAGAGGAAAGCAACTGTACCTTTTACAGGGTTTTATTGCTCTTGGAACTTTGTTTTAGTTGCATCTTTTGAATTAATTCTACAGGTAAGGAATTGATGGAGTGCTATATTTTCTGTACTTCTTCCTTTTGGAAATAATTCATTACAATAAAGATTCTCACTTAAATGGTGAAAAAGAATGGCAAAGTGTGGGACTTGGTAGTTTGACTCAGCATCTGTTTTCAGCTCTGAGTGGGCAGTGACAACATTTGTCTCTGTTGGTTTCTCAAGTTTGTCTTATGAGCTTAAAAACTGTATGAGAGAATCTGGGATCTGTCCATTAGAGAAATAATTAAACTAATTGCAATTCCAGGCAGACAGAAGCACTGTGGCTTGGGAGAGCCTTGGCTGGGCAGGTGCCTGTGGTGCTGCCCAAGGTATTTATTCTGCAGTGGTTCTGTTGCTGCCCATCCATCCTCGCCACCTCCAGATCCCCCTTGGGTGTCCCAGGCTCTGCCCAGTGGTGGGGGCAACAAAGAGTTACAGGCTTGGTTAGGCTGGAGCAGACTTTAACTCAAGTGTAACTGGAGTAAGCAGAGAACTTTGGCAGATGGCCTGAGGAGAAAGAGAAGGCAGGAACAAGGTCAAAATCGAAGAGGTCCCTGGCCCCGGGCAGGAAGGTGATCTTACTCAGAGGTCACATCCATTATTCTGGTGTGTAGGAGCAGCAAAACAAACCAGAGACCACATGAGTGATCCTTCCATCCTGCACTGCAGTCAGGCAATCTTGGGAACTCAGATCATGTTTGATACAGTGAGAAATAGAACCCTTTTTTCCCAGTTTTGTTAACTTTAACACTCCTTGCAAATCCATTAACCTGTAAAGAATAAGAATGAGAAATCAATGAGAATGCACTTAAGTATTCCATGTTTTTGTATTCCTGCCTGTGTGGAATGGTGACCCCAAGCGGCAGGAGTTGGGATACACGCACCGGTGGCCGTTCCGGGAGTTGTGATACAGGCACCGGTGGCCGCTCCAGGCTGCAGGAGTTGGGATACGGGCACCGGTGGCCCTTCCAGTTGGGATACGGGCACCGGTGGCCCTTCCAGTTGGGATACGGGCACCGGTTCCCGGCTCTCCTGCGGGAGTTGGGATGCAGGCACCAGTGGCTGTTCCAGTTGGGATACAGGCACCGGTTCCCGGCTCTCCTGCGGGAGTTGCGCACCCAGCTCCGCCCGCGCGGGGGCGGCAGAGACCGCGCTGGACGGGCCGGCGGAGCCTTCCCGGCAATTCCTTTATCCCCGGGCCTGTCTGTCTCCAGGTATGTTGTGTGATAGCCGCGGGACCCTCCTGCTCCCTGCCCGGAGCCAGGATGGTTTCCCCGCGGTGCGGTTATTCCCTCTGGCAGCCGGCACAGCCCTCTGTTCTCTCTGCTGCTTTCGGTGAAGAAGTGTTGGTTGCATCACTTAATTCCAGCATTTTTCTGAGAGAGAAATGCAAGGAGCTTCATGTTGTTGACTGCAGTTCTGTGTTGGAGCTGGTTTGCCATCAGCCTTCAGTCTGTGGTCACAGGATGCATGACTAATGAATTCTCTCACTGCTTTGGTAAAAGCACTGGGACTTCTTCAGGCTTACATTGGTCCTAACTAGGAATAACAGTGTAATGCAAAAGAGTCTCTATTGCCTGTCAAATAAAACGCCATGCAGTCTGGGGCCTGTATGAGTGCAGCAGTGCACCTTGGAGTGGCTGGGTGCTGTTGAGGAGGGCAGACTGGAGTGGCAGAGCAGGTAAAGCCTGGCTGGCAGGTGCCCACCTCTTTAAAGCCTTTCTTGAGGCAGAGGAGTGTGGGAATGGCACTTTAGCCTGTGTGTTTTTTCCAGTGGTGGAGTGTGAACCTGACCTTCCAAAAGCACAGGGGCTCTGTGTGTCAGGTGAGCTGGCACTGCTGTGGGCAATAGCAGTCACCAAGCCACTGCTCAGCACTGTGTTCTTGTACACCAAGGCACTATTTTCTCTAAGGTTTTATTTAATAAGAATTGATTTTCTAAATTACACTGATGTAGCTTTTTGAGATCTCTGCCAACTCTAACCACTTGATGATTGAGCTCAGTGAATAGAATTATTTTAAATGAGGCCTAAAGCCCTGGGTCACCTAGCCTGAGATGCCTTAGGCATCTTTCAACTGGGCTTCCCTTGTATTTTGTTACAGAAAGAGAAGCATCTCCATTGGGCAATTCAAATCTTAATTGGGTTGTGCTGCCTTTTGGGAGTGGTTTAGTCACTCCTCTGGTGCTGAGACTCCCACTTTGCTGTGCTTTGGGGATGTGTCCTAGGTGAAGTTATTTGTGGGTGCAGGCTTTGGAACAGGTATTTGTAATATTTTTCCATATGGTAATGGAGGAGAACAGAAGTATCAGAACCCACTAATGGCAGAGCTTTAGGAGATTACCCGATCTCTTTCTTGCAGGTTGGAAGATTATGACGATCTCATGCCAATCTGGACACGTCAAAGTGAGACTCTGAAGGAAACCCATGGAGAATATCAACTTGTTCATCTCCTGGAATGTCAAGGTGAAGAAAATCCAGCGGCGGTTTGTGAGGTCAGTCTGCCATGAGCTCTGGTTTGCTCTGATGGTGATGTCAGTGATGTCACCTGTGACAGCTCATTCCAGCTCAGGGAGTGACATCAGCAGGTCACTTGTGGGAGGAGAGCTCAGGATCTGCACCAGCAGGTGCCCTTCACAAGATGGTTTGTGTCTGTCTGTGGGAATGAAATGAAGTAGCAATCCCAGGTTCTTGTGTGGATACTTTTAAAGCAGTTGGTACAGACCATCCTGAGGAAACCATGTTGCTGTTTCAGACAGTTGTGTTACAGTGACCTGTTTTCGTTCCCAGCAACAGCTACTACTGCAAGTAAGGTGAGTAGCCAGTAGTCCTTTCACAGTTTAAAATGCTGTACATTATTTTCTATCTACTGCCTCAGACAGTCAGACTTTTGCTGAATTGAAGACAGAAACGCAGGAATTAATTTAAATAAGACAGAGGTGGTTATAATTATCCTGCTGAAAATTCCTGTTAAGATTTTCCCATGTTAGTAATTGTGCATGGTGTTAGAAGCTGGTGGGCAACAACCTCCTTAATTCCTGAAGTCTGCTTTCTGTGGCAAATGATTTTATAAAACTGCAACATGTAATCACTGCCATCGGGAGCCAAATGGGAAACAATACCCCATTAGTGTAATGGCACATTGCAGAGGGCTGTTGCTGCAATAATACATTTCAGTTGCATGTTAGAGCTCAATGTGGGAGCAGCCAAAGGTGTTTCAGGCCTCAGAGTTTGTCCGAGCTGCTGCCACGGGCTGGGAAGGCGCCTCCATGCACTCACACCACGGCGGATGCCAATTTTCCCTGTGGAGAGTGGAGCTGGCAGGCTCTTCTTGCACATATGGTGGATGGATTGGTTAATCAGGCTCTGCTGAGCCGGGCCTGCAATGGCATCGCAGCCAGGCAACTGCGGCGCCCCAGCAAACAAACAAGCGCTTGGTGGTGGAGGGCACAAAAATTAAACTCATACTTTTTTGGGTCTTTATTGGAGTGCTGATGGCCTGATCAAACAGCTGTACAAGTGCAGCCTTTGAGATTTCATTAGGTTTGTAAAGGCTTTCATTATGTGCGTTAAGGTGGAAAGAAAATGTACGTTGGTAACGTGTGTTTCACCAGATAGTTGTGTACAGTACTAAAATGTAAGACTCAAACCCGGACACCTTCCAGCAGGCCAGTCCTCCCTGGTCTGAGTGCCTTGTTTGAGGCTGCAGCTTTCTGGGGACTCCAGCAGCAGTCAGACACAGAATATTGTGGGTTTCAGCCCTGCAGGGGTTCTGTGCTTTCACAGTTGCTAGAGCACTTTGTTTTTAAGATTAGCTCTTAGAGTTTTTCAGAACTCAGAAATATTTAGCTCTTGTCATTGCTGCAAATAGTGTGTCACATACTGCATTAGGTACTGTTTCTATAATATAGATTTGCTTTCTGGGGTGAAAAATGTTACAGGAAAATAAACCACACTTTTCAGTTTGAGCACAGTTTTAGTTACAAAGCAGTGTCCAGAAGAGTCACCCATTACAGGCAGCTGAATCCAGGTTTTGCTTCAACTGCACTGTAACTTAAAGCCAAATGTTGCCTTTTTGGAGGTATGTTTTTTATTTACTGTAACAAGTGTTTTACTGAAGCAATAGGTCTTTATTTGCTCCATATATATAAACCTAATGCTCTTGCAAGTCATAGCTAACAAGGGTGTGAGATCTTTTGTAGAGGTCCTAATGCACACATTACAAGGAAAAGTAAAAAAGCTTCTTTAGCTTTTGATGAAATAATTCCTTTATACCCTTCCATTATGCACAGTCAGAATTGGAACACTATGTTTTGTTTCAGAAGCTTTTTGTTCAAGTTTTTTTTAGTCCTGACCTTGAATCATGCTCTCATTTGTGACATGGCTTTTATGTTTTCAGGTTGATGGCACTGCAGTAGGATTCATGAGCTTATGTTCTCAAGTGAATGTTTCTTTGTTTCAAGAGTGTTTTGACTTGAGACCTTTCCATGGACTCTGTAAGCCACATCCTGAAGATGTTCTCCAAGTGCCACAGCAGCCAAGTGTTGGAGAAGGTATCTGTGTTCCAAAGTGCTGGAGAGATTCCAGGTGTGTTTGTGTCTGGCTTCTCAGCAGGTTGGGCAGAAGGTTTGAAAAGGGTACAGGTTTACCAACAAGAAAACACAAATTAACATTCCTGTGCTGGAGCAGGTTGTGCTTTTATTCAGGAGGGGATTTTGATAACTCCCATCTCTGACTCAGAAGCAATTGCTGTCTGTGTGGAGCTGGCCTGTACCAGGTGTGGGATAACCAGGCTTCAAGGTTCACAAAGCCAAAGCAAGGGGTGTATTTTCCATCAGTTACAGCTGTGCTGTTAAATGAAGGTCTGATTTTGAAATCTGGTGGTGAGGTGATGTCTGTCAGTGGCTGAGCATGCAGTGAGCTGGGCCTGTTCTGTTGTCCTCTTGACTCATGTTTGGTTTCCTTGTGGTTCAGCTTCTGCTGTCCTGGCTTATTGTTTGCAGTTTCCTGGGCAACAAGATTTTGGGAGATCAGGGACAGTCTCTGTTCCAGTCTGACACTGGGTATGACACAGCAACACATCTGCAGCCACCTCACTGGAAGTGATAAAACCAGGAACATGTCACCTGTTTGTACAACAGAAGTGTCGTATAAGTAATCTACAGTTGTTGGCTTTATTTTTCAGTGTCAAAGGGCTTTTTGTGCAGAAGGACAACATTTTGCTATGCACTAATTGTCAGTAATGGAATAACCCCACCACCACTGGGTTGTGGTGTCTCTGTCTGAACCCAGAGCAGAGGCCACAAAGGCAGCCAGGGAGCTGCAGGGCTGTCACCGGCTGCATCTCAGAGCTGGCAGGCAGGGACAGGAAAGGGAGTGGAGAAGGTCTTGTGGCTGCTCCTGTGGACTTGGCCTCCCCTGCACACAGGAGATGGAGGGAGCTGCCTGTCTCCTGCCCCACCCTTTGCTCCTGCAGCTTCAGGAGAATCAGCTCTGGTGACAGGCAGAGATAGGACAGAACTGAGGCTGGGGAGGAACAGAGATCCCTGCTGAGCTGCAGCCCCAGCCTGGGCCCTCTGCTCGGGGTGACCCTGCTTGAGTGGCCTCCAGGGCTCCATCCCAGCCTCGCCCAGCCTGGGCTGGCTGCTCTCCTTCTCCAGGGCCTGCAGGTCTGTTCTGCAGCAATTCTGTGCTGCTGAGTGTGGTGCTACAGGTTTTAACAGTGCAGCTGTTACACAGTTCTACATTGGTCAGGAAATCTGTGAGTTCTTCTGTCTGTGAAAACTCAGCATGAGCAGCTGTTCTGTTCAGGTTCTTGTGAGAATTGAATAGTAAAATTTGTTGTGTACTGCTCAGAACTTTAATTCTGTTATCACTAAATAGTAATTAAAATTATTGTTGTAGCTTTGCACGTTTTAGAATGTAAACAAGTAATTATAGTGCTAAGATGTGTTGGTTGTCCTGAAACACCATAAATTGTTGTTTAGACTTGCCAAATGGTAGTGTGGCCAACAAGGAGAGAGAAAACTAAAGGCTGTGATAGTTGAGTTTCAGAGAAACTGAAAAGAAAGAGGAAACAAATCAAATATGTACTGTTATACTCACATTTCTGATACCAGTTCAACAAGGCTGTAGCTTGTCACAAGTTACAGAATCCCTTAGGGTTTATTGAGAACACATGCTTATAGGATGGCTGTTTGACAAGCAGCTTTTGGGGTTGCTGCTTGTTACATATTTGATTTATGGCTATAAACTGTAAGTCTGTATTTTTCAAGCAGTTTGAATGAAAGCCCTTTCCTTCTGAATGATTAGGGTTTCCTTATTACACGAGCTGTGACTTAAAATCAATTGCAATATTCACTTTTGAAGACTTTTTTGAAAAGTGGTAATGTTTCTTTTTTTTAATTAAGAAAGGAAAAAGCCCACTATTTTAATAAAGAAATTTACTGTAAAACAAAAACTACCAACCAACTAATAAGCACTGTTTCCCTCCTCTCACCTCTTAATTTTATTATATATGGAATTTGGAAAGAGTATTATGTTGTTTGGAGAGGGTTGTTTTTTTCTGTAAACGTGGAGCCCCCGGAGTTGTGTTCCAGTGATCCCTCGTTAAGAGTTTCCAGCACGAGGGGCAGTTTGTGTCCTTGGTATTTGTTGTGGTGTCAGTTCTGTGCAGTTTGTGTTCACTGGTATTGCAAACAGGAGGCTGTTCCTGCAGGGCCCTGCCCTGAGAACCTGCTGCCCCTTGTCCCCTGCTGGGAGGGCACTGCAGGGTCACTGAGCTGACCTGGCAGAGGGTCTGTACTTGGCTTTATGGATCCCAAAGGCTGAAACTGGAAATGCAGCTGCATTCCTTTGTACAGTCATTTTATGTTCCCACATTTTAAAAGGATGGGTTTTTCAAGCTCTTCAGCATTTAAGTAGAGACCACAGGTTGATATTATTTTTCCTTTCAAAATGTAATACTGAATACTAATGAAAGAGTGTACAGCAGTCTGTACTGATATGCCACTTAGGTTCCAGGGTAATTACAGTAATTTGGTTGTTACTCTATATGGTGGCATGAATTAGTTGCTAGAAAACACGATGCAGTGGGAATGATTCAAGGGCTTTTCATCAGGCCTCATGGTGAACTGGCTTCTTGATCCTGCTGCCTGTACCTCAGCTAACAACCCAGCAATCACAGAATTATTTAATTTTCCCTTTGTTCGTGGCCCCTGCTTGGTGTAGTGTGACAGTATTGCTGTTCTCCAGTCCCTCCTGTCTGCACACAGCGACAGCCACGGCTGACAGGGGTGAGTGGTGGAGGATTTGCATTTCAGTGTGAAGTCAGAAACAACATATCAATATTTACATGACAACGAGAGACTTGTATTAATTAACTTCTGACACCTGCAAGGCTGTTTGTAATGAGAAATGGAGCTGGTTAATCAAGATGACATTTGATAATTTCTGTGAAGGTTCACATCTGTGGTACCCTGGAGAACCCACAGTTCCTGCCCCTGTGCTTCTCCTTGCCCTGCATGGTGCATCTGCACTCCTTGTAGTGACAGCAAAACACAGTTTCAGATAACAGATTTATTTTTTAATACTTCTGGCTATTATTTTAAACCTTTGAGGTACTAAAAAAAAGGCACCCATTACTGTGTGAAGTGCTTCTGTCTGTGAATGTGGTTTGGGTGGGTGTCCCAAGGTCAAGCTCAGAGACAGGAGGGAAGAATTCTGTTTTCTGAAGTGTTTTTTTTTTTTTGTTTGTTTTTTTATTATTCTTGGAATTGAGGAACTGTCCTCCTTGTGTTACTGGATTTTTCAAATGCAGGGATATCTTTGCCTGATGTGTTTTTTACAGCAGTGATACCTGCACCTCAGGAGTTTGTTAGTTAAAATTTGTTAGCAGACTTTATTTTCAAATATAAAACCAAACTGTGAACGTATCAGTAGAACAAGTGAGGAGGCAACTTCAGGAGGGGCTCAAAAGGCAACAGCTGACAGTTGGCTTTGATAATTTTGGTGGGTATTTTGAGCAATATGTGGGGTTCCCCTGCTATGTCAGGGTTTCTTTTCCAAGTTGATCATCAAAATAATTTTGGTCCATAACATTAAATGTGGCCTTTATGGTGCATTGTCAGATGATTTCTTGTTCTGAACATGCTCCCCTCCTGTTGACTTGAGAGATGTAATCCTTCACCTCATGGACTTGGGAGCTGCTTTTTCTGGAGTGTGCAACATCTGCTGGAGTGGCAGTTCCTGCTGTCCAGCAAGCAAGATGCTTTTATTGAGCTTTCTTAGTATTTTAACTATTCACTCTGGATGTGGCCTTGACCAGGGGATTGAACAGCAAACCCCAGTGTACAGTGATGTATAAATAATATCCCTCAGACATGTGTTTGTTTTGTTTGGCCTAAGCACTTGCCCAAAACGCTGTATGGCTGCTGTGTGTGTGTCTGTAGTGCTGTGTGTGTGTCACAGCAGTCAGTGTTTAAATATTGATTCACCACAACCACCCTAACTGCATCTGACCACCTGAGCTGTCTGTCTGCCCCCAAACCCTTTGTTACTCGGGTTGGAGTGACCTGGACCAAAATGTTACCACCGTGTTACTGAGGTCAGTGGGGAGATCTGTCAGCAGATTGAAACCTGGTTCCTGTGGCTTTGGTTGTCAAGTGGCTCTTTGTGGATCCCTTTTATTCCTGATGTCTCAAAGCTTACAAAGCCTACAGTCACTGCTACTGTGGGAGTTCCTCACGTGTCTAAACAAGTGTCTGTTTCTGGCCAAAAAATCACATCCATACAGGTTACTGCAATGGCTGACCAAGGGCTTTGAGGCAGTTCCCTTGGCATCCAAAGAGAGTGGCAGAGAAGTTCTTAGAGGGAAAAGAAGGAAATAGACAAAAAGCAACAACCTTCTACAAGAAGTAAAACAGGATTTAAAGGGTTGATAGGGTTTAACAATTGAGAATCAAAGTTAAATCTCTAGATCTGGTCCTTGTTTGCACCAGTAAGAGTTCTGACTTGACTGGGTTTTAGTCTGAATTTCAGTTTTTAGGAGAACTCATCTGAGAATGAAGAGCCTTTGCTTTTCCTTGGGATTACCAGAAAACAAGTTAGTGACAGGCACAGGGTTTAAGATACCAATTAATACACTGACTTGTATTTTTTCAGTTCAGATGATGTAAAAATCTGGTATATAATACACAACGTAGGAATTGATTCCAATCTGTCTTGTTCAGGTCTTATTTTACAACTAATTCCCTGGATTTTTTTGTTTTGAAGTTGAATGGTCTAGTGAAGATTTTGACCAGATAACTATAGGAGTGCCTGTTTTAACTGTGGTTATTAAAATATATCTCTTGATAGAGGTATCCTGCTATTCCATCTATTGCTGTGGTTCTGAGAGTTAAACTCACTTTATTTGGCCTTATGCACTTAGTCTTTTTTCTTTACTCAGATGAGGGCAACCAAACAAGTGAAACACCAGAGCCTGTTTCATCTGGAGCCTTGGAACACGATCCTGGTGGAGATGCAGCTGTGCAGGTAACGCTGCTGTGCCAGCAGAGCTGCTCCCTGCCAGGGCTGATGAGGGGCAGGGCTGGCAGAGAGGAGAACAAGCAGTGCTGCTGATCTCCCATCCCCTGTCTGTGCCCACACCTGTGCCCGCTGTGGGGCAGGGGCAGGAGCTGCTCTGGCTGGGGCTGCTCAGAGTTACTGGGTGGGTGAGTTTCCCCACCCAGCTCCTCCCCAGCAGTCAGGGGTGGGCACAGAGGGTCCCTGAGGGGAGAGACAGTGTGGAGGGCCTTCAATAATGGGAATACTCTGAGGGGTTGAGTGATGGCCTGTGAGCCCCTGCTGCAGAGGGACAGGGCTGTGACTGTGTCCCAGGCTGAGCTGCCTCTGGATGATGCCAGCACCAGAGATCTGAAAGCCTCAGAGACGTGTCCCTTGGAGACTGAAGAGGAAGGAGATTTCCATCCAGTGTACAGAGGAGCTTCCAGTGCTTTCTGTATCCGTCTGTTATGTATGGATGAGGAGTATGAGACCAGGTAAGTGCCACTCTTCCCACTGATAACCATTTTCCAGGTTACATTTTTAGAACAAATCAGAAAGTGGCAGCACCTGCTGCAGTTAGGTGGGATTTTTTCTGACCTCTTTTTTTCTCTGTTACTTTTACCTTTGGTAATAACTGTTCAACTTCCAGCTGTAACTTCCCATCTCTGACAGGCCTGTGGGGACAAAAAGGGAAGGATTCATTTTTTGTTGGAAAAACAGTTAGTTCAGGTTGTGGAAGAAGGCTACTTCTTCCCTGAAGAAACACTCATTCCAAAGCTGGCCAGCTGTGAGAG
This sequence comes from Poliocrania exsul, assembly GCA_035041345.1. Lineage (NCBI taxonomy): Eukaryota > Metazoa > Chordata > Aves > Passeriformes > Thamnophilidae > Poliocrania > Poliocrania exsul. Next base: position 5,278,249 of record JAWWLZ010000118.1, on the reverse strand, counting down.
GAGCCAAATGTCAGAGCACTGGAGTCTCCCTGGATGGGGCAATAAAGCTGGTTTGAGCTCTGCAGGTCAGTGTTCCCATTCTAAACACTCAGTCTCCCATTACTGAGAGAAATTGATTCCATTTTCGAGGATCCACTGCAGTGGGGGACAGACAAAGGGGTTTTCTTTTAAGATAATTGGTGCTGACCTTGGACTTGTTGATCCTGGTGGGTTAGAATAGGGCTGTAAATGGGATTTAGGCACTTTTTTCCCCAAATTTCTCTGTGCCCTTGAAGAGCAAACCTACATTCAATCACATCAGCAGAAGCTTCTTCAGGAACTTTGCTCCCTTCTGATTGTAAGTGAGCTCTGCTCTTTTTAGTGATCATAGAAAGGCAGATAAACAGATACTTTTAAAAAGTAGACAAAACAACTGAGCACAGCCAGGATCTTTCATGCCTTGAAATCCATGTGGTGTGTGCAGACACCAGGCATGGGGAGTGTCAGGATTTTGCACCTGATGAGTTGGACATCTGTAGTACTGTTTGAAAAAACATCTTTCTGCTTGTAGTACAGTCATTGGTGACTGACACCTCCTGAATTTCTCTGGTGTAAAGGAAGGACTAAACTTGATTAAGAAGAAAAATCAGAATTCCTTGACAATTAATTCTGTTTATTAAGCTGTTTCTTGTCTAAGGAGAGGGCCTACCCAAGGAGGAGGAACACTGAGTCTGCTGCAAATGCAGACATCCAAAGTTACCTAAGCAAACACACAGCCTTCTTGGTACACATTTCCCAAGTGATATACCCAGTAATATAGCTTGAGGTTGTTAGGAACTAGCTTAATTAGAGAGAAATGCAGGGCTGGAAGTCTGTGCTGTGGAACATGCAACAGAGAACTGCACTGCAGAAGGGCTGTTCCAGAACAGTGAACTTGTGGACAATCTAGTGTTAGATAAAATTCAAGCAAGATAATTATTGAGGAATAAAATAGGTTTATTCTAAAATAATACTGAGGTGAGGGATTTGCTCCTTAATGACTCCATTATACTGAAACAGCAGTTCAACACTGTGATTGAGACAAATGTCAGGAAATAATCTCTGTAGACTTCTCAAGTTCTCTGCTCGTAGCATCCTGCTCAGGATAAGGATCTGTCCTTTATTGGCCCCTTCTGACACTGTGCTTTGTATCTACCCTTGTGTCAGCTCAAGATGTTTTTCACTGCATTTATCACTCAGGGCTGTGATCCAGTCCCTTTTCCCTGGAGACATCTCTGGATTCCAAGATGGGTATCTGGAGCAGATAGCATTGCTGGCTGAGGACTTCTCCTAAGATTAAGTCATGCAAGATCCTCTTCTCACAGCTGAGGAATCTGTAGATCTGTCTTCACACATTTTGCTTGTATGCTTCCCTGCTGGCCTTTGCTTGATCCACCTGTTTGTACAAGAAACATTGGCACAGCAAAGATGTGTGAAGGAGGGCAGGAGGGAATCCTGAGTGCAGCCCAGAGTCTGGCCCTGCTCAGCTTGGGCCCAGAAACAGCAGTTTGGTCCAAGTGTAGGTGTGTTTGTGTCTTAGCCCTGAGGGAACTTTGCTCCTGGGGAATTGTTACCCAACAGAGCTGCTGAGTGTTTCCATCTCCTCAATCCAGAGCTGTTGTGTGGCTTGTTATTGCATTGAGAGTGAAAGGTGAAGGAGCTGAACTGCTGGTTTATCTGGAGATATTTCATACCTTTCCAAGCTCCCTTCTTGTGGTCCTTGCTGCCAAGAAGGTACTGGGTACTAGAGAGAGAACTACATTGCAATGGCATTTCCCCTGTTTAGCTACTCTATTAACTAGTTCTAATGCTGTATGATACAGGTGAATATATAATACCCCAGTCTTGATCTGTGCTTACAGCTTTAAGGTTTCGTTCAAACATAGATATTGTAAGTAGAAATCACTTGTCTTTTCAGTTATATTATTGAGGTAATTAAAGGGAACTTAATTACAGGTCTTGAGGGAGGAGGTTTATCAATATTTTTAGGTAACATCTATACTGAACTTCTTGAAAAGATAGATTTTGTACGATGGAAAAGTATTTTATGAAGCTTTAGCATAGCTTTGTTGGGTTTTAGATACCCTCTTTGATATCCTTGTACATGGGAGAAACAAGAAGGATTTGCTGGGTTTCTCATGTAGCTTTAAACTGAAGTGTCCCAATTTGCTGTCACCATGGAGAAGAGTGGGATTGCTCTAAGTCAGTGGGTGAGAAGTGGAAAGAAGTGTTCAAAACCAATTCAAAGTATTGATGTTCCTGTGTGTCTGTTAAAGCACATCAGGCAGATTTTCCTGAGCAGAAAGGCACAGAGCTCTTGCTACTGGCTCTTGTTTAAGAGAGCAGCTCCTGTTTGTAACCTCAATTAATGTTTGCTGAATACTAATGCTGCTGTGACAGTCCAGGAATGGCTTCTGAAAAGGCTGCAGTCAACAGGATGAGAGCCAATGTTGGGGTTTTTGCACCTTTCAGTGAAGAGCCTTGTGTTTTGGTATTATGCCAACCCTGGTTATTCTTGTTAATAGTGGTGCTTTAAGCACTACAAGTCAGCAGTTGATTATTGATGGTCTATCAGGACTGTCTGATTAGCTCTGAATGAATGTTCCTGCAGTTACAGGGCTGTAAATATCACAATGTATAGGATCTGACTGATATGCACATCATTTGCCAATGTCTACTCTTGTTTGCAGGTCCCTGGATTTTTTGCACTATGCTTTTGGGGTTTTCCCGGTGAGTATCCTGGAAGCTCTGAGGCTGGGGGGTGTGTGGTGGGACAGCAGTGCCGTTGGCAGCCACGGGGATTGGTTCTGCTGCCCAGGGGAGGCAGTGCCCCACAGGAGGGGGCTCTGCCTGCTTACCCTGGGCTGAGCTGCTGTTCTCCTTGGCCACTTCTGGACTTCATGGAGTGCATACCAAAATCCTTTGTTTGTCATAGAATTCCAGAATGGTTTAGTTTGGAAAGGACCTTAAACACCATCTTGTTCCTACCCTTGCCATGGGCAGGGACACCTTCCACTGTCCCAGGTGGCTCCAAGATCCATCCAACCTGACCTTGAACATTTCCAGGGATGGGGCAACCACAGCTTCTCTGGCAAACCTGTGCCAGGGCCTGCCCACCCTCACAGCTGAAATTTTTTCCTTAATATCTGATCTAAACCTACTCTGTCATTGTGAAGCCATGGCTTGTCCTGTCACTCCATGTCCTTGTAAATAGTTTCTCTGCTTTGTTCTCTAGGGACTTCTGAGATGCCAATGTAGAAAGAAATTGCTTCAAACTGCTTTAAAAATGTGTATAGATCCAGACTGTACCAAAATCAAAAATAAAATCAGGAAAATGTATTAGATGGAGTTAAAGGCTATAAAGTGCTATTAGGGTGCTCCAGAGTATTTGCCTGTAGACTGAACAGTGAATTCACGGTGCAGTAGCTGTTTCTCACTAATGCCTTGTATGATCACTCTGAGGTAACAAAGTCTACTCAGAGAAATTCTCAATCCACACCACAATGGTCACATTGCAAATTACTGTGTGGTGGTGTCCATTAGGGACAGGCCCTGGTGACCCTTGGCCCCAAGTACCAGCACACTCAAAAAGGCTGCTCACCACCAGTGAGATTCCCAAAGAGAGTGAACTCAGGAAACATTTCAAACTAATGCAATTTATCTGTCAGTCCTTGAAACAATGTCAGGATGGAATCACCATGTGTGGTAAGAAAAGTTACTGCATAGTTTGCTTAAAGTGGAAAAAAGGAGTGAGATTCAAATATGTTTCTACTAAAAAATTGCCAGAGAATTATCAGCCAGAGTAAATGGATTGAACAGCTGCCAGGTCTGTTCTGCTTGGGACTCTCTCAGCATGTCCCAGGCTCTGTGGAGCATCTTCCTCCAGGATCCCTGTGTGCAGGGACATTCTCTTAAAGCATGCATGAAGTAAAAAGGGGTGGGAGAGACACTGGTGAAAGGGAGCACTTGAACAGTAATGGATAGATATTTGTGGCATGCAGTTCTGTCTCCAGAGGTTACTCTGCTCCATCAGAGAGCATTTGATGGGGATTGCTGCATTCCTTTGCACCTCTGCAGCCTTTACAGTACAGGTCTGGACAATTGCATGGACTGCCAGTACAGTGTGTGTGTGTGCATGTGGGCACCAGCAGTGCCAGCTGTGGGACCAGCTGCCCATGGCTGTGCTCAGCCTCCTGTGCCTGCAGTGCCAAGCCCAGCTGTGGGACCAGCTGGCCATGGCTGTGCTCAGCCTCCTGTGCCTGCAGTGCCAAGCCCAGCTGTGCCTACACCTGGCTGGGCAGGGCTGTGGGACGCACTGCACTTGTCCATGGTCCCACTTGGCTGCAGAAGATCCAGGCACAGGTACCTTGTCCTGAGTTTGTGCTGCAGAAGGAGAGTAGGGTGGAAAAAAAGGGCCTTTTAAGGGTAAAGCTTAGCTCTTAAAGGTGTGGGCATGGAGATGATGTTCCTGCTAGGTGGCTGGACTAGAGGGTCATAAGTCCCTTGCAGTTGAAATATCCTACTGAGAAAGAAGTGGGGGAAGGAGGGGGAGATGGAAAGAGTTAGGGAATATCAGGATATCAATGAGTCTATATTATGGAGTCTAAAAGACCCTTTTCTGTGAGCCCATCAGTTCCTTTGTGCTGTCCAGGCAGAGCAGAGCTTGTCAAGATCTGCAGTGCAAGCACCATATTCAGTGTTGTCTGTCTGCTCTAGGCAGAGGGTTATTTTGTGTAGGGTTTGCACACATCACCAAGAGCCTTTATTGTCTGCAAATCTCTTTCAGGACAAAGACTTCTGTGTCATCCTGGTGCCACATCATGTACCAGAGTTCCACCTGCTCCAGAGTTTTGTTCGGGCTGTCCCTTTCTGCACTTCCACACTTGGTCGGGAGCTGTACGTGTTCCACCGGGCGGGACTGCTCACGTGAGTGGCGTCCTCGGGGCACCTGCTGCCCGTCCTGAAATGCACACCCAGCCCACTCAGCTGCATCTCCACACAGCACTGTGTGACATAACGTAGTAACAGCATCATTGTTTTTAGTGAAATGAAGTAGTAGGTGATGTGATTTTTTTTTTTTTAATGAAGCAAAAATGAGAATTAAAAGTGTGAAAGCAAGCAGTCTTGTGACTGCAACATTAGTGTATAGTTTCCCTTATGTAAAGCTGAAGTGCAGCAAGAGGATTTCTTTAAAATTTGTATGTGCAGTGCTAAGGTAAGGCAGATGAACATGGGTACAGCCCAGCAGCTCCTTCAGGTTCCTGTGTGGTGGGCCAAGGCCAGCAGAGCAACACAGAGCTGTGTTGGGCCTTTGGGATGTGGGTCAGGCTGTGTGACATTGATCCCTGATAGCCTGGTGTGGATTGAATTCTTGGGACCATGCTGTGGCTCTGTTAGGAGAACTGCAGAATAGCATAACCTCACTGAGTATCTGCTTGATGTAATTTCTCTCTTGTTTTGGGTGTTGAATCATTTGTTTCATGCCCTCACTTTCTATGATTCACTGGATGCTTCTGTAGCCTGAGATACTGGTGAACTGGGATACCAAACCTTTCTTGCTATGCCTTCTGTTATATGGAATGAGTTTTCCAAAGCTTCATTTGTTATATCAGATATATCCTGGCCCAAACACCAGGCTTAAACTGTGGCACAGTTAGAGATGATTTTTTTTAATGTCTAAATGTAGCTAAGTACAGTGTGGTTTCAGAGAAATACTTCTGGTTTAATTGCATACTTGATCACCTTTGGTGGTGCACAAAGAGCTCATGCAGGATCTGGCCAGCTACTCTTGGATCTGTGCAAAAGCTTTTTCCCCGGCATGAAATTGGGCTTCTGGGTGCTGTGTGAGGATCCAGCTGGCTGGAGAGAAAGCACTGGAGTCATTCCTGGCTGTCTCAGGCACAGCTGCTCAGTAATCCACCAGGAGGGTTGGGAGTCATATGTCCTCTTGTGATTTTGATCAAAATTAAACTTGTTATTGAGGTTTTTCAAAAACCCCTCACAATTCTGATTAAACTGTGCATATTCCAAGTGACACTGGGCCTTCCATGAAGACAGAATAGGGTCATTAGTAGCATTTTCCAAATACCCCTGCAGCTGGGCAGGAGAGTAAGGAAAAATAGCTGTTCAGTGAGGCTGAGGATCAGAGAAGCTTTAGAAGAAGCCAGATGATGCCTTTGGAAAGGTTCTGCAGAACAAAACCCAGGGGGTTCTACAGCAGATACTCCCTTGGAAATAACGGAAATCTGAGCAAGTAAAAATCAATATATTGTACTTGCACCGAAGGCTTTCAAAAGCGTGTGAGTGAAAAGAAAGTCACAGAAAATGGATTAAAAGAAAAACAGGAGTAGGGAGATGGGAATATGAAGAGGTGAAAGGGCCAAGTCAGAAGAGGCACAGGCACAAAATGAGCTCCTGATTAGTACAGGTTGTAAAAGGAATAAGAAAAAGTGTTAAGTACACAAAAAGCAAGAGTGCAGCAAATGGAAGTGTGAGTCTGCTACTTAAAAGTGAAGGAGGAAAAATAACTGATGACAAGGCATAGGCTGAGATGCCTAATGGATACTTTCCCTCAATTTTCACTGAAAAGCTTAATAATAATAGTGCCCTGTTCTCTGAGCAGTCAAAGGACTTGGGCATCTAGAATGAATTAATTCATTGCTGGGAGAGAAATGAGTGTGGACTTTGGATAGTCCTTCCTCTTATTTCATGCTCATGGTGGAGCTGGTAGATCTGTTTATTTAAGAAAAAGCAGTTTCACCTTTGTGTGTGTTCTGTTTTTGTCATGTTAAAGATGTTTCTTGGTGGCATAACTGCCTTGTCCTGGGCATGGGTGGGGAGCAGAGCTGCTGGGCTGGGCTGGGAGGGCCGGGGTTTGCCTGCCCAGGGGCTTCAGGACCATCACCCTCAGCACCTGTTTGGCCTTGCAGTCAGCAGTGGAAATGTGTTAAACTGTGGAAGCAAAGCTGCTGCTTGCTTACGTCAGCATTAGCCTGCAATTTAGTAAGGAAATGTGTGCTTTTGAGCACTCAGAAATGGTCAGTGGATTGAGCTGTCCCATAACACTGCAGATCCTTGGTAGGTTTGGGGTTTTTAAGGTACTAGTGCTGTTCATTAAACCCCTATTGCCCAAGATCTGTCTGTGTGACTGGGGCTGAAGAGTAGCACATCCCCTGTTAAACTGAAATCAAGAACAGGAATGGAGGTTCTGCTGCATGAATTGCAAGTTAGCTGTGGGTGGAAGAACTTTCTTCTTGGAAATGAAGCTGTAGTTCAGCCTCTTGAACAGCACTCTACAAGTGTTTGCTACACAAGCTGTGTGTAACCAGCAAAGGTCACTGCTTTTAACAATGGCAGAGTTTTCAGCTGCTGTGGACTGTCGCTGTGAATGGAAGTTTGTTCCTAATTAGTAGGTGGGGAGATGTTTCCTGACGGTGTATAAAGGAGCTAAATGCCAGGACATTGCTGTCTGTGACTGCCATGTGTGTATTGCTCAGGCATTTTGGTACCAGGTCACTGCTCTGGCATTGCTAATTGGCACCCTGTGCTTCTTAGAGGCGTTTCAGTCATGTAAATTTATCCTTGTGCTACTGATTGAAGAACTAAGGCCTAGCACAAATGTTAGTAATTTGTTCTTGGAGAAATTCATGTTCCTCCTTTCTCTTGTACCATTTCCAAGGGTGACAGCTGGCTGTTTTGTTTTCCTCTCTCCCTTTCTCTTGCCTGTCTCTGTTGTTCCCTTTTCCCTACGTGCAGCAGGGTGTAGTTAGATTCCACCTTCCTTTCCAGGTTCTTTGCCTCTCTTTTCTGCTGACTCTTGCTCACATGAGGACAGGTGACACCTGTGGCTATAGCTCATCATTTTCTGTGTGAGATTGGGCTGTACATGTAAAAAACCTGAGTGTTTAACAGCAGATAATGCAGGATTCTGGAGCTGTTGCAAGTCCATGCTCTGTGATATTTTCTATTACCATGCAAGAAGTTAATATCTGCATTTGGAACAGCAGTCACTTAGCAATCAGTTTCAACTTCTGCAAGATGCAGTAGGTGCTTTAATTCTCTTTTCCTTTTTTTAGGTCATTTAATGTAAGAAAGGTGACAACCAATGACCTGCTTGGTGTCAAAACACTCATCAAAACCCTTAGCTTGAATGAAAGGATATGGAATGACTCCAAGAGCTTCACTCAGGCTCGCAGGGATCCCGTGAGTGTTTGTTGCAGACATGTGTACAGTTCTTTCCCAAGACCAGCACTTAACCCAGGACTGCAGTAGGGGCTGGGCTTGTAGCAGGTGGATCCAGACTGAAACTTCAGTGCAGAACAGGTCTGTGTGTGTGGAGTGTGGCCATCGCTCTGCTCAGACCTGCACCTGGTGGGGAGCAGGCTGGTTAAACTGGGTGGTGCTGGGAGGAGAGTGTGTCAACCGTGGCTGCTGCCATGTAAACATTTCTGCTGAAATCAGCTGTGCATCTGTTGCTTTTGCTTTGCAGGATGGGATGCCAATACAGGCTTTCATAGCAGAAGTTTTGGATCAAATTGTTGGCGTTTGTGTCATTAGAGATGAAATGGTAAATTCTGTTTGTGTCCATGAGCACTGTCATGCTTGGCTCTCACACTGAAGCCTGAGTTTTGTCCTTATCTGCCTAACAAAGTGTCTGTAAAAACAGTGCTTCTAGAAACCTCCTTTCTCTCTTTCCTGGCTGTGTACACTGTGCTACTTCCCTTCTCATCCATGACTGGCACGCAGATGAAAAAGTCATCCTGGTATGTGCAAGAAGCTGCTGATGTGTTGTGAAAGTTTGTCTCCTGCACTTCTTTTTGGTGCTTTAGCACAAAGCTGTTCTGCCTCTAAAGATGTGTTTAATCACCTGCTTCCCCCCTTTTTCCAAGTCAATAAGCTGTTTGGCCACACAAGCAGCTCTTCTAGATTTGCTTCTATAATTTTTCTCCCACAGTAGATATTCTGAGTGATTGTAAATCACACACTTTAAAACAAAGGAAAGCATATGCTCTAATGGAGTACAAAAAAAGTATGTTGCACATTGCTATTGAAAAGTAAACATTCTGTAAGGCTTTTGTGGCATTCTGCTAGAACTGAAAAGGTGATTTTAGATTGTTCAGAAGCTCAAATGCTCAGTTTTTAAGATAGTCACTTGGGTTTCAAAAATAGCTCTTAATATAATCAAAAGCATTGAGATAAGAGGATATATTAATAGAGTATATAAATGTGTAAAAATCAGCTTATCAGTTCTACAGGGAAGACTTGGAGGGTGTTTCTTACACAGCTCTCCTCTAGAATTCCTGGAGTTTGAGAGGAGAGCCTGGGCTTCTGTCTTGAACTCAACAAACCTGTATTGGACCATGGGGGGAAAGGGTCATGGTCTGCAGCCCTTGTAACTAAGGATGGCCAAGCTGCAGGGATAGTTTTGATAGAATGAAACTGAACTGAGAACAACTCAAAGGCACTTCACTTCAGTGTTCAAATGTAATTCCTTAATTGATAGAAAATTACTTTGTTGGCACTTGCTGAAATCATGTCAAGGTGTAGCTGCTGATCTCTGCTGATTCCCAACTTCTTTCTTTTCCAGGATATTGAGTATGTTCAAGCACATTACAACATTGAGGATTTTATTAATTTCAATTACCATCAGCCAGAGGAACATGGACATCTTTGCCACTTTGTCTTAAATCCTGTATTTCATCGCTATACAAAACACTTTCTAAAGGAGATTCTTCGCTTGTCCCACAAATGTGCTCTTTACTGTCCCATTTACCCACAGTATGTGGAGGGCAAGGTAAGGAGAAAGTAGTTCGTGTTTCTTGTATTAAAGATTGCTGCCTTTGCTCACTGTATTTGCTTTGCTTCTGTGAATGACTGCAAACAGGGATTTTCTTGGCAACCTGCAGCAATTACTTTCTGTTCTTGCCTGGCATGATCTGCACTCAAGGGCACAGCTGTTGCATGTGGGGCTGGTCTGTGGCATGGGAGTCCATCCTCATCAGTGTCTTCAGCGAGCATGTCAGGGAACAGACTGGGAGTGGCCTTGGCCCCGGCTCTGTGCCTAGCACAAGGGTAATGCACACTGAGGAAGTGCAAAGCATAATCTTAAACACATCCAGGTTGCTTAAAAAGTCTTCAGAAGTGATTTAGGTACTGTAGACTGTTTCACCAAAAGTCAGTGGGAGCCAGGCACCTCACTGACTTGGAAAATGGGACTTGTGTTTCTGCAAGTGTCACAGGAGAACCATAAGAACTGGATCTCTCCTAGTGGAGAGAATCCATTTCTGAGGAGAATGTAATATGTGGAAGCAAAGCAACAGATTCTTTCAGAAATACTCACCTGTGTTGTCACATCAGTCTCACGTCAGGGAAGGGAACACAAGGTAAGATTTCCAAGCCTGTGTAGCCATCTGAAGTTCCTGTCTGGCCCAGCCTGGTCCCCGGGCTCCTGCAGGCACTGCTGCAAACACAGGGTGCATCCCCAGGGCAGTTCATCCACGGGTCACACCTGCCTGTCTCAGGAGAGGCACTCACCTCCAGCCCAGGGCTCTGCAGGGCTGGCTGCACCCAGCACCTGGAGGGGAGATGGGAGCTGAGATGGACTCTGGCCTTGGGGACGTGGCTGGTTTTGAAATCGCTGCCAGTTGTCATGTAGAAATTCTGCCAGGCTAGACTTGGGTACATTTGCAGTGCACTTCTCTGGAGTTCTGTTGAGTGTCCCCTTGTGGAACCCGTGTCCCTGTGTGGCATTACGTTCTCAGATGCTGAAGAGGCACTTACAAAAATGCAGTTTAATGGCAGTGGATGGAAGAGAAAAGTTAAACCTTACTAATGATTCCAGTTTGGCCCATTTCCTGGCTACAGAGTTCCCCTAAGTTACTTCAGCTCATCATTGCTCTAATAAGTGGTAAATGTGATGTTTTACTCAGTTCTCAACATAGTAACACCAAGTTTTTAATATTTGTGAATTGAATGGCACTTCAGTGTAATTTAGTTTGCATTAATGTTCATTCTGTATCTCCTGCAATTCTCTTACTTCTTTTTCCCTTTCATGTTGCAAATTATGCCAGAGCTAGTCATGCTGTAATAGACAGATACAACCATTTCTAATGATCCAGGCTGCTCACATGAACATTAGGGTTTTGTTCACTTCAAATTTCTGCTGGTTTATTGACATTTATCACTTGGATGAACTCGACATTTCAGTTGGTATAGAATTTCTATATAAATGCATCACTGTTCTTTGCCAAGCAAGCAAAGGTTAGCAGTGAGCAGATAACATGGCTTAATGAGGTCAAATCAAGCTGATTCATGATCACTATGGAGAAAAATATCCTCCTGGGGAAAATACTTGTGCTGAAAAATCCCATAAACCAAACCACTTGTTTATCTGTCATTCCCACAGAGATAGTAATGTAATTACTCTCATAATTATCTTCATTAGTGTCAGGAATTATCTGCAATTCATTCCTCTGCTCTGAGTATGTTTGTTTATTTGCTGATTTTGTCTCAGCTTTAGCCAGCAGAGCTGAGAATGGTGTGCTCGCAGAGCCGTGCCGAGACATCTGCGCCGCTCTGCGCTGCCGCTCTCCGCTGCAATATGGATCGCTGTCTTTCAGCTCCAGCGTCCCTGCGCCCATTCCCTGACATCTGCCCTTCATTACATGGCTCCCGTGCGGCCCAGACGGCAGATTGTCTATCCCCGGGAAGAGCTTGGCATCAGCACTCCGTCGGAGCGGCTCTCCAAGGATCAGGTGGGTGGCAGGAGCGGCAGCAGGCAGGGGGCACCGTGCCAGCCAGCGCGGGGCTTGGCAGATGGGCTGGCATTGCCATCCGGGCGGGGACAGACTGCTCCTTAATTACACAGCCCTGGTGTCCGTGCCCTCACAGTGCCTGCTCTGCCGTGGTGCCGACAGCGGCCACGGGGCCAGGGCACTCCTGCGCTGGCACTGGGACAGCCTTTGGTCACAATGGTGCAGAGGCAGTGGCCATGGCGCCAGGGCACTCCTGTGCTGGCACTGGAGCCAGGGTGGTTCTCCTGTGCTGGCACTGGGACAGCCTTTGGTCACAATGGTGCACCGGCAGTGGCCACGGGGCCAGGGCACTCCTGTGCTGGCACTGGGACAGCCTTTGGTCATGATGGTGCAGTCAAACTCCCAGCACGTGGTCGATGTCCTGCCTTGCTGTTCAGCCCTTCTCTGTGGTAAGTTTAGTTTGCTGTTGTGCTCAGCAAGTGGAAAAAAGGCCATGTGGTGCTTCTGACTCCTTCTGTAGACATTACTTAAGGAAACTTCATTTTTCAGCCCCAAAATCAGGTTTCCTCCATGCACAAGACCAGCCCTCAAAGAACACTTCAAAATACTGAGTTGATTTAACAGCAAATAAGGTTGTTTTTGTTATCAAACAGTTCTTATTTGCATAGAACTGGTGCAGTCTGGAGGTTCTAAATGAAAAGTCTCTTAACATTTCATTTGTTAAATCACTTACACCTGATTCTCTTACATTAAGTAACTAAAATTTAATATTAAGGTGATTCCTCAAAAGAATAACCAATGAGCCTACAATATTAGGAAAAATGCCATTAGTGATGGGTACACTCTGCAGGTAGCTGTAATTTTGTGGAGAAACATAATTAGGGAGCTTTGTCTGTACTACCAGTTGGCTGAGATGGGTTCCCATATAATATTTTTAGTGTTGTCCTTTTCTCAGTTAGTCAGTAGGTTTTGGCACCCAAAACTCATAGTTAGGCAGCAGCTGGCAAAGCAAAATCCAGAAGGTGGCTGAGGCTGTTGGTCTGAGTTTGGCTTTGTTGAACAATCTTCCCTCCACATGCACATCCCTGCCTTTCTCTTCTCTGCAGAATAAACTCTGATGCTTTTCTTTAAACTGCTTTTTCTTTTACCTTTCGAGTGAACTCTTGCTCATTTAGTAAAAGAGCTCATCTTAGCATTTTTGTTGAAGCTGGAAAATCCCAGACTTCCTGTTTGAAAGGTTTGCAAATCTGTTGTCTTCTCTATTCCCAAGTTCTTCCTGAGGTTTTCAGAGAGTTTTAGGCAGTGACATAATTGTTGGCAATCTCAAACTGAATTTCTATTTGGTAACGTGTGAGATTTTCAGTAAAAGGTTTTGCTGGTGAAAATGCCCAGCTCCAGAGCAGTCTCTGTGTGAGTATCCTTGCATTGCCCCAGCATGAATTATGGACTTTTGACAGACTGTGCTCCATCAGAATGGACATTTGGGGCTGAGTGCTGGGTGGTAACCTGAGGATAAAGCTCATCTGCTACTGCTGCTGGCTTTTCTGAAATACCAAGAATTTGAAACCATGTAAAGTTAAATTGACTCTTGAGTTGAGTGAGTGAAGTGACCTTTGGCCACCATCCGTTGGGAAGCTGTAACATGAGGAGTGTGCCAGAGAACTGAGGGTACTCATAGCAGGGAGGGGCTGGGGCTGCTTTGAGGCCTGGGCTGTTCTGTAGCTCAGGCAGCAGAGGGGCACAAGGCACTTGCCCTCTCTCTGCTCAGATGCCTCATAAAGGAACGTTGATTCCCATCAATAATCTTGCCCTGCCCTGCCAAATCCTGCAGTAAAGTTGCCAATAAACTGAGGAGTATTTTGTAAATTAATATAACCAAATTTTCAATAAGCATGAACTTGTTATCCTTCTGCCTTTGTGTAGTGATTGGAAAGGCCTGTTCAGATGCTCTGCAAACAGAAAGGTGCAGTCTGTGTGGCAAAGAATGACCTGTCCCACCAAGGAGATAAATGTGGTGGCTCTGCAGTTTGGACAGGCTGAGAATTGTCACCTTAAAAAGTACTGTGAGACGAGGAGAAATGTACTTTGGTTGTAGGACATGCTAGCAGGGTGGGAAGTGAGGGAAAAGGGACATGGGAAAGCATGGAGAAGAGAGGGAGAGAGGTGAAAGGCAGAGAGTCTGGAGTAGGAATTAGTGGGAAGATGTCTGAAGCCAGCACGTGTGTAGTGACGAGGAGACCCCTTCTCCTGTCATCCTTGTTTTGGTGGCTTTCAACAAGGTAGGGGCAGGGTCTTGCAGGATGTTCACTCTTCTGTTAAACCACAGCCCTGTGCTGCTTTGTCTTTGCCTCAGAAGCCCAGTCACTCCCCAAGCAGTGGCTCCATCTCCTGAAGGGCTGTAAATTCTTAATTTCTATTCTCATGCCTTGAGATGTCAAATACATTTGGTGCTGATTTTATGTCTGTTCCCACCATACTCTTATCTCCCGTTGCTCTGCTGGAGAGATTTGGTTAAATTGGGCAAGGGTGGACTGAGAAGGCACAGAGAGGGAGGCATTAAACTTGCTGTCTCCTGTTCCAGTCCTCTGGAATGGCACAGATGCTGAGCATCTGATTGGCATCCAGTCCTGGAGATGCCTGGACTGTGGGGTACCTGCTCAGCAGCAAGGATGGCAGAGGTGCCACATCTGAGCTCAGAGTTTCATCTGCCACACCCCGGGGTTCAGGGCACAGCCCTGACACAGCTCCTGCCTGCTCATTAGCTCAAGCACTTGGTACAGCTGTTCCAAAGCAAAAGGAAGTCTGAGGTTTGTATTCGGAATCGGCAGCCAGTGCTGAAGCGCCAACTGGCAGAGGATCCAAAGATTCAAACTCTTAATTCCCCCAGTGTTAAAACAGATTAGATTATTATTGTGGTTTGCACATCTGTCAGTCGTTTCAGTCGTGTTACATTAAAAACCAGTTGGTTACAACAGAGTCCTGAATATCTTATAAAGTGCTGCTGGCCTTTACTGTGCATGTCATTATTGGTGGAGTAGAAAACTGTAGATAATTAAATAATTTTTAATGATTTCTTCATAAATAAACAATTTGTAAACTTGTTTGCTTTCTCACCATCTGGGAGCATTCTGTTCTCCATCTGCTTCATGTAATTATCAATGTAAGGGAAGAATAGGTGATATAATTAACAAGAATAACTGATCCACAATGAAGAACAAAAATGTCACACATCTGTTGAATTATTTCCTTGGGTTTGCCCTTTCATTATTATTCATGCTATTTGGTTTATTATATTTTTATTTCATGGGTACATTCAGGCTGTCAGATTTTATTGCACAGCTTAGAATTGGTTTTTGTGCTCTAGCTCATAAAAAGATGGAACAGTTGCAGAAGCCCATGAAGTGTTGTTTAAATTTATCTTGGGGGAAAAACCCTCCTAAACCCAACAAAAAATGGCAATCCTTTCTCAGGTAATTGTGTACATTTCTAGTGGTATTCCAGGTGCACTCTGGGAAAGGTTTAAATCAGAACAAGAAGTGGTGAGTTCAGGAGGGTCAGGCAAAGAGCTGGGTCGGGTGCTCAGCCTAGCCTGGTGTGCTCTGAGCCTGTCCCTGGAAACTGGTTCAGGAGTTGGGTGTTGCCAGGGGGACTGGCTGGATGTGCCTCTCTCAGGGAGAGGATTGCACAGCAGTGGGTTCCCCTGTTTGTCTGTGGAGAGTTGAAGTTTAGCCCCAGCAGCGATGGTGGATGTTGGTGGGAGGCTCACGGAGGAGCTGCAATAGAAGGCTCTGGGAACCCAACAGTATTCATGCACTGTGCTGGTGTTTGTGTGTTTGTGGGAGTCCATGCTCATGCTTATGTCGAGGGCTGTGAAGAGATGACTTGAGAGAATATAAAATAATAATTAAAACAATAAAATGAGGGAAAATGCTTAGAAAATGTTTTTGAGCAGCACATTGTTGCTTTTAGGTACATTTTAGAGCTTGTTCCATTGCAGTGCATGTTCACATCTACATGCCCAAGTGAGTTAGGAGTGTAAGAATCATCCCAATGCATTCTGTAAGCTTTTTATGTCTATCATAAGGTTGCAGGACTTTAAAACAGAAAGTTTACCATGTTTTCTAAAAGTAGAAATTAGCTATCAGGTAACACTGTGGGGGAAATGGAAAACATTTTCAAGCTCAACAGATTTTACCTTTTGGGGCAACTTGTTTAAAAATGAAAATAAAATTGATCTGTATGAGCATTTGTATAGAAAACAAATAGAGGCTGGTGCCTCCCCCAGCAAATTCTTGGGGCACTTCACTCTCTGTGGCTTCTACTTGGTGTTGTTCAGGCAGCTCATTGGCAGTTGCCTGAACTCTTCACTTGTGCGTCAGTCTCTCTGTGCAGGTGGAACATACCTGGCTGTGGCTGCTTTAGTGCTGCTTTCTGACATGGTGGAATTATCACCTGACTGAGCACAAGCCATGCCCTGCCCTGTGCAGGCAGAGGAGTAGAAAGGACTCAGAATTGGGAGACTGACTGTTAACAACACCTTGCTGTCAAATCCCAGCTAGTCCAGAGTGTGCAGCTTGAACATTTCAGCCCAGCTGCAATTCAAAGGTAATTGAAACAAGGAGTTAAAAGATGGAGATTTAAAAGCAGAGGGGAGAGGCTGTGTCCCACAGGACAATCTGTTCTGAACAAGGAAAGCTCTTTGCTTCTAACTGCAGTTGAGAGTGAACAAGGTCTGTCACCCTACTTGTCTGCAGAGCCATGTCAGGAGGGTGGGCAGGGACAGACACAAGGGCTGTGGAGCTCCAGAGCTCTGTGGTGGGCAGGGACAGACGCAAGGGCTGTGGAGCTCCAAAGCTCTGCTGTGGGGGCTGTGCCTGCCCCTCCCAGAGTGCACTGTCCCTTCCCCATCCTGGGCTGCCCCTGTGCCCACAGAGCAGCCAGCCTTGCTGCTGGAGGTGCCTCCTCCCCAGAGCCTCACAGAGGCCAGGGAGAGCAGCCACTGCTGCTTCACCCTGTTGTCTGGCTTAAAGCAAAGTGTGTGCTGGCTTGGTGGAACAGCTGTAGCAATAAAGGGTTTTGTTTTGGCAGTTTCTGTTCTGTATATCTGCAGTTGAGGCACTGGAATGTACTCAATGTGGCTAAAATATAAGAGGTTTTTGAGAGTTTGGTTTCTTTTTCATCAATAGGCTTCTACTGAGATAACAAGGCATAAATATAGCAGAGAGCCTAGGGAGAACGAGCAAGAGAATTCCCTGTGTTTGAAATATCAAGGCTCACGGATCAAAATGAAAACAGCAGTTCCTACATGCAGTAATTTGTGTGTGGATACATTGGGATCACAAACAAAGGCTTGGTGTGGATAGTTTGCACTTAACCAGGAGAGTAGTATTAATTTTTAAAGCAGTAACTGTTGCTTAAGATGCTTTTGTGCCCGAGTAATGAATTTTTAATGCTTTTGTAGTACGTGCATGGATAAAAATCCATTATTTATTGTTCTCCCCCTTGGCTGGTGAAGGTGATGATTTTATAGCACCAGCAGGCACACAAACAGGCGTTCTGAACTGAGGCTGATAACAAATTTCTTTACTGTAAATGTCAGTGGGGTGTGTGTGGTGCTGCCATTACATCTTGTTTGGAAGGCTGAGTGTCACACCGTTCTGGGAGGCACCAGATGGCATCATTAACAGAAATGTTTACCACTTATGTGCATGTGTGAAATTAAAAGTAAGATGACCTATCTTTGTTTTGAAAGTGTGGTGTCGGTGCTGTACAGGTGTTAAAGACATTTGCTGCAAACTGAAATAGGCATTTCTGCTTAGAAACAGGGCAGACTTAGTTTAAAGCTTTTTCAAAGCCTTTTGTTGGATTGACTTTGATAATTCCAGCTTGTAAGGAGGGCACAGATATTTTTTCCACAGAGGGGTAATGTTTGCTGTTATAAAATGGAGAAGCACAGCTGCTGTCATGAAAACCTGACTGTGTAGTAACCTTTGAATCAATTTCCCTTCGTATCCCTGTGCTGTTGTTTGCCTTGTGTTCTTTATTTTCAGTATGAAATGTCATGGGTTTTTACATTTTTTTAAATTTTATACATACCTTAATTTTTTCAGTGAATTCAGTATATTTAAAACTCTTACTCTGTGTCCATGAGTCTGTATGTGCAGTAGGTGGAGTGGGCAGAGATGCTCTGCCCTGTCCCCCTCGGCTCTGTTGGCACTGGGGGGTGTGTTGGGGCAGGTGCCCGTGCAGGGGGGCTCAGTGCCCGCCCCAGCTGTGCCCGTGCAGGGGGGCTCAGTGCCCGCCCCAGCTGTGCCCATGCAGGGGGGCTCAGTGCCCGCCCCAGCTGTGCCCGTGCAGGGGGGCTCAGTGCCCGCCCCAGCTGT